>CM029541.1:10940307-11105307 GCA_017141395.1 Laodelphax striatellus | reverse complement strand
CGGTCCCAAAATATCTGTATTTAGTTTTATTGGACAATTGAAATTATGTTTAGGAAATTTAGGGCCGGTTCATGAGGTCGGGATTTAGCCAAGTCCTAGACTAAAACGGGTGGCTACCGTAGCATCGACAACCGTTTGTCTCGACAGGTTAGTGGGTTAGCAGCATAGAGAGACCTTAGTACACAGTGTCGGGGCTAACGTTTGTCGATGCTACGGTGGCCACCCGTTTTAGTCTAGGACTTAGCTAAATCACGAGCCCATGAACCGGCCCTTAGTTGTCAAGTTCAATGAACCTTTGGGACGAAGTGAAAGGATATTGAGAAATTTATTTTGTACACTATTCTCTGATGAGCCTATAAACATATAAATGTTATTAAAAGATTAATATCCTTAAGTTTGGTAGACCTGGGGCCTGTTGCATGAGAAAATACAAGCTAGTTATACTAGTTTTCACTATGGTAACTTGCCATCTGACAACTAGTATTACTAGCTTGTATTTTCTCATGCAATATAAAAATGAATTTTCACTATGGTAACTTGCCATCTGACAACTAGTATTACTAGCTTGTATTTTCTCATGCAATAGGCCCCTGTTAATAGAAATTGGAGACATCACTTATATGTAGTGTAAGCTTTCCAGCTCTAGATTTTCATAATTGTGAAGATTGATTTTAAATTGTGTCAGATTTTATATTTGGATGAATTTCATTTGAATACATTAATTTAAAGTATTAATTTAGTCATGGATAACTGTAGTTCTCTGCTATCAATTTTTTGATTGAAATTATGATTGATTCTACAGTAGTCTCTATAATCCGGCCATTCAATGCACCGGCACATCCAGTAATCCGGCACTGTGTTTCCACCGATGAGTCAGTAAATGTTTATGTCTAGACTGTAATTTAATTTGTTGTTTCATATCACTGTTAAACAATAAACAAACCACAAAATAAAAAAGACCTGAAGAAACTAAACTAGTATTAATATGAAAAATAATTATTTTTATAATGTAATAATTATATTTTTAAAAATATATTATGAGAAAATAATCATTTTTAATAATAATACAGTAAACAAAAACGCATTTGACTTTTACTGTACAGAAATTCAAACGATTTTTATCATAGTTTTCGTAAGCAATAAAAATGTTGTTTATTTATTGTAAAACATTTATTATCTGATGCATTTCCACTAATCCGGCATTTTCGTCAATCCCGGCCCTATTAATCCCGATATAGGGCCGGATTAACGATATCCTACTGTATTGATTTTAAAATGTGTTAAATCATATCCTGTATTTGTGTTAATCCTGTATAATATTTGTATAATGCAATATTCCTCAAACGTTATTGAGAAAAAAGTGTCACTGAGATGAACAAATCAAATTTGATTTTCAGATCGCCCCTAAATATTTAAAGTGCCACTTATGCACTTAAGTGACCAGATTACAACTGAGATCTGAGATCAACAGGTTTAATAGCATGATTAAAGTCAAGTGGTGAAAGTGGAGATGCAGATACAATCGTGAGCACAAGGTAAAACAATATTCAGTTTTTTAATTGACTAACAAAGTAATCTCGCTGTTTGAGAGTAGAATTAGTTATTTTTTCATCCATATTTATTCAATTCAAATCTATTTATTTTTGTTGCTTTATTCTCTTTAATTCGTAAGATTTACATAACCCTATTTGTTTGTATCATGAGTTTTCAATTAACTTTTTCTGTAGAAATAAAGATGATCTTGTGGTTGAGTTATTCACGATGAATAACTGGGATAAGACATGAATGTTATCACTTCCATAAATTTATTGAAGTTGACTTCATATTGATGATGATTTAACAAGCGAAACAAGTTTCTCATAATTTCTATGAATGAATCGTAACTTATCACTAACAAATCTCTTGTAATTATTGATATAATTTCCTCATCAACCACTGATTCATGTTTTGAACTGTTTCAATCTGCTCTGGACGAAAACCTGTCCCATTAATTATTATAATCATCCAAATGGAAAATTATTAAAAATATGTTAATTAAAAAACATTAAACATTAGAGCACAGATATGAAAACACTGCAGCCTCTATCACAATTTCGGGTTCCAAAATCTTACACCCAATAAAATTATTTGTTTCCAATCCACTACCAACATGCAGTCATATTTTTTCAATGTAAGTGGAGTGAAAACAATAGTGAATACATCGCAGTTCGTAACAAATCAAGAAATAATAATCTTTAATATTATTTCCTTAGACAGACATTCAGTTTTGCTCAGAAACGTTTCGCAAGAGAGAACTGTATAGTTGTTTATTTGTTTATTTTTTAATGTATAACTGTTTCATTTTACGACAACTGGTCTAACAAATTAACTCATTTCAGCATTTTACAATAACGTATTGAAAAGTGTATAATAATCAATCCAATATTATATGCAGTTATGTCAATAGTATACTGTAGGCCTATAGCGGATGAGTCCTCATTACACACTTTGAACATTGCAATAAGTTGTAATGTCAACAATTCATTTACAAACCACGGCCTGTTTCATAAAATTTTTTAAGTCCTGTATTACAGGAAAACGATAGGCATACACGAATCTTATGAATTTTTACGTAGTACGCCGTGCTTTTTATAATCACATTCATTTAATTTGACTCTTGGCATTAGATAGACAGAGAGGTATTATTCCTTTGCTATCGTATTCCATGGTCATCAGCAGCGACAAGAAATAATATCTCTCTATTTATCTATCTATCCAAAGCCAAGCGTCAAATTGAATGAATCTGATTATGTCTATTGTGTTTCCAGCTTTTCCCTAAAGACTAAATATAATAAAAAGATTTTTCTAAATTTTCATGAAACAGGCTCCAGGAACCTTAGCAAATCAGAAGCTATATTTTTAATACTATATCAATTTAAAATTTATCATTAATAAACAAGAATATGAATAAACGAACTCAGTACAAGAGAGAATAATGAACCAAAATTATTTATGATGATGAATAAACGAATTGTTTAGAATATGAATGAACAAATTCAGTATACGAGTGAATAATGAACGATAAACTTCATAATAAATTAGAATAAGAACTAGAAAAAACATTTTAAACTAAATTATAGTAAAAATTTTACTCACCTTTTGTAGAGCTCACTCAATTGTAACAAAGTCTATAAATTCAAAACACTATAAAAATATATCACTTGTCATAGTTCAACTTTTGAGGGACAATTTATTGCTCACAAATTATTATTCTCATTTCAACAACAATAATTGATGAAAATCCTACATTATGATCTGGATTGTAACAACTATTCACATACTGAAAACAATTGAAGTGTCAGATAAATTAATGAAGTACCTCTGAACGTTGTCGGATGAACTATGACATCTCAACCGGTGTTTTGTCGTTATATAGTCCTGTTTTGTTGCAAGCAGACCGTCTTCAATCGTCAGTTACTCAAGTGAAGAGTTCGGCTTAATAGTTAGTTACTCAAATATTGCGCGTTTGAATGGTGGAGATTAGCGTTTAGTGTTGCGTCAAAATTAAACGACTGAATTGTGTTACGGAATATTAAGGATGGGTTGCAGTAGTAAGGTTTAAGGAAAGAAGGTAGCTTGATGCGCGTTAATGAGCTGAGACAATATTATTAAATGGCGGGACCAGGTTTGTTAGGATGCTGTGAAAGCTTGGTGGCTAGTAAACATTTAATGTAAACTTTTGGAATTAGTAGGCCTACACTATTCGGTAACGCGGTATTGCTTATTTGATTAAAGCCAGTAAATGGATGAATGAATGAATGAATTAATTAATCGGATAATTAATGAATGAGTAGTTGTGTGTGAGATAAGAGATAGATGAGGAAAATTGAGACGTGAAACTAAACAAATAAGGAGAAATAAATGAAAGGAAGAGTTACAGTATTTTTTAGTGAAAAGACTACCTTTTTTGTTTGACTAGCTATGACTTTATTATTGTGAATTTTGAAATTATAATGATGAGAGCAGATAAAATACGTACCGTACCGTATATGAGGGAGCATCTCAAGATGAGATTAGATTAATGAGAGAGATCTTCCCACAGTCTTTCAGAACTGTTGATGCAGTAAGCGCTTTCGCTCAACTAAGTTTAATACTTCTTTAATATATGAAGTCCCTAAGAAACACCTTAACTATATTTATGGTAAAATAAGAGCAGAAAACGTTTTATTATTTATTTATTGAAAAGATACAGCATGAGAGGGCACCAGAGAGGCCACATTATTGCCCTCATAACACAGAAAAATCATACAAATTAGATTGAATATAAATTTAGTTCTTACTTGAAAAATATATAGATTCATGATAGATAAATAGTATAAACAGTAAGTTGATAAAGAATAAGATGGTAAGCCTAAATTACAATAAATAAAAACAATAAAAAATAAGTTGAGATAATTAAATGTAGTTACATTAATCAAGTAGATAAATCAAATTATACATTATGTTAATACTGTACATAGTAAAGTGGTTACTTTTAATACAGTACACTTTAACCTATTTTTAAAAAAATAATATAAACACTTCACTTTAAACACTTTAACATAATAATTTCAAAAACTATAATTGACTTTTCATAATCTTAGTATCCATCATGTTATTTATCAGCTTTTCACACCTATTGAGGAAAATCAAGGCCTAAAATATCTCTTTCTAGTAATATTCAATAATATTGGTATCATTGTCTCTGTACTCCCTACAAGAGTTTACAGAACTGACTGAAGGTTTATGACTGTTCTTTATTATTTTTTATGTTTTGTTATTTATATAAATATTGACACTGTTCTCAATGTATCTGTAAATGATTTTATGAATAAAAATGTTTTCAATTCAATTCGATCCTTACTGCATGTACTCGTATTGCAGACCAAAGCGTGGATATTTAATAAGCTTGAACTCAAAATCATTGTTAAAAAACAGTCTTTAATTCATTTCTCATCTCTTGCCATCGCGGGCAGAGTTTGTAAATCTTCAGAGTGAATAAAAAAAAACACTTTAAACTCTTGTAGGCCTACTCTTAAATTATCCCGGAGAAAAACATGAAAAAATAATATTCAAAAAACAGTCGCTACGATGAGTAATACGGTAATATTCATCTCTCTCCATTGCATGCAAAAAGTAAAAATCTTCTGGATAGAATGAACTCTTTAAATTATTGCATAGGAAATCGTGAACATCTTTTAAATGCAGTTTTATTAAAAAGCTCTTGAAATTGAAAAAAATGTGTGAAACAGAATTCCAGGATTGCTAAGAAAGGAGGAAAAACTGACGATTCGATTAGTTTAATAGAATAATTATTATGTAACTGAAGTAATGCTACTGCACAATGTCTGGCTCAGAAACCGCAAACAGAACTTGACTCTGACAAATCATAATAAAGCGGCATTGCTTGGGAAAGCATTTAGCAAGTAAATGTTTCTTCAGGTTGCTGCCGAGAGACCTATTATAGATTATTAACTATTCAGGGCAAATGTCAGATAATAGATCCACTTGTATTTGGAAATTTAATGTTCGCTCTTATTTCATCAAAGTGGAGGTTTAATGAACCTTGAAATTATTCTTAGCATCTACAATTATTTTAAGTAGCATTTGAATACAGTATAATATCTGAGCTCATCATAGTTTCCCTATCTATTTTCATTCATGCAGTTCTCCAATAACTGCAAAACCGTTGAAAATTCATTGAATTTATTAACTACTAGCAGGTCACCCGTGCATCGCTACGGGGTCTCAGAAATCCCGTTGAGGTTAAGCATATTTGTGTGAAATATCTATAATGCACTGCATGCACATTAGTAGAGGTAATTTTAAAGATATATAAACTTAAAACCCGCTATATTAATTTTTCATGTTAGCTTTGTCAAGGAATGAAAAAATGTACATGATTAGGCCTATTCGATAGATGGAAATTTTCGTTACATGAGGTTACTGATAGAAAATTTGGGATACATTTTTGATGAATTGGGGCGTCTCTATGTTCTTGTCATCCTAGATCATACTTTCAATATATGGTATTAATATCACAAAGCCTTTAATAAGTTTGAAAAAATCATGTGATTTTGATCTAAACATTGCCTTATCAATGTTTAGAGTTGAATTTCAAGTCCTTTAAAACTATCCTGGAAATATGTAGATATGTATGACACTCCTTCGTATACAAACAATCTTTTTGCAAAATTTCAGCTTTATCAGTCAAGTATTCTAAGGCTAGGCGTACACCGGTTAGTCAAGACAAGACAAGACGAGATTAGTCACGTTTAGTCACAGTAATTCACATAGTTGCTTATGAAGCAGCACACACCGATGCAATGACTAATCGGTGTGTTGCTTCATAAGCAACTATGTACTGACTTTATACCTTATCTGTGACGTGACTAATCTCGTATTGTTTTGTCTTGACTAACCGGTGTACGCCTAGCCTAAGCGTGATGAACCTTCAGACACCACCTCATTTTTATAATAGCATATAGATTTGCGATTAAGCCGTGGTTACATTGGATGCTAGTTGGTAGGTTACTATGCCTATGATGGCCAGGATAGATTTTTGTAATACAATAGAATTTTAAGAAATGACTCCTCAAATTAACTCCAACCCAAGGATTTTCTAGAGCACTCAAGTATTTGAGAACTATAATCACCTGAACTGGGATAGAGACAAGAAAACAACATTATGGTATGGAATAATATTATTTATTCAACAACAACATATACATAAGAATTAAGATGATTAGTTACAGTTGTAATACTTAATCTTCAATTTTTCATGATGGAATATAGTTACTTCCAACAAAGATTTAGAATTTAATTCCAATACTAATTCATGGTAAAATGCGTATCAGTTTCCTAGACAGTGAAGCCAAGAGTGAAGAATTCTAATTAATTTTAATTTCATAACTGTTATAATATTATCGTATATATTTTAGTGAATTGACTTTGTATGTTTTATCACGTTTCGTGATAAACGGATTAATACTATATGGATAGATTGAGAAACGAATTAGTCAGAAAATATACTTGGATTTGTCAAGTTTAAAAACAAAAAGCTTATCAAAATATGTGCACAGTAAAATGCAAGGTCATCACAGAAAGTTGCATTCTAAATTAATAAAATAACATCTAAATAGTTGACACCAAAATACACACTAATTAGTAATTTTAAAAAGCATAAGTATTCAACTAATAAAACAATTTAACCAGGTACTGGAACCTTTATTCTAAGGTAAATTTGTTCGCCAACAAAAACTCTTGATAATGTAATGTTTATATTCTAAATTAAACAAACATTCTTTACTTTGAGGATAAATGTTTCTTTATTAACTAAATTATTAAAATCATTAGTCTATCCAACTCATTACTTGAATAAATGTTCCTTTATCAACTATGATTGAATCATTAGTTCGTTAACTAACGTTTAACTTAATGATTAATTTTATTCAATATAATTGATTCTCTTTCAATCATTGTTCCCGTCAATAGCAATCGATTCTAGTTTGCCAGTCATGTAATAAATTCTCTTATTTTCAAAGTAGTTTCATAATATTCTTAACTTAAACTTCAATTCAATTCACTTTAAACTTAGCGAGAGACCTTTTTTTTATTAAAAAAAACTAATGTTGAAACGTTAGCTATGGTCTGTTGCTTCCCTTGTTGAAAACAATTAGGAGTTTCGGAACTCACCTAAACAGTTCCGTTTCACTTCGTAACGTAAGCACAAGTCTCAGACTTGTTTGGGTATCATTATCCTTCGTGAATAAGACAAAGTGAGTCTCCAACATTCAAAAAGTCTCCAATACCTACTTTTACATGTAATAATATAAGGTATTGTTTTAGACTAACCTTCATTGATAGTGTTGTACTTTGACTTTATTTCGAATATTTTTTCAATGCTTTATCAAGAAAATATTAAAACATATTCTTGTATTGCCTCTTACACGTATACCATTCCTTCAAGTTGAATTTAATTGTATCGTACATACCAATATGATCTCTATTACTAATAAAAAGAATCATAACTAAAAACAGTAAAATAATGAGTAAGTGAATAGATAAACAGTAATTACAATAATAATCATTCAAATGAACTATGTATAGCTTTGAATACTTACTACAGTATTTATATAGAGAAATTCTACTATAATACTAATTCAAATACTATATCAACATACATTGTTGTGAAACTATTAATGGCACATAATATTGAATGAGAGATCAGACTGCATTGTTGTATAGTAAATTTGTTTGAATTGTTCTAATAATAGTAAAATTCATTATTGAATTACTCGTATCACATTTAATTTACCAGTAATAGAATTCATTGATTGTAAATTAGGCTTAAAATATTAAGTAGAAAATTAATGATTCTCAGAAAGTATCTTTGAGACGAATTTATTTAAAGAAATTTTCAATTTCCAAGAACAAATTTAAGTTTTCAATATTTTTTCGTAACGTACATTCTACATTACTTAAATTTTAAAACATTTGGAAATCAGTATGTTATTTCCCACTTGGAATAATTTGATATAATTTGAAGCTGAATTAATAAGCGGCAATTTCTTTCACTTTGATTCAATTTCTTCAAGTGATTAGATGGAATTCGTCCAATTTGTTGAGTTTTGCAATTTTCCATTGAATTTATCTTTTTTCCATGGAACAATATTTTTTCTTGATTAGAATTTATTCAATGACTGAGAAACCGAATACTGTATTAAGATTGTTGGCTTACTTAGTAAATAACATTTAAAAATAATAACTTTGGAGCCAATAGCAACTCAAAAAAGAGAGCCTAAACTGATTGATTTATTTTTTAACGATTTTGTTCGTTTCCCTGTACCCTAGTTGCCAAATATTAGCTACCAGTCATTCTCTGCCTTATCCTCCTTTCTCATTTGATTGTAAAATGTCTGACATAAATTGATTTGAACATGTCAGTGACATATTTCTGATGTTTAAATGTCAGTGGGCAGGATATCAGGTATCAGGTACTGACATAGATCCATTTCATTGTTGACAAACGTGACCTTGCTTGAAGT
Organism: Laodelphax striatellus; assembly: GCA_017141395.1. Lineage (NCBI taxonomy): Eukaryota > Metazoa > Arthropoda > Insecta > Hemiptera > Delphacidae > Laodelphax > Laodelphax striatellus. Next base: position 11,096,242 of record CM029541.1, on the reverse strand, counting down.
GTTCTCGTCCAACCTGAAAAAATACAAACAGGTTCAAATTAATTAAAATGATAGTATCAATTAAAGCAAACAGTTCAGATGAATTGAAATTACACTATAAATTAAAGCAAAGTATATAAAAAAATTACTTTAAATCTTATTCATGGAGTATGTGAATGAAGAAAAGAAATTATCTTAAAAGTTTTTGTTTACATTACAATACTTTCAGCTTTCAATACTTTGGTCATTGAATTGAATTGAAATCATCTTCATTCATAATAATTATGCACAGGTATATTTGAATAGTGTCAATATATACAGAAACATAATGTTAATATTAATAATGTTGATTGAAGAACTTGTGTTAAAACCTCCATTTTGATGAAATAAGAGCAAACATTAAATTTCCAAATACGAGTGAATCTATTATCTGACATTTGCCCTGAACAGTTAATAAAGAATAGACGTGAAACCCTCAGACAGTTAGATCTGTAAACTCTTGTAGGGAGTAAAGAATTTTAAATATCTTCTACCAATTGTGATTCAATAGGCAGCATTGTAAAATATTTCTATCCCATATAATGTGCTTTTCTTGAAAAATTCCAAGTCTCTAGCTGATATTCTTCCAAATATGGTGTAGTAACCAAGTGTTTCAATTCTCAATATTCTACTACAGAGCATTTTTCCAATATTGCATTATAACATCAAATATATATTGCCCATGAATTACTGAGTGTATTCCAAGCTGAGAAAATACTAATTTTACTGAGGCCATTCTTTTCATATTCATTACTATTCATAAAGCATTTTTTGAATAAAGCCCTGTTGTACAAGTATTCTATCAAAGTTGCTCTTGGTTGTGCTTCCGTGAATGCAAAGTCCATAGGCCAGAAGGGAATGTGTTAGTGAATGCTATAGTGTCTTCATAGTTTGAAAACTGCGTACATTTGACAATAAATTATTAGTCTTAGAGCATACAGCCAGGGGGCTGTCATTGAAGGAGTGGAAGTATCGTTTCTTCCCTATGTTAAAAAAGGGAGAAGCCTGTGTCATGACTCATGACCTTCTTGAGTTTTGTCTAAAGATGGCCATGCTGTGTCTCGATCTCATTGGCCGAATACAATCTGGACCGATGTCGGCCATTATTATGGACCTACTTTTGGCGGTGTATTTGAATTCAGAGTCATCATGTTAAATTTAATTTTCATGGAATTTTGAAAGTTTATGGTATCTTTTGTGGTATAAATCAAAACCGTTGAGAGAATGTAGTTAATATTTACGGCAAAATACAACATTTTTGTCGTACTTTGTGTTTTTAGGCTGGTGATGTAGAAGTTATGAGGAAATGTTTCATAACATATCAAAGTAGGTAAATAATGGCCGATATCCTACTCCCCTTATTTCTCTTACTTCCTCTCCCTTAGATGTCAGCTCCCTGCATACAGTCCAGAGGAGATTTTTTCACTGCCTGACAAACATGACTATTCCAATTTTAAATTACTGTCAATAACTAAACCAAGGCACTTTGTACAATCTACCATTTCATCATTCAATAGTTTAAAATGTGTTGAATATATAGCAGGATCCTTTTAACTTGTCAGAAAACATATGTTTTAACGAGCAATATCACAATACTTAACCTACAAATGCTGAATCTCGCAGATTATTGAAAAGGTCTTTTAAAAAGTTATTCTTTGAAAGGTCTTCTTTAAAAAGGTCTTTTAAAGACTTTTAAGCTTTTTGATTAAGTGCTGGCTTTGCAAGGCCGTCGGGCCCGGCTGCCTAAAGACAGTCGTTAAGTCACGTCAGAGACCCTGAACTGATCAGGAGTGACCTGAAAACTCTGACATCAGACCTGAGCCAGCCAGGTTACACGGAATTATTATTATTATTATTAGCCTTTTGATTATTGTGTCGAAGTCACTGTTTAATTATTACCGAAACAGCTGATTTCTGACAAGTTAAATGGATCGTGCTATACTCACCATCCTCTTATAACAGCCCAACATCCAGAGAACAGAGCTGGCGAGTTGATAACCAAGCAAACACCCAGCCTCTCGGGGTAATGTCTACTTAGCAGCCAAATCAAGTTCTTCACAACCTGATAGTCCATACAGCCAAGTCCGAAGTCCCTCAGGTCGAACACGATGCAAAGATTGTCAACAACTTCTTCAAAGCACCGTTTGCATGCGTCTTCCTGTAAGCACAGAATACGTGTGTTGTACAGGGTGGCGCATAAAGAACGGATGTTTTTCAAAGTGTTATAAGAAAGTTCATTTGAATCATACATTTATCTTCTTAACACCAAAATACTACGTAAATAAACCAATTTGAGAATTTGTATGAAAAACTCCAAGAAACTTGAGTATATTTCAAAAAATACATAGGAAATATGGGGCCCTTAATGCGTTAATGCTCATTAAAAGCCTCAAATTGGTCCTTTACTTTTGATACAGCAGCAATTCGTTCATGAATTGCAGTATACAAATCTTCAATGTAACGATATTTACAATATTTAACTTGAATTTCAAGTAAAGAAGAATCTCAAGCCAATAAGCTCGACTTGAAACTTTCTTCGACTAAAACTGGATACTTTAACCTACACAATGGTGTCGCTCTGCGGTCACAGTCAGCTCTAGTCCACTGATACTATCCTACTCAAATCCATCCGTTCTTTTTGCGCCATCCAGTATTTCCATTCTTTTTCTACTGAAATTACACTCACTTTAAAAAATATCAAGTAGAAAACAACTTGACCCACATCATAGTGACGATCGTTTCGTCCTGGTTTTGGACTTCTTCAGACTGAGGAGCGGTTGACTCTTGAGTCAACTAAAAATTGAGATTTTAGAGAGTCAACTTGAAGAGTCAACTGTTCCTCAGTCTGAAGAAGTCCAACATCAGGACGAAACGATCGTCACTATTATGTAAGGCAAGTTGTTTTCTACTTGGAAGTTTTTCAAAGAAAGGCTAGGCGTACACCGGTTAGTCAAGACAAGACAAGACGAGATTAGTCACAGTACTTCACATAGTTGCTTATGAAGCAACACACACCGATTAGTCATTGCATCGGTGTGTGCTGCTTCATAAGCAACTATGTGAATTACTGTGACTAAACGTGACTAATCTCGTCTTGTCTTGACCAACCGGTGTACGCCTAGCCTTAGTGTAACTTCATAAGTCCTTTTTCGAATTAGATAGTGTGCTTCATCATAAAAATGTTATCACATCAAATACAAGAGAATTAAGAAATATATGATGAACAATATAAATATTCAAAATTTTAAATAGTGTGACATTCAATTTGAACACAGCGTTTGTACAGTCTCCGTAGTGGTTCTCAGTGAGAATGTAGTCTAGATGTTAGGTTGATTGTGGAAGAACTGTAAACGTTTTGAAAAAATATCGTATTATGCCTACAAATTGCGGTTGTGTAGTCTAGATGTTGGGTCGATTAGGGAAACTGTAAACGTTTGTATCAATATTGTATTGTAACTGTAAAAATATTGTACAGGGTGGCGCATGAAGAACGGATGTTTTTCAAAGTGTTATAAGAAAGTTTATTTGAATCATACATTCATCTTCCTAACACCAAAATACTAAGTAAATAACCCAATTTGAGAATTTGTATGAAAAACTCTAAGACACTTGAATATATTTCAAAAATTACATAGAAAAGATGGCGCCCTTAATGCGTTAATGCTCATTAAAAGCCTCAAATTGGTCCTTAACTTTTGATACAGCAGCAATTCATTCATGTATTGCAGTATTCAAATCTTCAATGTAACGATATTTACGATAGTAAACTTGAATTTCAAGTAAAGAAGAATCTTATGCCAATAAGCTCGACTTGAAACTTTCTGCTGAAGCTCCGTTGAACGACGATTGCAGATTCATTCTATTGGAAATATTGTTCAACAGCAAATACGCGATTTTGCAAGGTCAATTGCGCCATTGATACTAAAACTGGATACTTTAACCTACAAAATGGTGTTGCTCTGTGGTCACAGACAGCTTTAGTCCACTGATACTATCCTACTCAAATCCATCCGTTCTTTTTGCGCCACCCAGTATTAGGCCTTCTATTGTCGCCTTCAAATCGCGGTTGTGTAGTCTAGATGTCAGGTCGATTATGGGAACTGTAAACGTTTTGAGAAAATATTTTGAACTCACAAGACAGTAGACGATGAACTTGGTCAGTTCGTCGATGTCACGGTCGCTGGCGCTGTGGTTTTTGGCGGGAATGTAGATGACTGGACGGCCGGCCATGTCGCGGTGTCTGAGCACGCGAGCCTTGTTCAGCGACAAGTGTCGCTTCACCAGTTCACAGTCGGCTGTCAGCCCGGCGACATCGTACTCCTGCCGCCACTTGTTGGTTTTTAATATGGCCTGCAACGAAATTGAGAAAAATTATATATTCGCTATGTGCACGTAGGTGTTGGGGATAATAAAATCGACACCTGCGCTCACGCGGAATTTTAGTGAACGAAAAAGGTTAGTTTAACATGAGAAAGGATAGGGAATAAGCATTTACAATGCATTTAAAGTATTGTCGTATTCCTAATTGTATAAATACTGTTCACAATAGTAATTGCGGCTTCTATTCCTTCCATATTTCCAAACGTAAAGTGATTCAACAAAGAAATCGGATCTCAGTTTTGAATTAATCGAGTGAAAAATCCAGTTCAAAAGCATATGATTGATTTGAAGTCTCGCGCCCATAATTCAATTTGAAATGAACTCAGCTGTGGATAAACTACATCGTCTGCTCCATGAGCTTCGAACATAACCCTTAAAGTTGATTTAAAACTTGAATTGAAGATTATAATAATGATTAAGAACATGCGATATGTTAATTTTATCATTCTAAATATAATTCCACAATCGATAAGTAGGAAAAATAGCGACAGGGAATTCTATTTCAATTATAAACTAATTTTTACGTACATAAGCCTATCCTTGCCCATGTTAATCTTCCCTCGTAGATTCATACGATTATCCGCCAGAGCGCAACACGGTAGATGCACACAGCGAATAGGGACTGAGACTTATGCCCGGGTTTTCAGTCGCTCAATAGACAGTTTATGGATCCAATAGCACTATTGAATCAATAACCATGTTTTTTTGCAAATGCAAAAAAAGTTATTGATTCAATAAGTTTATTGAACGACTGAAAACCCGGGCATCAGGGCCGTATTTATAAGCGCTCCCTTCGTAAGATTTTCCCACCAAATGCTAAAAATCAACTTTTGGTGAAGGAATATTCACAAGTCGCACCATCGAAAGTGGCTTACCAGAGTGACTCACGAGAGTGGCTTAGGGAAATGGCTCACGAGAGTTACTCACGAATGTCACATAATGCTTATGGACATGCATAATTTATTTATTCAATAATATTCCTTCAAATAATGAATATTTTGAAGGAAAAATGTAGCTAGATTAATTTGATAAAATTTGTAGAACAAATATTGAAGTTGTAGAATATTTTCAAAATAGAAAAAAAAACGTTTTTGAAATCGTCAAACTCCACTTTAATGTGGAATTTAAACTCCAATTGAAGTGGAGTTTGACAATTTACTATAATTTAGTAATCTAGTTTCTATTACTAGATTAATTTTATGATGCTATAACTCATTAATATTATGAAAAAAGATGTGAAACTAATTAGAATCCCGAAATAAATAGTACGGGGTCCTATTAAGCCGTTGAAGCTATACGACAATGAACAATTTGTCAGTTGGAAAAGGTTATTAGTGAAAGTCATGTTTACAAACAAATAACAATAATATTAGTTTCTAGTTCTGGACCATAATATGCTTTTCATGTTAATAACGTTTTCTAATAACCACATAACCAGTAAAACACCCAATAAGCTAGATCATAACATCTATATAATTAATATAAAATGTAGGCTATTTCAAATTTGACGCCAATTCATTTAATACTCTATCTAGCATACAGGTCCAAACACTAGGTCATTGCGATGAGTTATTTTAAATTTTTCAAGTATTTTTCTCTAAAATACAAATGAAACCTGCACATCAAGGACCGCTAACCTTTCTTTTGGCGCAAACCGTATCTACATTGATTGAATTGGTGACTGTAGCTGTCATTACTTTTAACCAATTTTATGTAATATCTATTGTACTAATTCTATTATTTTTCATTGTACTTTTTAAGTTTGCTGTATTTTGTTTCAAGGATAAATGAATGATTTGATTGATTGATATTCTCAAAAATACAATAATTTTAGATAAAAGAGATTACTTCTACAAAACTCTTTGTATAAGAATAGCTCGTTTACTTTACTAAAGGCTTCGAAACTGAAAATGAATTATTATTGTCATTACAACTCATCACTGATTTTTAACATGTTTACAATTTAAGTTATAATATTACATCCTCTATTATATCTTAACAATATTAGAAAGGCTGCATCATAATGATTGGATTCTTATACTATTTAATCTCTATAAAAAGCTGAAATGAACAAGTTATTGTCAGGCCAGCTACCTTAACAAAGTAAACGCTCTACAAATAGAATATTGAAGGACATAGTAAAATGTACTACACAATAATAACCGTGTTATCTCGTAGATAAGAAACAACACATTTGTTTTTTATAGCTGGTGGAATATTACTGTATTTCACTATTCTATCGGTTTAGGTACAGTTACTTGAGATAAATGGATTGAATCGCACTGAAAATAAATTAGTATTTATTTATAAATAAGAATTTTAAATGATTCATGGTAATCTGTAAACATTTAAAAGTTTTTTCCATAATCTTTAGCTTGCTTTTTGGGTCAAACTGGAAGAATTTATAAAAACTACTGACCTGAAAAGCAGCGTCCACCGTCTTGAATGCTCTCAGATATCTTCGCAATGAGAAATCATTATGAAACTGGGATGGGTCAGCATCCACTATCAGTTTCATGCGCTCCTTCAAATCTTTCAGGTCATCTTCGCTGACTGGTTTAGGTGTTTGTTGAGCCATTTTCCTGGTGACAAAAATAAATTCATGAAAAAAATAATTCGTGTCCCGAGATTACATTACAGAAGACATTATAGAAGATAGAAGGTCACTGAATACTTGTCACTTCTAATTAGCTCTGAGGAGAGATAATCAAGTAATTGATAATTTTTATTCAGTGATAATTTCAAAATCCTCCAAAATAATCTTGAGGTACTCTTCTCTAACCAATAAAACACGGTAAACTTGTTTTATTCTTGAGTGACATAATGAGCACTAATTTTCAGTTGATTACACTAGATTACGCTGTAACTTGGGTGTGATTAGCTACAAATGAAATTGATATATCGTAAAAAATACATTAATTGAACAAAAACCACTTACCGTTTTTTCTATTCAAGTGTGAAAGTTCAGATGCTACCCTGTTTGGTAGGTTGCACTAATTATATTAGTTGAATGAATAATTTAGGTGGTATGAAAATACTTTATTTGTACTCTAAGGGGCAACAGAAATAAGTAACTAATGAACCAACAAAATAACATTAATCTTCAACATTTTGATAAATAGATCACCTAATAACCATGTTCTAAAATTGAATAAACAGCAAACAGCAGGTACTTGAATTTTTGACATAAAGATGATCAGATTACAAGTTGAGGTTAGGTAACAGCTGTTACTTCGAGTTCATTGCTAATTCCATCTTTATAAAAAATAATAATTTATACTTCTTATAGCAAATAATTATTTCAATATATTTTTCATATTGAAGATTGAATATCCTATCAAATACTTTATTATAATGTTGAAATTTTTTATTGAATATGAAATAGTTCTGTTGACAGACTGCGTAATTTGCAAATCACGTCAACAAAAACATAACCTTTTAAAATTTTGTTTGAACAAACTTTGCTAAACATTTTGCAATCAAATGGTTTGAGTCATCGGTTTAAACTCATTTTTTAAAGTCATCGTTTTTAGGAACATTCTTAAACTCATTTTCCTTATAAAATTATCTTATTCCTTGACGGTATAGAATAATAGGCTATTGTAAAAATGAAATCGTCGGATTCAGAAGAAGGACTAAGCAATGAATTGACTTTGCTAAAATTTCGTGATAAGTTGAAAAATGATTCAATAAAATTGTGGTTGCCCCCTTACTATTCTGCAGAAAATAAAGGTCAAAGTGAGGATGAAAAGAAAGCTTTACAGGTAAAAATTTAATTTTATTTAGAATATTTTAAATTTGTCGAAACTTCATCATCATTTGCTTAATCACAACTTATAATAAACTTTTGAATTGATCAACATTTTTAATAGCACAAAAGCCGGGCTAGCCAGGCTACTTGATAGTTTTTCAGTAATGTCAATCAATCATAATATCTTTAAGTATTGACAGAAACCACAAAAAACCTCATACAAAGCATACTATCTTGATATTTATTGTCCTTCTTTGTAGTGACCTATGTCTCATAGGCTATTTGTGATGGATATCTCACCTTGATGAATATCTTGACTTTAATGAAGTCACCATCACAGATTCCAAAAAATAATCTAACAACATTCATGTTGGACTTTCGGTATTAAATCTGTTTTAATAATCATTAAATTGTTTTTTGTTTCGTCTCAAGGTTGAAGATGAAACTACAGTACCTACCGGTAGTTCTGTGGTTGGAATCAGTTCTTCATACATGTATGAGCATTATCAGAAGACCCAACTAAACTCCAATTGTATAAATTCTATCAAATTTTAACCAGTTTTAGTAAATTAGAAACTTTGCAAATTTATCATCAAGTATTTCTTTCTTTTTCCGAACAGGAGCTGGCTGAAAAATTCTCCACTGCCCTTAATTTTGAAAGTAATGTCTGCCATGACATTCTGTGCCATTTGCGACAGAATGCCCTTGAAAAACTACAGGAACGCAGCGATTTTAAAGAAACAGGCATTGCTACGATAAGGGTAAAGGTGTCTGGTGCCTTGAATGGTGTTACTCAGAAATCTATCAGCATTTTCACAAAACTCGATGTGTCAGTTAGTGAAGTACAGGAGATGATAGCCGAAAAACTGAGTTTGTCTGTTGAAAGGTTAGTATTATCTGTTAGTATTTTTCAAAAGTTGAAACTTCATATTTGCCAATAATGATGCTATGTGATTTCGAGACTTCTGCCAATTGAATAATGAGTGGCTCCAATCCCCATGTCCACACTTCGTCAATTTTATATGCTGCATATGCTTACGCATTGATAGCATGCTGTACAATCAATCAATTGTTTATTCAACACAGTACATAACATACATAAATACAGTTGAATATCATCAAAAAAAAGCATTACACAGGTAATTGAAAAGCTTAAGTCTATCTTACACTTGAATTAATCCAATCATTCCAAGGTATGCAAACTAAAAACTACGTAAGTACAGCACATCACATCGATCAAGTGTGGACATAGGGAATGATTGAATAGGCCTGAAGGTTTAGGCGGACTTCATCTACATTTAGCAGGCTATCTGTTTCTGAATTTACTATTTTATTTAGCCTTTATAAATTATGGTATTTCAAAAGACATTCTTGTGTAAATTGAATCTCAATCCCTAACAAGAAGAAATTAATGATAATCGTTTAAGAAAATCTATACAAAAATAAATCTTGAAATATTTTTGTTCTTGATTTATTTTCTTGAAAGTCTTCTTATTCCCAAGAAGACTAGGTAAATATCGTGTTGTGTTGGAAAGTACTGCCCGAGTTTAAGCTCCGTGTCCTTGGGAGGAATGCAATACGTCATCGAAAACAGGTTTTTGTAGTTTATTTTATAGCAATCTTCGTCTCTCCTCTTCAGCCGTCAGGGAGACGGGGCTTAGACTCAGGCAGTATCCAGTTCATATTAAAGAACAGTTGATTGCATTGTTTATGGTTTAAGTCACTCTATTCCGTGCTTAGACTTGACTGATTTTTTGTAATTTGCTTTTCTTTGTATTGGCTGAATTGATTTTGTGTTCTAAATCCATCATACAATAAGAATCAACACGTATAGCAGGATTCTTTTAACTTGTCAGAAAACAGCTGATTTAATGTTTGTAATCGAGCGTACATCAATCAGCTGTTTTCTGACAATTTAAAAGAATCCTGCTATAATAAAAACTCTGGTCTTACCAAAAGAAAGGTTAGTGGTCCTAGATGTGCAGCTTTTATTTGTATTTTGGAAAAAATACGTCCAAGGGGTACAACATTAACACAGCGCCATATCTCGGCTTTTGAAGGAACTTCTTGAATCTGTCTGCTATTTAGGTAGGTATTAAATGAGTTGGCATCAAATTTGAGCAGAACAAGGGGCGCTTTGCGCTGTGGGTTTACTCTAGTCATTGTTCAGCAAAGCATTGCTGATGTCTCTATCCTATTTGCTCAATGAAACTTGGCATCAGTGAATCGCACTATAGTTATTATTTATCCATTTTTAGCCCTTTTATTTATTTATTATGTAAGTTATATATTTAAATTTTCAGGTTAAAACTGATATTCGGCGGACAAGTGATGAAATCTGATCAATGTCTGGCGATTTACGGCGTTCAAAATGGCTGCCAACTGATGGCGATTGTCTTGGGCGAATGCGCAGGAGAGAAATTGCGCAAAGAGGAAGCGCAATTGCGCACAGTACAGCAGATACGTCGTGATATCGGACTATTAACCAAAAATAAACATGAGCTTGATCCCTATCTTCAGGTAATCAGTAGAAAATCTTTTAGCTAATAATCATTAACTTATATTGATGAGTTATGAAATAAATTATGTGTATTAACAAATATATCGATGCTGTTTTCTGTGATGAAACACTTTTTCAAATTTATATTAAGGTTCTGATTTGTATTTCACTGTAAATAAAAGGCTTATGAAGCTCCTCATCAGGAGCGAAATGCATTTCACTATTCCAAAATAATGTGAGTGAATTTAATTACTTACTGTGGAATACAAGTTGTCACCTCAATAGAAATTATTCTATTATGGACGACAGCTATTGTTTCCATCTTGTAATAAAAGCATATCTTTCATTATTAAAATTTCTTCTCAACCTTGATTTTTGAACAGTTTTAATTCTCAATGCACCCAATACTTTTTGGGATTTGACAATAGTGATTATGTATTGTTATTATCATGTTGAAATGATCGGTTTCATTTGATTTTAACTTTTGTATAGATTATAATCAGACATTTATTTCATTGACAAATATTAATTTTATCATGTAAATAATGTCTGCTAGATATAGCTTTCAGTGCTTTTCTTCTATTCTGGTTCATCTTCGTTTTTTATCTAATTCTATTTAAATATTATGTTTTCTTCTATTTGAACTCAACTTTAGTAAGAAATCTCTCTCTCTCTCTCTCTCTCTCTTCACGGCCAAGTGCTAATGGAAAGGATGTCATGGACATCCTTTTCCAAGAATGGACATTTACATGTCTAAACGTCGCCGTTTCATGTAGATAAATCTCACTTATATTAACATTTTCATATTGCATAATATCGTACTTATATTGTTGAAAATTATTAGTCGTGTTCATAAAATTAAAAATTATATTACTTATACTTACAACTTCTGTAATCTAGAAACTAAGCAGTTATAATTATTGTTATCTATATGAATAAATTAATCTAATCTAATCCAATGAATTATTCTTGCATTTCTCCCATTCTTGTAGGTCTTTGTTTCAAGTGAATGTTTTTTGTCTAGATAACAGATCAAGCCGGTAACTCACTGTACCTTCCAGATGAAGAGAGAAAATCTCTGGTAACCGCTATGACTCTTCACGAACAAGGTCGTGCTGAAATGAAAAGAAACGACTATGCACTGGCTTTAGTGTTCCTATTGGAGGCTGATAAAGAGTTCAGGTATTTAATAGAATCATGCCCGGTTTTTCAGTCGCTCAATAGACAGTTTATGGATCCAATAGCACTATTGAATCAATAACCATGTATTTTTAAATGCAAAAAAAAGTTATTGATTCAAAAGTTTATTGAATGACTTAAAAACCGGGCATCAGTATTATTGAAATATTATCACTTGATCTCATAAAAAAACATGTGGCAATATCATATCATTAAATATAAATTTATAAGAAAAAAGAAATTTAAAATAAATTAGTTACAGGAAGAAAAAACGATACAATAACTTGCAAAGTATTCAAACTATTAAAATAAAGTAGTTTAAATATTTTAAAATAATTTTTCTTGTAAAAGCAATCCCAAAAGATTGTAATAATTATTATAATAATTCCGTGTAACCTGGCTGGCTCAGGTCTGGTGTCAGAGTTTTCAGGTCACTCCTGATCAGAAAAAGATTGAAATTCCATTTAATGGGCTTGTTAAACTGAATAAAACACACCAGAAGTATAAAAAAGTATACAAAAAAGAATTAACTGAGCAAATCAATTTTTATTAAATCAGAAATAATTGAGTATTAATGTGTAAGTGACTACACAAGAATCTGTAACTCTCAAACTATGGTTTAAAAAACTTCAAGTTTGAAAACTTGAATAAGGTTTTCACAAAAACTACGAGTTTCTTCTTCAAATGACTAGTAGTATTTTTTAATTTGGTGGATGGTGAATGACTTTCATTTAACGTTTCCATGGTAACGGGTGATGTTCTGTTGATTTCTTTTTTGAATAGGCTATGTTTTTTACACGTTATATACAGTATTTATGTGAAAAAAATCAACATAACATCACCTTTACCATAGAAACGTTAAATGAAAGTCATTCGCCAAATTGAAAAAATAGTACTATACATACAGACCTTGTGACATAGTCGAATTCGGACCAAAATGTCGATTTTTTTGCTAGGGATGATGCCCACATAAGCTCTATGCTTGTGCGTGGGTAATGGGAAGGATGATGATGAGAGATGAATGGACCTACAGCTTTAGGTGGATTCCGAACCACCGGGAAGCGATTTTGAAGCTCATAAATTAAATTTTAAATCATAAATTTAAAATTAGATCATAAATTAGATTTTATCACAGCTCGTTCGTATCAATTCTGATTTTTTTCAGCCAATTGATTGTTAACGCAAAACTGTCTTTATTGCAGCTCATGTCGTTCTCAGTTGCTGGAGCGTGTGGACAACTTTGCCCTGTTGAACATGGACATAGCCTGGTGTTATTTATTTCTTGAGAATCTAGCACTACTTCCCGATGCCGAGAAAAGACTGAAACAGTGCGAGTCTAAGTTCAAGTACAGCTACGGTCCCAATTTGGAGCGGATTGTTGAGCTGAAAGGCAGTGCTGGTGAGTGTTGGTTAGATTTATAAACGGTGAAATAATATCAAACTCTTTCTTGCGGAAAACAATAAATAATTAATAATATTGAGAACGGGACTTGAGATACTAGCGAGCTCAAGTGAGAGAAGAGTGAACAATTGGGTGGGATTGAAGCTAGGTTACCATTGAATCAAATGCAAAAAGTCCTGTTTTCAAACCAATCATATTTGAAAAATATTCATTCAAAATAGCACAATTACTTCTCAAATCAAGGCTATGATGTAATCTCATGCAAGGGAAACTTCCTGTACGCATAGAAGAGTTGCTCCATTCGAAAATCCATTTTGGATTCAGATTAAGGGCCGGTTTCTCCAACGACAGTTAAACCAATTTTTAGTTTAAACGTTGGTTTTACCACTCACTAGAAACTTTTTTGTCAGAAAGTTTGATGTTCGAACAGCTGACCATTTGATTCAATGTTAACATCCTTGAATAAATTGGTCAACTGTTCGGACATCGAACGTTCTGACAAAAAAGTTTCTAGTGAGTGGTAAAACCTAAGTTTAAACTAAAAATTGGTTTAACTGTCGTTGGAGAAACCGACCCTTAGAAGCTTTTGTTGTTCTTGAGGAAAGGTTACCTGTGACCGTTAGATGGCTGTACTCAGATTCATTTAATTTGACGCTTGGCATTAGATAGATAGCTGATAGTTAGAGAGATATTATTTCTTTGCCTTCGTACTCTACGGATAGAAGTACATGCATACATATCCTGATCCCGTTCCAGCTAGTGCCGGGTCCGGGTGTTTTCAAAGTCTCTCCATCTTCCACGATCTTCCCATCATCTCTCTTCCTCGACCTGCTGCCATCTGCATCCCCTCCTCTCTACTCCGTCAATCCATCTCCGTCTCGGTCGTCCCCTCGGTCTTCTGCCCTCCATCCTCATCTCTTCCATTCTCCTTGGTAGTCGATCCTCTCCCATTCTCTTCACATGTCCGAACCAACGCAGTCTCATCTTTTCAACCTTTTCTCTCATGCTTTCCATATTCAGCTTTCTCCTTAGAAGAATATCTGGCAGATAAATATTCTCTCTTTAAATTTTCTCTTAAGATAGAAGTATGTGGGATGAATTATCAATCTTGAACAAGTATTAACTGTTGCAATTAGACAGTTTACAATTTAAAATGAAAAAAACACAGATTTTGTCAATTCTACTGTTTAATTTGTTTGGTGCAGCGAGTTTCCATGGTTTGCAACTCACCCACACAAAATGCTGGCATTACGAAACCATGGTCCTTGAACAAAAAATTAACCAGTAAAATTGACAAAATCTGTGTTTTTCCATTTCAACTATAACCATGGAACGGTTTTACAATCTCAATAGTGAATCTTTAGAATTTTTAGACAGTTTATCATTTCAATTTTGTAACCTGTAACGTTAATGGTTTTACGTTAAACCAATTTTAGTTTAAACTTGTTTTAAACTAAACTTTTATGTCAGAAAGTCCGATGTTCGAACAGCTGAATGTTAGCATCATTGAATCAAATGGTCAGCTGTTCGGACATCGAACTTTCTGACAAAAAAGTTTCTAGTGAGTGGTAAAACCTAAGTTTAAACTAAAAATTGGTTTAGGCTGAGGGCACACGAGTGAGCGTAAGTTGTAACGTACTTTTGACGTCATTGTAGAAATCGATAGAAGTGACAACACAGATGTTCGTGTGTTGTCACCAATTCACTTCTATGTATTTCTACAATGGACGTCAAAAAGTACGTTGCAACGGACGCACTCTGTCGTTGGAGAAACCGGCCCTTAGAAGCTTTTGTTGTTCTTGAGGAAAGGCTTGACCTGTGACCGTTAGATGGCTATAATCAGATTCATTGAATTTGACGCTTGGCATTAGATAGATAGCTGATAGATAGAGAGATATTATATAAAGCTGATAAATGAATTGATTTGATTTGAACATTTGTAATTATTTGTTGTTTTTCATTTCAAGTTTCAACGACAATAGTAATTGTTGTGTTCAATTGAATAAATTGATGATGATCAATTCCTGATTAATGAATGTTTGATATTTGTTTTTGAAGGCAACGAGGCAACATTATTGATGCGCCTACATCTACTGCAAGGAATCGTTCTCTTTCATCAGAATAAGACTGATGCCGCTCTTGTTTTGCTCAACGAAGCAAAAGCTGAGCTCGCCAATTTGAAACTCAACGACTCCAACCTGCCAGTCCTACTAGAAATGGGTCTGTAAAGTTAATCATCAATTTATTTAATTACTTTTAAAATTTAATTTATTCATTTACAATAACGTAATTAAGAATTTTACATTACTTTACATTTAGATATTTCCTTTATTTTATAGTAGATTACACAAAATTTCATTTATACATTATACGACTTTTGTTTTGTTGCTCATGTATTTCGTCCATATTATTATATTCTCGTTAATCTTAGTAAACTTACAGTTGTATGATCCATTGATGGCAACTCCCATATAGATGT
This sequence comes from Laodelphax striatellus, assembly GCA_017141395.1. NCBI lineage: Eukaryota > Metazoa > Arthropoda > Insecta > Hemiptera > Delphacidae > Laodelphax > Laodelphax striatellus. The sequence continues at coordinate 11,080,533 of CM029541.1, read as the reverse complement.
TTCTCGGGAGTGCCTAATTTCTCTTTAAATATAAGGATGAACTTTGTACTTTGATTATATTGTTTTGTATCGTATTTACTGAGAAATTAACATTTATTTATTATTATTTATTTATAATAAGAAGCACATTCATGAGAAAATCACAGGCGTACACGCACAAAAACGTTTGGAGTGAAAAGTTATTGAGATATTTAAATTCTACGGTATTTCCCTGAGCTGTTTATTATAGTCCAAGGTAAATAGAATTGGTATAGTATAGTCCGATTCACGTCAAGAAGTCAGCATTGTTTATATGAGGAGCATTGATGCCAAGTTTCATTGAAAGAGAAAGAGAAAACTGCACCAAACGTGTTTGTTGGGACTGTGAGCGACAACAATGCACAGTGCGAATAGGATAGAGACATCAGCAACTGCCTTGTGCTGAACAAGGATAGCAAACTCCCATCTAAGCAATGCTGACTTTTTGACGTGAATCGCACTATAGGTATAGGTAGCGTGGATACTAGGATACGAGGTTCACACGCTTATAGCAGGATCAAATTAACTTGTCAGAAATCAGCTGTTCCAGTAATAATTAAACAGTGATTTCGACACAATAATCAATGGGCTTGAAAGTCTTAAAGACATTTTTATAGAAGACCTTTCAAAGAATAACTTTTTAAAAGACCTTTTCAATAATCTGCGAGATTCAGCATTTGTAGGTTAAGTATTGTGATCATATGCTCGTCGATCATACGATTTATGACAAGTTAAATGGATCCTGATATATTTCAGCTTGGACTTTGAGAAGTGTGATGTTACCCTGAATGGAATAGACAACTCTTAATTAACGTTTTCTTAGTAACCGGTTTTTAGCTACGTCTTCTGCTCATTCTACTCCTGAGTCAGTTGATTGATTTTAAACAGCGACAGAGAATCATCATTACAAAATTATCTGCCTCAATATGAAATTGATTCTGTGATAACTCCAATTTATTAAGAACCCTCAATGCGATCATACTGGTGTCCGTCCGCACGCACGATAACTTACGAACGGAAGATCGTACACTTTTGAGATTTGGAATATAATATCTTCATAGATGAAGTAAGAAGCCTATTGATTTTGAATATTGAGGGTTGAATTTAAAAAAAGTTATAAGCAAAAAATAGGTACTGCATTTCAAATACATGTTACAGAGAAGTATAATGACATTGAACTACTCAAATTTCAGCCTCTCATCCCAATGCCTTGATGGCGCACTTGGTAAAGGCTACGTTCTCGTCTTTGAAGCCAGATTCAATTCCGAGATGCTGGTTCGAATCCCATACGGGGCAGTTTTTTTTTTGCTAACAAATCTCAAGTTTTAATCAATCATCCATACATTTTTTATTGTAATAAATTCATTATTGATGATTTAAAATTATTCATTATGTTTATTATTTATTACAATACCCTATTCTAATTTTATGAAAGTAATCCAAATGTTGAAACGTTTCTCTCAATTGCAGAAAATAGCTACTATGTTTACTACTTGAGCAATATTCTTGAAAGTACTGTCCTGTTTTTTCTGTTAATCTGTACACTACAATATCGGGTCCTTGGATACTCCGTTGTATCGGTTTATTTATTTTTATATTGTGTTCAGGTTTCACCGCCACAGAAGGTAGATTGGGCCTGCGTGCTACCAGAGGCCAGGTGGAAGAGGCCGTCACTTACATTAGAAACCGTAGACAAGAACTGGAAGCAGCCAGGGAAAAAGATTTGATGGAACGGTGAGTAAGCTTGGAAATTTTATTTTCTACAGTGCTTTTTCAAAGCTATAGAACTGGGTTTCGAAGCTTATCAGTCAGTTGCACGGAACTCCAATTGAATTTCATCAACGTTAAATGAGGTCATTGCATCGACTTAAGATTCGTTAATTGATTATTATCAATATTAATATTATATACTAATTATAGAATATAAATTTATAAATATATATTTATATTAATAGAATTTTATATTTTGTTAAAATGGACGAGGAGGAAGAAACGTCAAATTACATCTAGTCGACGTGGGACAGTTGTCTAATAAAAAATGTTCCAACACAATGTTATGGACCTTTTCACACCAATGACCCACTGTAATTATAAAGTCTCTGTATATACTAGAGGATAGATAGAGCATCGGTTATCTCACTTTATTTATAGCTCAAGTATAGTGATATAGAGACACGGCAGTTTTGTGGATATGTGTGTCCCGGGCTTTCAATGAAAAATATACGTAGTATAATAAAAATATTTATTTTTGGTCTTCTTTTCAAATAATTTATCATGTATATTGTATAGTGTTTAAACTGTAAATATTTTATTGTAAATGCACTGGTTGTGTTTCTTTTCTTTTTTGTCAGGCAACTCCTCCATGCCTACAGGGATGCTTTCCCTTGCATGGTAGAATTTATTGTCAAAACATTAATCTGATAAGTTATTGGTGATTTTTTGTTGTTTAATATTGAAGGTTGTAATATGACAATCAAATGTCATTGTAATGGATTATTATTGATCTTTTTTTTGTATTGTTTTTGGCAATATACAATGAAGAGTATACAAAATATACTCAAGCTACGCTACGGCGGTCTGAAACCATCTCAAGTTAGTAAATGAATTTTATCTATTAAATAATTTTAGAATAATTGATTGAATGAACCCACACTTTGAGGTGTGATCCGTACCACCAGTGATTTAAAAAGTTTTTTCCCGTTCATAGTGAAAGCCGCAAACTGGGCAAATGTGTCGATGGCAAGCAGTGGGTCTCAGAGCACGTGGTGAGTCAACTGGTCAGCATGGGATTCAATCGGGAATTCGCCATTGAGGCGCTGCGAAATAGCAACAACGTGATACACCAGGCCATCACGCTCATCAACGAACAGCCCGAGCTGCTCAGAAGACAACTGACGAGCACATTGATACAGCAGGTGAATATTGTAATCAATAAATGTCCTGTATTATAGGAAAACATCGTATTGATACAGTTCGCGCAATTAGTCGGGGAACTTGGCTCTCTGACGCTACTATTCGTCTTACGAAATGATGGTCGCTCACTCCCTCACTCAGAGAGAGTGAGTGCGAGTGAGTATGGGAGTGAGACAAGGGGCCGTATGAATAAAAACTGAGCATACGCTCATAAGCACGAGCATGAAGCATAAGGTTTTGCTTCTGAGCATTAGGTAGAACCATAAGCATTTGCTCATTTTTATATGAATAATCTTCACCTCATGCTTCTGAAATCTGGAGCAAATGCTTATCTATTTGGAAGATTTTTCATCAGCTGATTCATCTTACTTTGTTATTGTAGTAAAAGGTTAGAATTCCAGATCATTTAGAATTTTACAGCTCATTTCAATAACATAGTTTAATCACACAATTTTGAGCATAACCTCTATTTTTGAGCAAATGCTCAAACTAATTTTTGGATGAGCATGAGGTTTTGCTCGCTTTTATTCATATAAAATGAAGCATATGCTCAATATTTTAGAAGTATAAGCAAATGCTCAACTTTATTCATACGGCCCATTATTATTTGAGCTTTTGATATAATGCATTTTAATCATCTGATCTCATGTAAAATATGCACTCAATCTGCGACTACACTTGAATCCGGCCCGTTTATGACTGATAAGCGAGAATCTACTTTATATTTTTTGCAAATCATCTCACACCGGCTAGGCCCTCGAGATTGTTTTTTTTATTCATTTATTCTTTTATCTATTTGTTGTAAATGTTTTGTGGATGAATTATATTTGTTTCGTTTCATTTCAGATAACTGAGCTGGGATTTCTACGGAACATGGCTAAGCTTGCTCTGAGAAATAATAATTTCAACTTGGAAAGAGCTATTGAGGAGCTGACGGCCAACAATGGGTACATTGATGGCGAAGGTAGTTTATCGCAATAATTTGATAAAGTTTCAATTTTAATACTAACCTAATAATATTAAAATTCTGATTTGTGTTTCAACTTAATTATTATAATTCTTGTGGCTTTTTAGGCTGAGAGACCCTCTTAAGATACGTTTCCATTACTACAAATCACATGTTCCCGACATTGTCTTCCATTTCTACAAATTAGAAGATTTTTGTCGGGCACATGTGATTTGCAGTAGGCTAATGGGAACGTACCTTCAGGTGTTCTGTCTCACCGAATTATCCTATGTCCCCCAATGATTTGGGAAATATGGTGAACTTATAGGTCCCTATTAGCCGAGAGCGACCAGGTCGGCCGACCTGGTGTCCGGGGGCCAAAAAGCATTGGGTTGGGTGGGACCCTATTAGCCGTCCGAGACAAGGCGCGGCGACAGAGGATGTCGCGCGGGCTGTCTTCCGAGTGGGACCCCGCTTCTGGGTGACCTGGTCTCCCAGAACGGTCGTGGGGTGTTGGATTAAATGGGAGCTATTAGCCGCGAGCGACCAGGTCGGCCGACTCGAACAAAAAATGTACCCAATGCGCATGCTCGGGAGTGACAAGGACAGCCATTCATCTCCTTCTCTCTCCCACTTCAGTTCTCCATCTCACTACAGTACAGTTGCTCCGTATCCTTCGCCGAAGTAAAACATATTTCTACGACTCATTGCGTGAATTGTTTCTGAATAATTTAATAAATTCATTTGTAAGTAAAGTGTAATGTAAAATCAACACCTGAATAACAGATATTGTAGAATTTCTCCATAGTAGGTGAAAGAATGAAAACAATGTTGTCTATAATTCCACAATGAATATTATTTAAAACATACTTAAGTTTCAAGCTCATGGCATCATCTATATAGTGTTGAGTGTTTTGGCTCAACTCAACACTGAAGATGTTGCCATAAGCATTGAAACTTGAGTAATATGTTTTCAAATAAATTCATTGTGGAATAGAAAACATTGATTTCATTCTTTTCCCTAGTGTAATATAATTAGGCTTATAGCCGAATTTATTACAGTTTAGTGCGTGAAAAAATGGAGTGTGTTCGAAATCAGGAGAGAAGTGAAAAATTTACCGCTTTAATTGAAAAAAACTGAACACGGAAGACTTTATTTATGAAGTGCAGAAGCATAATTCAATATGGGATGCTGAGAAATTTGTGATAAATTTTACTTTTGGAATAGGATAGAGAGAGAAAACAAATGTGAATATTGCAAGGCAGGAGATTGGCGCCAGTCATCCGGTTGTTGACAGTTAAATTGTTTACATAGTAGATAGTAGCTTCCAGACCTTTCAAGATGAATATTAATTAATCTTTTCGAGACTATAATAATAATTATTTAAGACTGGTGTGTGTGGTTTTTATTGATCAATAGAGTCATTGACTTAATGTAAGTTTCTTACAATTCATTTCATACACTTGATACCATTTAATTAGTTTAGAAAAAATATTACATGTGATATGTAGTATAAAATATTATATAATATGTATTATATGATATGTGTATAAAAGAAATCTGCAATATGTATCAAAAAGAGATACTTATCGAGTTTAGCTGTCGATGTGTTGCACAGGGGAAGAGCGAGAAAGAGGTACTTGGGAGTGAGCGAGAACGAAGTCAGCGACTAGGTGTCCTTCCCTATTAGCCGTGGGACACTTTGTCTCGGCGACCGAGTCGCTCTCGGCTAATAGGGCCCATAGGTTAAGTAGAAGTATCCCACCCCTTTGAATGTAAGCAGCTCTACAACATTAAAATTTTGTTGTTATGATGCTCACAAAAGCTCTCGGCTTGTGTGTGGGTAATGGGAAGGATGATGAAGAGAGATACATTTAAAATTATTGTATTGGGGAGTGTTGAATTTGTTTGATTTAGATCTCATTAATTTTAGGAAGTTGTTTCTTAAGGGTCGATCACATGCGGCGAGTTTACTAGCTACTATCCGGCTTTTTGGGGAGGCTACCGTAGCATCGACAAACGTTAACGTCGACACGACGTAGCATCGACAAACGTTAACGTCGACACGACGTAGCATCGACAAACTTTAGCGTCGACACGACGTAGCATCGACAAACGTTAGCGTCGACACGACGTAGCATCGACAAACGTCGATGTATTATAGACTTTTCAAAGTCTTAAAGACCTTTAAAGTCTTTAAAAGACCTTATTAAAGAAGACCTTTCATAGAATACCTTTTAAAAAGACCTTTTTAAAGTCTTTGCAATAATCTGCGAGATTCAGCATTAGTAGGTTGTCGATGCTACGTCGTATCGATGCTAACGTTTATCGATGCTACGGTGGCCTCCTCAAAAAGCCAGATAGTAGCTAGTAAACTAAATTGAATTGAATTTTATTAGATTCCAAAGACAAATATAAGCATACAATTGTACAGATACAAAGCATACACTCAAGATAAAATATAAATTTATGAAATAAGGAATCAACTCTCACATGAACCGCAAGGTTCAACTCGCCACATGTAATCGACCCTTTACTGTTTAATATTCACATCCTAAATTAACATGAAAATTGTTATCTATCTATATTATAGATAGATAATATATTATATTATCTATACTAACCAATCTAAAGAATTCAACCAGAAATGGTACCTATTGGTGCAAATACAGAGAGTGTATAGTATACATATACTAACTTTTTTTTTTAGATTACGTCTTGTAGACTCCAGTACGGAGTGTAAGACAAGTTCAATAAATACCGGTATACATATACTGGTAGTCCATATTACATATAAAAATCAATATATATGTATAATGTGCATGTGTACACACAAATCCCATTGATCACAAACTCATGCAAATGTCTCACATGTATTAAATCTAATCTAATGTGAAAGGAACTCTTGAATACTATAAAAAAAAATTCCACCAAGTATTTTTTTAATTGGTTTTTGTGATCATGCACATCCAGATTTTGACTCAAATTACTCACTTTCTCTGAACTATACACTCTCTGTAGGTGCAAACAAAAAGAAAGCTTGCTTCAGCTGTCTGTGAATGCTTGTACTTGATACAGTACTACTTGTGTGCAGCCAACTCAATACAAACGCTCGCAATGCAACCAGCTTTGTTTATGAATGCACTTAGGCCTATTAATGAACATGATGATCTTATGCCTTACTATATTGCTTATCTCAAATCTCAACTCTTATAACCGTAATATGACATAAAGCTCAAAACTTTTGAAAAAGTGACAAGAATATTATTCAACTTTCAATTTTTCTTATTTTTTCCCTTATCTTAGTTTTCCTCTTGTGTTACAGTTTCTGACGATGACCTCCCTTCTACCAGTTCAGGCCTAAAAAGGGCAGTCAAAAATTACAAAAAAGAAAAAGAAGCTTTCAGTAGAATAAGAGACGGCTTGAGCGAAGTTCTTGTAGACGACTACCTAGATTCTACTCTCGAGGACGAGGAACGGTTTCTTTACCGTTATCTTTCAATACTTCAATCGTGAATCCTTTCTCATAAAATCCCCAAAAATCAATGTAACTGTATAAATCAAATCCTGTGATGTGAATAGCAAATTAGTGAAATTTATGTTCCAAATTTATATTTCGACTGTTTTCATTATTTTATTGTGTTTTTCCTAACAAATTTTTTGTTTAGTATTCAACGCTATCTTGATTTGACAAAAATTTTGTTTTTGATTTCACAGAGACAGCGTGATATAACCCTACATTTAGATATTTATTACATAACTTTTTTAATATTACTAAAATCAAGATTTGAGATTATCTATGATTTGTTTTGAAAATTATATTTTATTTAATGTTTTATATTTATCGTACTTATTATTTCTCATTTCTTCACTCATTTCAATTTATTTTTCAATGCATTTTTGAGGACTATTATTTCATTTAATTTCTATGAAAGTGTTGAGGGGCATAATGTAAGAGTAAATTGTAAATATAAGATTTTCAGACATTAGTTTAGTTAGCCCCTACATTTTTATATTGTTGAATAGTTAGAATTGTCTGTTTGTACAGCCCTTCCTACAGACGATTCCGTTATTGCTTGTTACTTCTGTAGTCTTCTCCGAATTCTGTTGACCGGGGAATAGTCATTTTTCCCCGGCAGTGAGAAAATTCTGTAGACAGTATAGACTATCACTGAATAGCGTTTTGGTCCAACCCACTTAAAGCAAGAGGTGAGGGAGGTCAAGTTTGTTCGTCATTGAGCTTAGAGCTGAACTAGTAAACCTAGACGACTACATCGAATAGTGAATTCATCATTATCCAGAAGAAATCTTCCAGGAAAATCAAATATCCTCAGTCTCATTTTGAATTTAGGTGAGTTCACATTAAAAATTGTTCAGTTATTTATGGTCATTAGCTGTTATTATATTTATAGTTTTTTTATAGTATGGCTTTTATTGATGGGGAGACCCTTAAGGGTAGGTATATATTTATAGTAGTATTTTTTCAATTTGGCGGATGATGGCGAATAATTTTCTTCAACATTTCTATGGTAACGGATGATGTTATGTTGAACTTTTTTCACATCTGAAATTTCACGTGTATTTTTTGCATGGTTAGGTTTTGTGACTATGGATTTATTTTAATTTTATAGCTTTCAAGCTCTATGTGGCATTTCACAAACTAACTCAAGGGATTTAATAATTTAGTACATTTTAATGCCAACAGATAGCGTCACAGGTACCTATTTTCATTTTTCATTATTTTTCTCCCATTTAAAATGATTATTTTTGAAAAACAAATGAAGCCTGCAGAAATGAGATGTTTTTCTTCCTTTTGGCGCAAACCGCATCAAAATCGGTCCTCTCAAACTTCTCCACGAACTTTCCAAACTCTTAACGGCAACAAACTCTCAATATAGTAGATAGCCTACTGTATACAACATGTAAAAATATACTTAAAAAAGAAATCAACAGAAGATCACCCTTTACCATGGAAACGTTGAATGAAAGTCATTATATAAGTCATCAGTTATTATAATAATAGACTAATAATTTTTTATCACTTTTTTGTCTGTACATTTCTCCCTCCATCAATTTTACAGTAGACCTCACTGATTAGCTAAATATTTAAGTCACAAACAGTGGTTATTCTATTTCTGGAATTTACACCAAAAGTCTCCCTGCATTCCAATACTGTGCTAGAAAATGAATGACATAAATCTGATTTCTATTTACCATTATCACTAGTAACTTTTTATGTAACCTACATGTTCAGAATTATTGAATTAATTTGTAATTTGTACTCAAAGAAGCGGCACATCAATGTGGGCGGAGTATGACATATTGAATCTTGAATTAGTGAAATTGAAGGGTTGAATGTACAATCATACTCTGATTAACAATGTTTTATTGTATTACTTTAATAGCTGATTACATAATTTAACAAAATAAGAACATAAACTGAATGAATTTTACACATAAATCTGGTGGATGCCTACTGAAGTCCATTTACAGAACTTTGTAACATTTTTGCAAACCTGCCCGTGATTAGTTGAGAAACATCTATGAATCTTTCTACGCAATTTGTGAGACAGGATTCGGTTTTGTAGTCCATTTTTGAGCCAACTTTGTCGACGCATTTGTCCCAGCATTGATCGGTGAATTCGTGGATCTGGAACAAAAGATATTCAAAGATTATTATCAAGTATTTATAAAATATGACGGTTCTTCAAACAGAACTATGATATAGCGCTTAGCGTAGGCCTATCAAATAAGTACAGGAGTGTGCAGGTCAAGGGGTTGGGAACAGTAGAATATTTGTGAAACTATTCATGCTATCAATTTGTTGGTTAAACTATATAATATGATTCATAAAAATTCTGGAACACAATAGTTTCTCGAGTTAATATAGCACATTTTTGATAGATTTAAGATAGTTTTCTAGTTAGATTACACAAGTAGCATGTTACCTGAGCATTCATCGTTGCTTTTTGCTTTTCTATCATTAAAAATTCTTGAAGTTCTTTATCGTCGCTTGAACCTGACGAAGTATCAATTGAAAAGTTGTCTGACATTTCAAATACTAATTATATTTGGATTTTGTAGAACTAGATGATTTTTCAAGGATTATAACCTATAAATTTCAAATTGATAATAGTGCGAGAGTGATGGAAGCTCAGCAGCAGCCTGCTTGATCATTGTATCTTGTTGAGATTTTTGTAAATTTTCTTTCTAGATTTCTACGTTCTATGAGAAAATATATAAGTTTATATTTTCACTTTTTATTCTTTGATATTCTACTTTTATTATCATAACTTTTTGTTTTAAAAGTTGAATATTATAGAACCATGTGGTTCGCTGCGTAGTTTTTAGGTTATGTTAGCTTGTTGACATTTTCTCGATAATGACAGTGTTAAGATGATTGGAAAAGCCCGTTCATTATAATAATATTCTATCATTTCATGTAATAGAATGAAAACTTTCAAGTTTTAATAGTTCGACTCCTGTTGTAGGAGTTTGTTGACATGAAAACGTTTAGCGATTTGGAATTGAAGCCATGGATTATCAGACAACTGACAGGCATAGGTGGGTATCACACAATCTTTTATGATCCATACTGTATAATATTGTTATAAAGATTTGGGTTGAGATAATAATTTATAGATTTCAGTCGTCATTTATTTAGTGATGGTTAAATGTATTATAATTGTGTAGTCATTTCATTACTGTCTTCTTTCCAATAAGATCCTTGGTTTACGTTCTTGTGATTTGTTGTATGATCATATTCATTTCCTATGAAGAGACTACAGTATCTGAGTACTCGTGATAAAAATGATGTTTGGTTTTGATATTTTATAATCATCTATTAAATTAGTGTTGATTTTGATTTTCAGACGCCCTGATCTGGAAGTCCTGTAGGTACTCTCATTTGAAAAACTCATTCTTTTTCACGTTCAATTACTTTAAACAATCCACATCAAAGCTCAGCTACTTTCCACCGCTGGTAACTTGACTTCTGAAGTGTGAGGGGGAGAAGGGAAATAAATCACTGGCGCCAGGCGTTCGATGTTTGTTTAATGACTCGGTAGTGGGACAACAAACCCTGCTATTCATTTTTCAGTTTCGTCTCCGCTGTTAACCGGAGTGAACGCAAATAGACCATTGATAGTGTTTGTATTCTCACTGCCTTGTTTTCTAATGCCATACGTCACGTCGCATTCCTTTCAGAAGTCAAGTTACCAGCGGTGGACAGTACACTGAGTGTGAAAACAATACGGTACAGATCCTATGCTTATTGATCAAGTCATCTCTATCCCACTACTCACACCTGGAAACTTGACATCGAAAAGCAATTCATCGCTCGGCTACTCAGCGATGCAGCAGTTGCTTGTCATACTCACAGCCGCTACTCAAGTTGCCAGAGTTGCTTTTCGACTACTATCACAATATTCTCAAAAAGTAAATATTTTGAGAATTTTATAACTTATCTCCGATATTTTATAAGTTGAAGTGACCAAAAAATGATGAAATACCACTTTTTAAAGCAAATAATCCTACTTTTCCAGTTTGATGTGGTTAGAATATCACCTAACCTCACTTTTCTGTAAATAGAATCTGTACACACATCGCTCGGCGACCAGCATGTTACATCGAAAAGCAACTTCGTTGCGCGGCGATGTCACCTAGGCGATATCGCCTAGGCGACATCGCCTAGTCTGAGCGTCGTCATTTGAAAACACATGCTGCGTCGCTGAGTCGCCGAGCGATGAGTTGCTTTACGATGTGGAAGTTTCCAGGTGTGAGTAGTGCCTATAATAATAATTATGATCGTACATAATCTAGTGTTACATTATACAGTAAGGTACCTAAAATAAAATAAATCTAGTTGAAATAATCTCTTCCATTCTTCAAATTATTGCAATTTGTCAGCTATGTTCCAAGGCCAAACTAATTCTAAAACTTTTTTCAATTTCATCAGGTCTGAAACATCCAACTCCTATTCAAGAAAACTGTATACCAAAAATAATCGAAGGAAGAGATTGTATTGGTGCAGCTAAAACTGGTAGCGGAAAAACTCTTGTGTTTGCATTGCCAATTCTCCACAAACTATGCGAAGATCCTTATGGAATATATGCTCTGGTTTTGACTCCAACCAGGGAGCTTGCTTTTCAGGTAAGTTTCTGTAATATTTTTTATGAAGTAACATGTCACCCGTGCTTCGCTACGGGATCTAAGAAATTAATATACTTATTTTTTCAATTTTGATTCCTCAAGTACAAGTGAAATAAATTTGAATTTGATTGTTGTATGATAAACATTCAATATTAGTTTCCTTTTACCATCTACATTTTTGAATCTCTAATTGAACCAATCTCAAATCAATTTTTCAAACTTTTCAGATCGGAGATTCCTTTGCTGTGATTGGTCGTGCGATAAATTTGAGACAGAGTATTATTGTTGGTGGCATGGATATGGTGGCCCAAGGTGCTGAGTTGGCAAAAAAACCACATGTTGTTATCGCTACTCCTGGCAGGTAATTGATTATTATCAAATCAACTAAAATTATAATTCAAGTACAGTGTCATTCACGGCACGGGAACTGGCTGTTTTTAAAATAATCATAAAAAAATTAATGTTTGCTTTAAAAAGTTTTATTGATACAGAAATACTTGTTCAATCATAGCATTTTTTACGTAGCCTACTCATAAATAAAAAATTATGTACGGCAGTTGATGTCCATTTTGGGCAATACATTTTTGCATTTTTTGATGGTAACTCTTTGCAGCATGTCTACATCTATATTTTGTGCTTCATTTGCTTCTGCTTTTCTGTCTTTAACTTCTTCTCCATCTCTTCATTTTCTCTTCCTCCTTCATCCCGTTCTTTATTATTCTGCTCCTTATTCTCTCAAAAGTTTTTTTTTCACATCATTGAAATCCTTCTCAACCAAAGCTCACGATCAAACGAAAGTCTTGTGAGCTTCATGTTCTCTTGCACTTTTATCTCAATTTTTGTTTGTGTGGTGTGATTTTCATGATGTAAAATTGTACAAATAAGGGCCGCTTTCCCCAACGCTGCTTAAGAAATACATCTGGCTTAAGCCTCATTCGGAGAATAGGAAAAGTATAGAAAAAAATTGCGCGTCAGCTGTTATTACTTAAGCAGCGTTGGGGAAAGCGGCCCTAATGGATAGTTTTTAAAAAATCTATTTTTTATTTCCCAAATTCTAGGTTAGCCGATCACCTAGAAAGCTGTAACACGTTCTCGTTAAAACAAATCAAGTTTCTAGTTTTGGACGAAGCTGATAGGTTACTGGGTGGGGCATTCGATGGACAAATCAAGACAATATTCTCGGCACTGCCCCAACAGAAACAGACTCTCATGTTCAGTGCCACAATTACCGATACGTTGGAGAAAGTGAAGCAAGTCGCTAAGAATGAGGTTAGTCAAGTGTTTTTGTGTTTAGTCTAAATTCATGATTAGAGTTAGCTAGATAAATAAATATAGCACGATCCTTTTAACTTGTCAGAAATCAGCTGTTTCGGTAATAATTGAACAGTGATTTCGACACAATAATCAAAAGGCTTAAAAGTCCTAAAGACCTTTAAAGTCTTTGAAAGACCTTTTTAAAGAAGACCTTTCAAAGAATAACTTTTCAAAAGATCTTTTCAATAATCTGCGAGATTCAGCATTTGTAGGTTATGTATTGTGATCATATGCTCGTCGATCAGCTGATTTATGACAAGTTAATGGGTTCCTGCTATAAATGACTTAATTTTTTCCACTTTGTACATTAAGCGGCTTATAAACGGGGAAAGTAGAGACGGAAAGTTACTGGTGGCCAGTACTTGCTTCTTCAACTTACCCGTGGAGTGGCAAATGAAAACAAACAGGTTTGTTTTTACTTAGCGGCTTATAAACGAGGAAAGTTACATTAATTTGTGATGGTGTTTGCACTATTCTGGTGTATTGGAGTCAGACTATAAACACTGTTATTACAGTGATTTTAATTTAATTTGACGCTTGGCATTAGATAGATAGAGGGATATTATTTCTTAGCCATCGTAATCTACGGTCATCAGCAACGTCGAGAAATGATATCTCTCTATCTACCTATCTATCTAATGCGTCAAATTAAATGAATGTCACTATACCTTCTATATACAGTAGTATCTTTCTTTTTGTGTACAGTATTTCCTATTGTTGCATACTTCATACTTATACTTCTTAGGCTAGGCGTACACCGGTTAGTCAAGACAAGACGAGATTAGTCACGTTTAGTCACAGTACTTCACATAGTTGTTTATGAAGCAACACACACTGATTAGTCATTGCATTGGTGTGTGCTGCTTCATAAGCAACTATGTGAATTATTGTGACTAAACGTGACTAATCTCGTCTTGTCTTGTCTTGACTAACCGGTGTACGCCTAGCCTTATACTTCTTCTCTCCGTCATGACCAGGATCTGGATTGACTGTAGATCGACTGCAGCTGGATTGACTGCAGCTCAATCCCCTGAATTCTAGATCTAATTGTAAACAATTGTTTTGCAACAGGTCTTTATGTGGGAACAGAAAGATGACATAATTACAGTCCAGGAATTGGACCAGTTCTATGTACTGTGCTCAACGGCTGTTAAAGATGGCTACCTCGTTGAAGCCATCAGAACTTTCAAGAAAACCTGCGAAAAAGGATCCATCATTATTTTTACGGATACTTGCAAGTCAGTTTCAAAACATTTACATGCTTTAAATTTAATATTTCTACTCTTTATACTGTTTCATAGTTTGGTATTGTATCATTTTATCTGAAGTTCCCATATCCATTCAAATTTATTTATTCAATCAACACATGTAAGAAAAATTATAAAAAAGTAGATAAATGAATGCTTTAAATAACATAGCATTTCTTACATTTTATATGATACGATCATTAGACAGTTTGTAAAGTTACAATACTAATTTTTGTCATTACAATTTGACAGATTTATGTTTTTATAACTGATACTTGTTTCTACAGTGCAACCTTCATAATTTTGCATTTTGCAGTAGTCTCCTTAGGCATAATACTTATTATGTGTTGATATGTTCATGTCCTAAGTCATAATACTTGTTATGTGTGTTCATGAAAATATCATGGTATACAACATGATTAGTTGAGAAATTTCCTAATTTGAATATAAAATTCTCTAGTTTACATGTGTTACTTTAAGTTAATAAATTTATTCACGGTTTGAGGCAATAAGCAAATTGTAAGATTGTAACAATAATAAATCTTATTTGTACAATTGCAATAGTACATAATAATAAAAGAACATTATAAAAAATGAAATTATACTTAGTATTGGAATATCTTAAATATTATCATGTTATCATTATCATTTCGACGCAAAGCAAATACAAAGCAACAAATTCATTTTACCAAGCAAGTTACAAACATTCGTATGCCCAATACGAATCCTCTTCCATTTACTAACAGTCTAAGGCCCGTTCTAGATGCTACTACAAGTCGTCAGATATCTTGTAGTAGCATCTAAATGGCAAAGTTGAAAAAAGCACTACAATAGTAGTTTGGTAAGATATCCAAATCATAATGGAAATATTTAATATTGGGGCACTTGAATTACTATTATAATGACATATTAAACTTTCGATATGGATTTTATAGGAAATTCAACATAATTAGTTCAGATATCAACTCAATTCCTATCTCCAGATTTGGTTTATATTGAGTGCTACTCAAGCGTGCTTGAGCATTAAGTATTATTGGCCGCATGCAGTGTAGCACACAAAAATCTGTCAAGTAGGAATTTGACTGAATTTGGCAAATTTTTTGAAACTAAAATTATGTTGTTATATTTTGTTTATTAACGATTCTGTTGTACATGTATTCACCATATGTTGAGAAATTGACAAAGAAAACGAAAAACAATTTTCTTTTTTGACCAACTCGTTTATATTTTTAGGAATTGCCAACTACTGTCGATAGCACTGAACGAAGTCGGTTTCGAGAATGTAGCACTGCACGCAATGATTCCACAGAAAGTCAGATTGGCAGCCCTGGCCAAGTTCAAAACGAATCTTGTTAAGATACTGATCGCAACCGATGTCGCCAGTAGAGGTAAGTTAGCCAACTTGATTCTTAAAATCTTCTTAGACCAGTATACGTAAGCTTTGTTACAGTGACATTCATACAATTTGACGCTTGGCATTAGATAGATAGATGTAATTTCTTGACGTTGCTGATGACCGTAGAGTACGATGGCAAAGAAATAATATCCATCTCTATCTCTATCAATATCTATCTCTATCCATCTATCCATCTAATATCCTATTCAAAGGGCATCGATGGTATCCCTATCCTCTTTTATAAAAAGCTCCTTCCCATTATTCTTCCTTCATTGACTCATATTTTCAATTTTTCTCTACAGAACGGTGTGTTCCCTGAATTATGGAAATATTCTATTGTTAGACCTATCCCTAAAATCCGCAATCCTACTGAACCTGGTGACTGGAGAGCTATTCATCTTCTGTGTTCACTTTCCAAAGCTTTGGAGAGAGTAGTACATATGCAAACTAATTTTCATCTAAGTGCATTCAATTTCTTCTCTAAGTTTCAATCTGGATTTCGCCCCAACTTCAGTACTAGCACTGCACTTGTGCGCATCACAGATGATTTGCGATTAGCCATGGACAAACGGCAGGTCACGGTCCTTGTGCAGTTTGATTTTAGCAAGGCATTCGATAAGGTCTCACATCTCTTACTCTTACATAAATTAAAGCATCAATGCCACTTCTCTAATTCAGTTGTTGCCTGGTTCTCATCATATCTCTCAGGTCGCTTCCAAGCTGTTGTTGATGAGTCGGGAAATATGTCAGCTTGGTCCCCGGTGTTACAGGGTGTACCGCAGGGATCTGTCCTTGGTCCATTGCTTTTCTCAATATTCATAAATAATGCTCCATTAGTCTTCCAAGAATGTTCTTATCACCTCTTTGCAGATGACCTCATTATCTATTCTCATACATCTGTGGAGAATATAGATAACCCTATAGAGAATATAAAAAGCAATGTATCATCCCTTCTGCATTGGGCTACTGCTCATGAGCTTGTTCTCAATCACACTAAGACCAAGAGCTCAGTTTTGGCTTCTCTAGACTTCTCAACCGAATCGATTTAGATACACTTCCTCCTATTGTGATTGGTGATGTGCAAATAGTCTATTCTAAGTGTCTCAAAATCCTGGGTGTTCTTCTTGATCAAACTCTCAGCTGGAAGGATCAGACTACACAGGTGTGCAATCGTGTTTTTGCAGGAATGCACCAGTTCAAAAGGCTCAAAAACTTTCTGCCCAAGAGCATTAGGACTCTATTGGTGAGATCATTGATACAGCCCCTACTAGACTATTGTTGCTTGGCCTATATTGATATCACTGCTGAGCAGAATACAAGGTTGCAGAGATCACTGAATTATGCAATTCGTTTTATTTTTGACGCTAGGCGTGACGACCACATCACTCCCTTTTTTGAGGAGCTAAGGTGGCTTAAGCTGATGGAGCGTCGAAGGTACTTCCTTCTTGTCTTGACTTACAGGCTAATAGTTAGAGGTGATGGACCGGGCTATCTTCGTGACTCATTCACACTCTCTGATATTCAACCCAATCGAGGTACTAGGTCTCATGAGCTTACCCTCCAAATACCGCTTCATCGAACTGCAATCTTTAACTCATCTTTCCTCACATCTGCCTGCCGAGCATGGAACTCCCTACCCTCCCATTTAATCCAATCTAATTCATTGGCTAGCTTCAAAAGGAATTTGTTCAGGTATCTACTTGAGGAGATTGAGTTATTTTTGATAACATTACATTTCTTCATTCCTATCATACTAATCTTTGTGCATGTTTCTTCATTTAAGAATTTTCCCCCTATTCTTCAACTTCACACGCTGTAGTCTAATCCATTTGACAACATCATCATTTTCATTACTAGGCTATTCCTATTCCTTCATTTATTATTTGTTCATTCTCAACTTCATTGGTGGTTTTTTATTTCATCCTTCAATCTTTTTCTTTTTTCTCTCACTTTGCTTTTCTTCTTCTTCCACTAATTTCTTTCCATTAAGTTTAATTCTTTCAATTTATTTCTTAAAATATTAATTTATTGGAATCTGTTTAGCCTATAGTATGTAAAATAATTTTAGCATTGCTTATTGGTTTTTTTTTTATTGCTGACTCTGTATTAGTGTTTGCCATAGGTCTCATCAGACCTGGCAACGTAAGATGTGCAAAATAAATATCAAATATCATCTACCTATCTATCCATCAATCCAACTATCTATCTATCTAATGCTAAGCGTCAAACTAAATGAATATCACTGTACTCTAATGTTGGGTTGCCCCATCCGGGATCAACTATTCTTAATCTGCTAATCCCATTTGGTTAGCAATGTGCTGACCCTGGATCGAAATTGATCTTACTTGATGCAACTGCAACCCAACCTTTAAGTCTCATAATATTTTTATTGCATTTCTCATGTTGATATTGATGTTATTCTGTTTGTTTTACATTACTTTTAGTTAATTCATGCAAGTTTTAGTTTGAAATATTTCGTCAGATAAGGTTGCTTCATTTTTTTACAGCAGACCTTCATCTTGGCCTTCACCATGCCAAATTTCAATAAAATTAGTCAAACCATTCTGGAGATAAAAAATAAAAAGTGAAAAAACAAAATGGCGACTAGGGGGGAAACAAAGCATTTTAGGACCCATTTACTGGAACTTTTTTCTTAATTTCAATGTCAGAAAACCGCTCACGAAGTTTGTCGGTCTATTTTAGAAACACCCTGTATAGAGACCGAGGCTTGTATTGAGCAGAGTTTACGAATGAGGTTGACGGTATGTTTGCTGTGTTGAATAAATAAATATCTTATATTACCTTGACAGATAATTGTTTGGCAAATGAAAAATAATTCATTGAGTTTCAAATCAAATTTTTTGTCTGTATTTCAGGTCTGGACATCCCGGCCGTTGAGTTGGTAGTGAACCACAACATTCCCAGTATTCCGAAAGATTACGTGCATCGTGTTGGCAGAACTGCGCGGGCGGGAAGAGGCGGCACCGCCATTTCGCTTGTCACGCCGCACGACATTCATCTACTGCATGCCATTGAAGCCAACATCAACACCAAGTTGAAGGAATATCAGATTGATGGTGAGCTTACTGCACAATTCAATTCAAATTCAGTTTTATTTTGTACTGCTTGTGAAAATAAAATACCAAGTTGAAGGAATATCAGATTGATGGTGAGCTTACTGCACAATTCAATTCAAATTCAGTTTTATTTTGTACTGCTTGTGAAAATGAAATACCGTACCAAGTTGATGGAATATCAGATTGATGGTGAGCTCACTGCACAATTCAATTCAAATTCAGTATAATCTTGTACTGCTTGTGAAAATGAAATACCAAGTTGAAAGAATATCAGATTGATGGTGAGCTTACTGCACAATTCAATTCAAATTCAGTTTTATTTTGTACTGCTTGTGAAAATGAAATACCAAGTTGAAGGAATATCAGATTGGTGGTAAGCTTACTGCACAATTCAATTCAGTTTTATTTTGTACTGCTTGTGAAAATAAAATACCAAGTTGAAGGAATATCAGATTGATGGTGAGCTTACTGCATAATTCAATTCAAATTCAATTTTATTCTGATGGTTAGCTTTCTGCACAATTTAATTTAAATTTAGTTTACATATTTTGTACTGATAGTGAGAATAAAATACCAAGTTGAAGGAATATCAGATTGATGGTGAGCTTACTGCACAATTCAATTCAAATTCAGTTTTATTTTGTACTGCTTGTGAAAATGAAATACCAAGTTGAAGGAATATCAGATTGATGGTTAGCTTACTGCACAATTCAATTCAAATCCAATTTTATTTTCACAAGCAGATTGATGGTGAGCTTACTGCACAATTCAATTCAAATTCAGTTTTATTTTGTACTGCTTGTGAAAATAAAATACCAAGTTGAAGGAATATCTTATTAATGGTAAGCTTACTGCACAATTCAATTCAAATTCAGTTTTATTTTGTACTGCTTGTGAAAATAAAATACCAAGTTGAAGGAATATCTTATTAATGGTAAGCCTACTGCCCAATTAAATTCAAATTCAGTTTTATTTTGTACTGCTTATGAAAATGAAATACCAAGTTGAAGGAATATCAGATTGATGGTGAGCTTACTGCACAATTCAATTAAAATTCAGTTTTATTTCGTACTGCTTGTGAAAATAAAATATCAAGTTGAAGGAATATCAGATTGATGGTGAGCTAACTGCACAATTCAATTCAAATCCATTTTTATTTTCACAAGCAGATTGATGGTGAGCTTACTGCACAATTCAATTCAAATTCAGTTTTATTTTGTACTGCTTGTGAAAATGAAATACCAAGTTGAAAGAATATCATATTGATGGTAAGCTTACTGCACAATTCAATTCAAATTCAGTTTTATTTCGTACTGCTTGTGAAAATAAAATACCAAGTTGAAGGAATATCAGATTGATGGTAAGCTTACTGCACAATTCAATTCAAATCCAATTTCATTTTCACGAGCAGATTGATGGTGAGCTTACTGCACAATTCAATTCAAATTCAATTTTATTTTCACAAGCAGTACAAAAAAAATGCAGAGAATATACAAACTCAAAAACAAATTCTAAAAATACAGAGGAAATAAATAGAACAATTTAATTTTCATTAACAGAACAATTTAATATTCCTTCCATCCCATTCAAGATATGGAAAATCAGCAAACATAGATATATCTTTGTCCGAGCTTTTGCTCGCTAGAACCTGTCCAAATTCAATTTATACGAATAATGTTTTTTTAGAAATTCTGCAAAGCATGCATAAAGTCAAGGTAAATATAATACAAGGTAGTGTTCACGCGCACCTCAGTCTATTCAAAGTTCTGAGCCAGCTGATCGAGTTACGGTATTGGTGATCAAGAGATCGATTTTCCCTATCGTATTAAATTCAGCAAATTATATTTAGCAATATTATTTATAAAAAAACTACATGCTTTACATGCCACCGCAACTTATGCTGGGTTTCATTGTATATTTATCTTCAATTCTTTATAGTTTCAATACCATCATTCCGCTGAGACAGAACACTCGGTTATTGAATGAAATATAATCAGATTAATTTAATTTGATGCCTGGCATTAGATAGATAGATATTATTTCTTTGCCTTCGCACTCTACGGTCATCAGCAACGTCAAGAAATAATATTTCTATCTATCTACCTATCTAATGCCAAGAGTCAAATTAAATGAATCTGATTATATTTCATTCAATAACCGAGTGTTGTGCCTGAGCGGTCTGATGGTATTGAAACTACAAAGGATTGGAAATAAATATACAATGATCCAAGGAGAAGTTACGGTGGCTTCATAAGCATGCAGCTTTTGAGAACCAGACCTTATGACTCTTATACTAATCTCATTGTATTTATCAGTTTATATGAGTAATTATACCATTGATGATTGAATCCAATTCTGTACTTCATACTATATCATAGTAACTTACTCAGATTATTTTAGTGCTTTAAGAATTCAGTATTATATGATTATGTCAATTGTTATATATAAGAACGAAAATAAAATGGTTTTGATTGATTGACCTATGAAATTACTGCTGAATTCAACATGCAAAATAAAGGGGAATCAAACTCAAAATACTACCTTGGACTCTATTTACCGTGGTATAATCAATCTTCCAATGCTATATCCTTCCTCTGCAGTGTTGATTCTACATGGTTCATTACGAAAGTTCATTTCATTTCATTTATTTACACACAATTTCCAAAAAACAATACAATAATACAACACATATAAATACAGTACAAAATTGGAAAAAGTGGTTAGGTGACCTCATTAGTAATCGTGTTGAGGCACCATAAATTCGGGTGTTGTGGTGGTGAAAGTATTGCAGATTTCCTAAAAAATGAATATTCATTGATCACATCGTTACAAATACCTGAATTTCTTGAAAATACTATCATTAAGCATCAGTTCACTTGCAGCATCCTTCAAAGAAGGCTCTCTGAAACTCCTAGGCGAAAATATCTCAGGAAGGTTGTAACTTGCTTTTCAAAGTTCTACACTTCCTTTCAGTCAAGCTTACTAAAAAGTTTAATTCTCCGTTCGTTTCAGTGCAATTTCAATTTTATTATCACTTTTGCTTTTCTCTGCTTTCAGGTCGAGAAGTAGCCAAAATTTTCACACAAGTGTCCGTGTCGAAGAGAGAGGCTGAAATAAAGCTTGATGATTCCGACTTCAATGAGAAGAAGAAGCTTTACAAGAGAAAAAAGATGATTCTTGAAGGTAAATTAATTTCCTTTTTTCAACTCTTGTTAAATAATACAGTATACATTTTGTTATTGATTTTTCTTATTATGCTTGATAGTGTATGATAAATAGATTGGAATATTCTTTCTATGTAAATATTCGACTTGATCTAAAATTAAATACATAGTTATCTCAAATAGCTATTATAAACTAAGCGATTATACAATGCTATATACGATATACCATGGTAAAATACAAAAGTATTGATAATGTTATCAGTAACTCGTTTGTTGAAAGATATCGCTATTTTACCTCATGAATTCTTCCAAATTAACCACGGACTCTTCTCGATAATATGAGAATAATCCATCACATTCATTATCTAGCAACAATGCCTATCAAATTCAACCGCCATAAATTGCCGTCTTCAAACAGAACCAGTACAATGAAATCTTATTGAGCTCCATAGCATTAACAAGTGAATGTTACACAATTACAATTAATAAGTGAGTTAACTTAGATGATTTACAAGTAGAAAATATTATCTGTGAAATTTACTATCTATAATCAGATCCATTTAATTTGACGCTTGGCATTAGATAGATAGATAGATAGGCGATAGAAGGATAGATAGAGAGATATTATTTCATGACGTTGCTGATGACCGTAGAGTACGGTGGCAAAGAAATAATATCTCCCTCTATCTATCTAATGCCAACCGTCAAATTAAATGAATCTGATTATAGATAGTAAATTTCACAGCGATTAAATTTATTTGGCTGTAGTGGGATTGGCCGTAAGTAATGTATTCACATGAATTAGGGGATGTATGATTTTTTACAATTTATTGTATTTTATATCAAAAAACCTTGGTCTAATGATGAAATATGAATGGCTCTACCATATTTCCATATTATTAATATGAATGACCCTTCCCTTATTTTGGAACCAAGTGAATTTAAAGTTGGTTGTGTTGGTCCAAGTGGTCACCCTTTCAAGGGAGTCCCAAGCTCTTGCTTCTCAACTAATTTATGAGTGTGAAGAGCAGTTCCATCTGCTTAACTTCTTGAATCCAATAATTGAAAATCGACAACAATATTATTTGATTTTACTCTATTTTAAATTTGTATTTCTTCAACTTTCTCTAATGGCTGGGTTTCACGATTCTAGTAGACGTTCTGCTTACTGGAGGCAGGTTACCAGAAGCCTATCTACTTACCTAAAAATCAGTAACATGCCTCCAGTAACCATAACGTCTACTAGAATCGTGCAAGCCGGCCATAACTTTGAACTAGATATCTAATCTAAGTATGTTTTTGCAATTCAAGGTAAGGACCCAGATGAGGAGGAACAAAAGATTGAAGAGAGGAAGAAACAATTCAGGAAGGAACAAAGGAAGAAACTACGGAAAAAGATGAAGGAAAAGCAGAAAGCCAAAACGGATAGTCAAATTGAAGATGAAACAACCGAACATACTGAAAAAGACGACGAGAATTCTGTGTAATAAACGTTTTTCAAAAAATCTTTTTCATTAATCCTTCACTCCACTTTATATTCATATTTAATAATCATTCATTTTTTGTTTCTTTTTGTGCTATAGGCGAAAGTTTGTCCCACTTCAGTCGTTTTGTTTAGAAGAAACTGAGAAGAAGAATGTTTGGAAGAATATCTTAAAATGTGTTTGATTTGGTGTAGGCCTACTTATATTTTGCATGAAAATGTTCGCAGATTATTTCAAGATCTCCATACCAAGGTACCGTCATCATTATAAATTTCATATCGTTAGTGTTAATTTTCTCTATGTAAACTTTAAATGTTTATAACTTTCAACGTTTATATTTCAAAACTTTTATATTTTTGTTTCTTATGAATCTAGTATTCAGAATGGAGTACAAAAGTATGGGTGGTATTAGTTTGCAAGGTGATTGTAAAAAAGGAGATGGTAAAAAAGTTTGTAAATAATCAAAAGACAGTTGGAAAGTTATTAGCAGAAATTTAGAAATCTAATATTCATTCTTAGAGCTTAAGGAAATACTCCAAGCACTAAAACTATTCTTCATTGGTAATATTTTTATCAAGCTCTGTACTATTAGTGGATTGTTTATTCCTTCTTCGTGTAGGAAATATACTTTTCTACGGAGTATTAACACTTGAGTACGGTATGTGCTTAATGGGAGAGATGGTAATGATGGATGATGAATGAACCTATAGAGTTTTAGGTGGGGTACAAACCACCGGAAAGTGGTTTCCAAATCTACAACTGAAAGTTTGCGGTACAATTTAGGCCCAAGCGGTCACCATTCAAAGAAAATCTCAAGCGCTTGACACTTATTTTAATCAGATACCGGTACGGTGCTGTTTATAACTTACTCAAGTTTCCCAAAAACGACTTCACCTAATTATATACAGTAACTACCTCTTAATTCTTCACTTCTCTCATAAAGTGATCTAAAATCACTTGAATAATTTTGTCATAACATAAGAAGTATCGCTGCCCTATTATTAGTATTTATTAGTAACTAAACTGCCAGTTGAAATGATTTGTCCTGTAATTTTATGAATTAGAGAGCAATATTTCCACTGATTGACTATTGACGAACTTATAAGGTATATTGTTTTATAAAAGAAGGAATTGTACAATAATTATATTCATTTTTTTCAAGATTCCGTCATCGCAGATTGCATTACAAATAACCGTCCTTTGCTAGTGTTGTAGATCACATTAGCTAGTTTCTAGTATTGGTGGAATGATATGAATAATTTAATTCTAGTTCTGTATCATATTATTGTTATCTTTTGTGTTGAAATCAAAATTCATTCGTTGATACATTGTTCTTCACGATTATTTTGAATTCAAACGAGTTCCCGCCTCTCACTGATAACTTGATCCAAGCGTCGACGAAGATTTCCCAGGCAGTGAAAATCGTAATTTGGCAGCCAATCGTATTTTGTGAATGACGGTTACCATTCGAAAAGCCCCACTTCTTTCAATCAGAAAGCTTATGGCCGCGGTTTCGTATTCTGGTTGAAGTAATTACCATTGTTTTGGCAATTTATGCAAGTTTTTAATGATTGTCGCCAAGTCTGAACAACATTTTACGGCCATCGATCAACGCTGGTGATAAGTTTACTGGTGAACTATGATCATCGGAACTTATTGAAGTCTATCCATTGTCAGAAGGTAAGGGTTCGTAACTGATTTCTTGTGAATTAAATATAAATGCATATTGATCATCACAGATTTTGCTGGCTATCTTTCAAGATTTTCTTCAACGGTAGTTATTGCCAAATGATTCATTCCAATGTGTTGCATTCGTTGAATAACATCGACTAACAAGATCTGTTTAGGCTGTCAATGTTCAGTTTAGACATGTAGGCCAATGACATGTCTAGACTAATATGTGCTTGCTTTTTATTGAAATCATTAATATTGTCACTTTTTAGTGTGTTTTAACGTTCATAAAATTCTTCTTTCACTGACAAGTCAATCTAACCTTACAATGTCCAATACTGACTAACCCAACCCTTAACCCTCAAGGTTTGACTCAATTCCATCAAACTTGAATAATTTTACATCGGCAACAATTTGAGCCTCTACTTTACACCAAAGATCAAAATCATTATGGCTCATAAAACATAGGAATCAAATCTTGAAGCTGGATTTCACGATTCCAGTAGACGTTCAGGTTACTGGAGGCAGGTGGATCATAAATGATCGTCAACTCTATACAAACAAGTAGTCTTCACTGACTGGTGTGCATTGGACTATTTGTTTGTATAGAGTTGACTATTATATGATCCACCTGCCTCCAGTAACCTGAACGTCTACTGGAATCATGAAATCCAGCCATTACTCTCAGCTAGGTGGGCCAGTAAACTGCACTTTCTTACTACTAGATCATTTTGCCATTTATTTACTTATACTGTAACAGATTCTCATGATACTTATTGTTTTGTTAAGTATAACGATATGTGAATTCTATGTTCTAAAAGAATGTAAGAATGCTGTTGTCAATGCTTTTTCTTTTACATATAGGAATAACCTTTTATTTTTCATCGTCAATTACTGAATTCTATTCAGGATAGGTCTACTAGAGATTCATCGGAATCACAGAGTTTCATTCTAGTTTCAATTTGCAGGGAATTTTCTATTAGACGGGGTTTTTTTGTTTTGATCTAACTACTTTATTTTTCATTCATTAAATGCAGTGGATGAGGATGCGGTTAATCAAGTCTTTGGGCATTGAGCAACTAGATTTTAAGTTACTCCTGCAAAGTCTTTCACTCAGTGGTTTGAATTTGAAAATAAAACCTAAAATTCAAGGTTCATCATGTTTTAAATATAGATGCATTACAAGATTACGTGGATCAAATGACAAAATAAACTGAATAAAAAAGTCCAGAATTTTTAAAAAAGGTTTCTCAACTTACATGGGTGAGATAAGCATGGGAAGATAAGCTGAATTGTTCTCAATTTATTAAAAATAATTACTTATGAGCTGATGAAGTATTGACACATGTAATAAATTGCAATTTACTTGAATATTTTGTTATAGTTTTTGTTTACTGTCAAATTATAAGCTACTGAAATAAATAAATGCATTAATGTTGAATGTCAATGCATTAATGTCAAATAAATGCATTAATTAATCCTGACGACTCTCCGGTCAACTGACTGCGGCGAAGACAACATGAATAATATAAAAATAATAAATTATATAATTATTATAATAACTATTTCAATTTAATAATTCCTAGTTGGTTTGGCAGGATTCCTATGAACAAACTCAATATTATATGAACCTTATTTCGTCCAGTCATGTCAAATTCCACTTACTAGACTACAATATATATATATATATATATAGGTAGTTCAGTAGCTTTTAGTTTATGTATTTTGGATTTATATTGGCTTTAGAAGTCTAAATTTTAAATATTGGGAAGTAATTGAATGAAGAAAAATTCCAAAAACGTGGTTTTATTGATCCTTGAAATCACAATGTTAATTTTGAACAAATTAAGATTCTTAATCTTAGTTGTACCTAGTTGAAGTTGTAGTAGATTCTACGATTTTTTATCCCAAGAGCCTATTTTTCATTCCCTTTTGAGTAAATGTTGATTTGTCACAAAGTGAAACTTAGCCCTTACATCATGCAATGGAATTCGAGGCTCCGGTTATGATTTAGCTGTGGGAAATGTAGTTGAGTTTTTTAGTGAGCAGAAGATTCATATTTACACTGCTATTAACCAAACTGGTAGGCTACCGTACCTTTTAACGGGTTTCCCCCCTTGGCTTACAAATAGAAAAACACTTCTGTCTAACAATTTTCTAGTTTAGGATGGATCCAATTTAGAAGTGTCGAGTCGGTTTAGAATGCCAATTAGTGCACTTTCGAACTTGTGCATTCTCAGTCAAGTGCATTTTTCAGTCTGGACCGCGCATTTTCTAAGAAAAGAGAAGGGCCTATGACATTTCGTCTGCATTACTAGCCAGGTCTATTTTAGTAAAGATCGCTTCCTCTTATGTTTTTCTTTTTTTCTGTAGACTGACTGGAGACAAACCAAACAAATTAAAATAGCCTTGGCGAGGAATGACTGAATTGTTCAAATACAAAAATGATGAACAATAGATTTTTTTAATAAATAAGTACAAATACAAAGACTTACAAAATTTATAAATAGAAGAAATAATTCTACCTTTATTATTACTCTGATAAGTAAACGTTTTCAGTCTGATATGAAGATGGAAGGAAATGAGATACTCCAACTATTCAATGTTTGTTACTTAACATTGATTGATATAATTGATTAAACGAAATTCCTATTTCATGCCATAATAATACTCTGAAGACTTCTGCTACTGCAAATATTGACAACAGAATAATAGCTAGTATGAAATTTATAGGGCATTTCATTTTAAAATAGGAATTCCATTAATAATAGGGAATTCCAAATATTGAAATTTATAGGGCATTTCATTTTTAAATAGTAATTCCATTAATAATAGGGCATTCCATTTTTAAATAGGAATTTCGTTCAATTAATTATTATAAGCTCTTATTCAATGGAATTGATCCTATTTATTGTGAGATCCAGTCTGAATTATTACTAGACGAAGTTGAAGTCATTATCACAGACATGTTTCGGTTGTTATACGCCTTAGTATAGTTGTTAAACTATAGATTTTTTCTATCTATTTCCCTCTAGACAGAGAGAGAGAGAGAAATAGATAAATAAAATAGCTGTATGAAATTATCTAGAAGTAAAGCTCTTATTCATATTATTTGATTAGCTTCCATAGTATAACCATT
The DNA here is from genome assembly GCA_017141395.1 of Laodelphax striatellus. NCBI lineage: Eukaryota > Metazoa > Arthropoda > Insecta > Hemiptera > Delphacidae > Laodelphax > Laodelphax striatellus. Next base: position 11,052,012 of record CM029541.1, on the reverse strand, counting down.
GTTAAGTGAATTATTGACGATTGTAATATTATGGTACTTTCATTTTTGACGAGATTCATTGCTAAACTATACTGTCTATAATTTAAGCTGACATTGTAATCTACATGAATCTAAATCTAAAAAAAAACAAAAAAAAAAACTAGAGTTATAGACTTGTAGATGCTAGCGATAATGATATCAGACAGGCAAGATTAGATAGCAACCGGTGCTAGGTAAAATATTTCTTTCCCCCGTTTCAATTATTACAAGTTCGGTTGTGAGTCGGGTGGCGAAGTACAGGTAGTACCAAAGACAATTTGAATAGAAGGAATGGGCAATTGAAGTCGTAGAACTGTCTTAGGTAGTACATAATATCCTCACGTATTCACAACAACCGGTGAGTCCAATTTATATATCGCTAATAATTTACAGCCCATTACAGTAATTTACAGCGCCCATTTCTTTTTTGTATATTTGTATCACTTCTTTTCAAAGAAGATCTTTCCAATGTCGGAGATTCATTGCCTATTTGTGAAAGACGTTTTCTGTCTTGAGAGAAACGACTAAAAGCTAATAATGAATTGAAGTTGGAATATCATTCCATTTTGAAAAAATATATTGATCAAGGCCATATGTCGCTCAGTACAAGCGATTACTTGTTATTACTTGCCGCATCATTGAGTAGTAAAACCTGACAGTTAGTAACAACTTCAAGTATTTGTTATACTGTACAGTATTTTAAAACTTATTCATATATGTGCTTCGGCTCTTATTTGATATTCCGGTATACTTCTATTGGGATTCTAATCTATACTTGATTCTAATCTCTACTCTATACTTCTATAGAGTATAATCTGTACCTTCTGCATGATCCTAGAGCATACCTTCCAGACTCTACAGCATATTTGTAATGATATTGAGAATAATAACTTGAATGAGGGATTCATTACAATTGTTATAAGGCTTTACTTTATTTAGAGACTGAGAATAATAATTTATTCATAATTTTAGGTAGACTTCCTAAAATCTGTACCTTCTGCATGATCCTTAATCTAGAGCATATTTGTAATGATATTGAGAATAATAACTTGAATGAGGGATTCATTACAATTATTATAAGGCTTTACTTTATTTAGAGACTGAGAATAATAATTTATTCATAATTTTAGGTAGACTTCCTAAAATCTGTATCTTCTGCATGATCTTTAATCTAGAGCATATTTGTAATGATATTGAGAATAATAACTTGAATGAGGGATTCATTACAATTATTATAAGGCTTTACGTTATTTATAGACTGAGAATAATAATTTATTAATAATTTTAGGTAGACTATCCAATACAATTTTATATTTTTCAATCATTTATTTATTTATTCATTCATTTATTCACATACAAAAGCTCACAGAAAACTCCATGAAGAGCCTTATTGACATACAATAGATTTAATAACAATAATGAGTGTTCTATTGACTAATAATTCAAGTCCTGAATATTTATCTCATGAAATATTCTTATTTGAACCAATATCTGTGTTACAACTTACAAATTGATAGTTTCATAACTATAGTATTCAACTTACCTTGAGCTCGATGGCTATATCACGGGTGTGGGTCGATTTCAGATGACCCTATATTTTGAGATCTGATTAATAATTTGTGATCAACTAGAATAGATCAGTCGTTAGCTGTTGATGCGCTAGTTATCAATGGGTAAAGCTTGTAAAGTGTTTTACATTAATTATTTACAGCGTAGTTATAGTTAGCGACCCCGACCTTGAAAGCATTGACCGAATTCAGGTTGTCTTGAATGGAAGCTTGGCTTTTTGAATTCTAGGTTGCTAGATTGTCATTAATTTTCCCTATTTTAATGGTTGCTATTGAAAAATTTCAATATTTTAGGCTCTACTCACACTTGCGATACTCAAATCGCAAAGCGACTTGTCGCTCGGCGACTGGAATAACAAACATGTGTTTCTAAATGATGACGTTCAGACAATACGGTTGCATGATCGTCTGAGTGCCATCATTCGAAACACATGTTTGTTATTTCAGTCTCCGAGACTTTAGTCGCTTCACGATTTGAGTATCGCAAGTGTGAGTAGAGGTTTAGTGTTTATGAATTCCAGTATTATAGTAGTACAGTCTAGTATATTATACGGTATTTCTACAATCCTCTCTTATAGCAGGATTCTTTTAAATTGTCAGAAAACAGCTGATTGATGTACGCTCGTTTACTAACGTTAAATCAGGTGTTTTCTGACAAGTTGAAAAATCCTGCTATACCTATGTGTTGTATTGAACCGCGCACAAGTACAATTCAATTCAATTTATTTCTCACAATCTCAACAATACATTATCCTATATTATATAATTATACTATAATACTCATTATTCAAACCATCTAACTTATCACCTATAACATAACATTATGTAATTCATATAATACAACTTAATTTTCATGTAAATATGTACCTTACTTTTAATACTTTGTGAGAGACTCACATGTAGGCTGAAGCCTGTGTTGTGAGTGGTCTGGCAATTGTACTTGGCTAATAACAATTATAGCAGGATTCTTTTAACTTGTCAGAAAACAGCTGATTGATGTACGCTCGTTTACTAACGTTAAATCAGCTGTTTTCTGACAAGTTAAAAGAATCCTGCTATACAAGATAACTAGATACTACAACAAGAAAATAATATATACTATAATTATATAACTAAATACTATAAAAAGATCAAAATCAATAGTGCGAAAATATCTCAATTGAAACGAAAAACTAATGATGATGTGATGAGCTATTATAGTGATAGTGATGACATACCCATTACGCTTAATGTTTTAATACAGGGACAAAAAATCAATTTCGCATAATTTAAAACAATATTACAATCATAATATTAGATTATTGCATTACTGTATTTGCAATAATCTGACTTTGTCAAAGAAGATTAGTAATGTCGCTTTTACATGTTGTCAGTCGCCTATCGCTATTCGGCTAGTTTTCAGTGTTATTTCTTGAATTTTAGGCATGGGAACGCTTCTTTATATAAATATTGTTTTAATATAAACTCCTAGGGCCAACTAGACTAGATAAAAAATCAGCTGCAACCGACTGCACTGAGCGGCATCGCTGCGGCACCGCAACTGCACCGCAGCAAATTGGAATTTCGCAAGCGAGTTCTCCAGCCCACGGGGCTTACTAGTACTTTGTTTCTTATAGCAGGATCATTTTAACTTGTCAGAAAACAGCTGATTTAACGTCAGTAAACGAGCGTACATCAATCAGCTGTTTTCTGACAATTTAAAATAATCCTGCTATATGTAGAGTACATTGCACTCATGGGAAAATCAGTTTGTAGTAATTGTTGAAAGGATGAAACTCACATGCAATATTTCATGTCAGATCAGTTCGTTCTCAATATTATGACAATATTTACTCGAAACGTTTTCAATCTATGGCCTACTAAACCTTTTGGTTCAAGTAAAAATAGAGTAGCCCCTTGTAGGGAAGATCTACTTTCATACGTTCTTTAGACGTTCATTGGGACTCAATCAAGAACAGTTGGACAGTGTCGTATCTGTATATTGATATATAATTCATAAGTAACGAGCGATTGAGATTTCCGTGTAATGGTAACCGCTCTATGCCACAGTTAGGAGCTTCAAGATCCGTGGTGGTACGGAATCTACTTAAACTTCTGAGTTTGATTGTACTTATCGTTAACCAGTCAATGCAGGTCCAAAAAATCAGTTTCCTTCAGTAAATTGTAAAAAGCTGAATTTCTTATTCACAGAACCCTATCGGAGGGTTATTTTCCCAGAATTCCCTAGAAATCCGATTTCAACTTCCCCCCCCCCTCCCAGCTATCCAAAGATTATTCATTCTCGTTTCCCACGCACACGTCTCAGACTCATGTTGACATCACAATCAACTTATAAAAACACTGGTGAAGCCACGAAACCGCGTTCCAGTGTTGTCGTAATAAAGTAGTGTTAATTAAATTCTGCTTTCTTTTATGAGTTCCACAACGTCAATAGAAATTCTACTAATAAGTTGAAATCTCAATAATTATAAGTTATCAGAATAAGAATATATTATTGCGAGAACAAAATTCCAAAACTTAGTTATCAGAATTCACGTTGAAGTATTCACGTATTCACTTATAAGTTATTAGAATAAGAAAATATCATTACGAGAACAGAATTCAAAAACTTGGTTATCAGAATTCTCGTTGAAGTATCACGTTTCTCTTGTTTCAGAATCAAATAAATAATCAGAATGGATGAAGAAAATACAGAATACATCAAACTACCTGTGACAGACAGATGCGTGCATAAGGTATGTTTATTTTTGTTGAAACATAGTATTTTTGTAGGAGTTCATTCACAAATGATAATGTTACTTGATAACTTCGATACTAGCCTGTAGTGAAAGTTTTCTGATATGTACTAGAAGAATATAAGAATTTGATCAATTCTAATGATGAATGACATCTTTCCAACTGATTCTCTCTATAGTGCGATTCACGTCAAGAAGTCAGCATTGCTTAGATGGGAGTTTGCTATCCTTGCTCAGCACAAGGCAGTTGCTGATGTCTCTATCCTATTCGCACTGTGCATTGTTGTCGCACAGTGCCCAACAAACAGGTTTGGTGCAGTTTTCTCTTTCTCTCTCAGTGAAACTTGGCATCAATGCTCCTCATATAAACAATGCTGACTTCTTGACGTGAATCGGACTATAGCTAGTTATAGAAATAATTGTACATTCAATTATTCAGAATCAAAATGGGAAACCATAGATGGAAGAGTTTAACTCCCCCCTTTTTTGCACTACTTTCTTCTTTTGAGCCTTTTTTCTTAAAATTTATACTTTTCCCAATGTCATCTTTGTATTTGTCGTTTGCTTAATTGTGTAAGTGTATGTGGATGAATGAACAAATTGAAATTGAATACAATAAATTTGAAAGAACCTTTACAGCTTCAAACTGTTTTTCTTACAAGTTTTCAACTAGAGATTGCAATATTTTATTCATTAATTCATTGACGATATACAGAGTAATCAAAAAGTACCTCCACAGTGAAGTATACAATGAAACACTCAAACACTTAATCATTGACTGTTGGACTTGATGAGTCTGATGAAGTCCAACAGCGTGTCGAAATGATCGTCACTAGGATGTAATTCAAGTTGTTTTCCATTTGAATTTTTTTAAGTCAGTGTAATTCTATTAGTAGAAAAAAGAATGGATATGCAACACAATATTTATTCATTTTGAATTTTGAACTATTTTATATTATTTTGAAACTCATCTATCGATTAAAAATTAACCTGTACTTTTATAAAGTGAAACTTTTCGGTTTACAGCTATGGAAGGCGAGAGTACACGGCTATACAGAAGCGGCCAAGCTGTTTCAACAGATTGACGATGAAAAGTCACCCGAGTGGAATAAATTTCTGGGTCTGGTGAAGAAGTTTGTGATCGACAGCAATGCTGTCGCACAGGAAAAAGGTCTGGAGGCCGTGCTGGCTTTTGTCGAAAATAGCGCTGTGGCTGGAAAGTGAGTTTATCATCAAATTTTTATGGTTTTTGTAGATTTTTATTGATTTATTTGCACAGCATTACAAAGTATGGTAGTGTTGCGCAGAGAATGATGCGCAGTAGCAAGCTTCATTCAGTTTATAGAAGTGACGTCACTGGAGATCAAGAGTTCGATCTTCCCTAATTTTTTGCATTGTTAAGAACAAGTTTATATTCAATTCAATTCATTTATTGCCAAATAATTCACTCATACATATACATACATGTGCAAAAATGAAAATAAAATAAACATAATATAATTCATGTAAGGTATATATTTAAGAAGAAAAACATAACTAATATCTTATTTTAGAAATCACCAGCATATGTCTTTTTCTCAAAAACTGCACGCTTTTCAAGCCACAGCGACCTCATCTGGGCTTCATTGCATATTCATCTTCAAGTCAAGACAAGACAAGACGAGATTAGTCACGTTTAGTCACAGTACTTCACATAGGTGCTTATGAATCAACACACCGATTAGTCATTGCATCAGTGTGTGCTGCTTCATAAGCAAGTATGTGAATTACTGTGACTAAACGTGACAAATCTCGTCTTGTCTTGTCTTGACTAACCGATGTACGCCTAGCCTAACTATTTCAGAGCATTCGATTATTCAATGATATGCATTTCATATTGAAAGTTTGTACTCTCGATCATGTGATTTTCGAATCCGGTATGCATGACATTAAATACAGTATATTAGTGTTCTGAAACAATATTAGCGGTGTGAGGGCTATGAAACTACATAGGATTCAAGATAAATATACAATGAAGGCAAAGAGAGGTCGCGGTGGCTTGAAGACACGCGGTTTTTGAGAAAAAACATGTTTAGTTCCTGAATTTAACATGTAGTAGATAGGGAGAATCGATCTCTTGATCTCCAGTCACACAATCAGCTGGCTCTAGCTTTGAATAGACTGAGGTGCGCCTGAACACTACCTTGTATTCTAATTACCTCGATAGCAACTGATCAATCGAGCGTAAGTTAACTAATATTCAATTACTTTTTGTAGGTTTATTCTACTGTTCACGTTTCTTGGACATTTTTCAATGTGATATTCATTCAGTGAAATTCAATGTTGGACTACATAACCTATATCTTTTCCACATTTCCCATTACGGAAATTGGATGATTCGGCGAAGCGGAACACCCGAAAGGGTCTCCCCGCTAATAAAAGCCTTAAGCATAATAATAATGTGATATTTTGTCTTGTTCTAGAACTGTGGGCGAAGTGATGTCTGGTATTGTGGCCAAGTGTATCGGTGCCCCCAAAGCCAAGACTAAGGAGTTGGCCGCCCAGATAACGCTGATGTACATTGAGCAGGAGAAACAGGAGATTGTGATTGAGGAGCTGCTCAAGGGTACCGAACACAAGAACCCTAAAGTGGTGTGCGGCTGTATCAACGTCATCACGCAGGCTATTAGGTGAGGATGCTTGAACACTTTTCTCTGCCTGTTGCACGAAAATCTAGCTGAATTAAAACACCGTAAAATGACGTCATACGACTGTATAGCAGGATCCTTAGAAAACATATGTTTCGACGAGCAATATCACAATACTTAACCTACAAATGCTGAATCTCGCAGATTATTGAAAAGGTCTTTTAAAAAGTTATTCTTTGAAAGGTCTTTTAAAGACTTTAAAGGTCTTTAAGACTTTGAAGCCTGGTTTTCATTAGTAGAGTTAGTGGTAGAGTTCCCTGGGCAAGTACTAACTATCTTGTGAACTCTCCCAATGAAAACGTTCATAGTAGAGTAGAGTCATGGTAGAGTACTTGTTTTTAGTAGAGTAGAGTGGGATAGCACCGTGGTATAGTACTCTACCACTTGCCTTCCCCCACCACCGCTTCTCACTCTACTCTACCACCACTATTCTAATGAAAACAGTCTCGAGCTAGTAGAGTAGAGGCTGAACGGCGACATTTTAAGGTTAGATCTGTTCACTAGACAATACACTTTACCTTCTATTCTCAATTGTAGTGAAAACAGTTACTCGACCAAGTAAGTAGAGTAGAGTTAGCAGCTTAGCACGGTAGAGTTAGTATGCTAGTTACTCGACCACTAACTCTGCTAATGAAAACCAGGCTTTTTGATTATTGTGTCAAAATCACTGTTTAATTATTACCGAAACAGCTGATTTCTGACAAGTTAAAAGGATACTGCTATAACAACCAAGTCCTTGAATTGATCAGCTTCACTTGTCTTTCTCTAAAAGTACGTAATCTAGAAGGTATAATCAATCTTCCTATCCCTATGTCTACATTTGCTACACATGCAAATGTGTAGCTGCATTTTACAAATAAAAAATAAAATTAAGGACCGCTTTCCCCAACGCTGCTTAAAGTAATAACAGCTGACGCTCAATTTTTTTCTATACTTTTCCTATTCTCCGAATGAGGCTTAAGCCAGATGTTTTGCTTAAGCAGCGTTGGGGAAAGCGGCCCTGAGAATTATTTTGCCGAATTTGACATGTAATGCATGAATTCATACCGCCTTGATGAGCTAAGAAGGATGAGTCATTGCCCGATTGAATCTGACTTGCCGTTCAAACGTTATGGAGGCCCGAATGTTAGGGGTGGTTTTTGACCCAAACCTAAGAATCTCATCATATTTTTGGTCGGTCAAATGAAATTATCAACACCTTGGGAATCTTGGGATCGAACGGAATTATAGAAATGAGTTATATGACAATCCCAATATTTCAAGCTACGTTTTTGGGCTCTAATATTTATTTATTTATTTATTCATTCATTGGCAAGATACATTACAATGTGGGAAGAATCAACAGACATTTGTCCAAAACTGCTTCTTTCCCAAATTTTGATAAATAGTCCAGAGGTTATGTTGTTGAATATGCAGTTTTTTGGGGTGTAAGCATTTTTTTAAATCACTGTAGCTCAAAAACAGCTTGAGATAAAAGGGTGAAATTGGTCACAAATTGCAGAGAACTTAATTTTGCCGAGAGGGATTTTGAAATACGGACGTACGAATTGTAAATTGTGTCACAAACTTTTTAAGAAACAAAAATTTCAATTTTTCACTTCTTTTAAACATCTATAAATTCAAATTTCAAATTCAAAAATCAATTTATTCCCATAATTCAAACATGATACAGAAATAAATACATGATGCAATAAAAATTAAATTTGAGGAATTCCCCTACAAGACTATACATCTGTGTGTAGGGGGGAAATTTTCGGAAAAATGTCGAAAAATTGTAATTCCAAAGCTATTAACGCTAAAGAGTTTCGGTTGGTTTCAATCTCTCCCAAATTTTATTCTCTACAGAAAACTTAATTTAAACGTTTTCATGTCTGTAAATTTTCAGCTGGATCCTACGACTTTTTGTTCTTTGCCTAAAAAAATAATTTGACTGGACTTTTATTTTATATTTTCATTTTACTTTCAACTGTAAGTTGCCCTTGATTGTCATGACTCTGCCAAGAAATGAGATTTTGATTGCTACCCATTCTCCTTCCACAGAGAATTCGGCGTGAAAGTGGTGAACGTGAAGCCGCTAGTGAAACGCATCCCGGCCCTGCTTGAGGACCGCGACAAGGGAGTTCGCGACGAGGGCAAGGCGATGGTGGTGGAAATGCACAGGTAATTTTATAATTAAATCTTATTTGACCAATATAAAGACAAAAGAAACGCATTTTATGAGACCAAAACAAAGATAACTTGAAATTGTCATTATTCAAGTATACATACATTAATGAAATTAACAATTTTTATAATCAATTTACAAAGAGAAAAATAAAATAAAATTCCATAATAAACAATATGAATATGTTCTATTCTTCTACAAACATAAATTCAACGTTCAAGATTTAATCATGAATACTGTGTAAAAATTAAAATAAGAGAAGAGAAAAACATCTCTTTTTTATTTCATTATGGAGTTCCACAACATCAATAAGATTTCTACAAATAAGTAGAAAAACATCTATTAAAATTATGAAAATATTGTGTTATTATAATATTATTACAGTACAATGAGAATTATAATGGCATTGCTAGTATAGACTAAAGTCTGCGCTAGTAATTAGTTGAGTATTTTATAATTATTTTCTTTTGTTCACAATTGTTAATAACAATCAAAGATGATAGATGTGAGATCACAATTATATATGATAGATTGGATACTGATGGATAATAATTCATTTTTAAAATTAGCAGCCTTGAATGACGGATGAGCACAAAGTTGAATAAGTTTTATTCAATTATAATAATTTCTGATTTAATCATGATTCAATCTTGAAGAAGATTTTATTTTTAACCCTCTCATCAATTAAGCTCAACTGTTCTTAATTTATTTTATTTGAATTCAGGTTTCTGGGCACGGAAATATTTTCATTAAGATATTGTATTGATGATAGAATTGCCTGGTTTTAGCGGAAAGTCGAGAGTATTTAATGATAAACTGATTTGTTGTGGACGGACGAGTGTGGTGAAGGTACTTTCCTGTTATACGACACGTCTACTCATCTAGAGATATCGATAATCGATATCGAACTTGAAAAGTATTGATACTCGTCTGACAGATGAGAAAAATATAGGTTATTATCAACAAACAAAACTTACTTTTAATCACAAATCACAACAAAGGCATAAATGCCTAATGAAACTTAATCTATGTCCTTTCTCACAATCACGTTCATTATGCAATAAACACTCTTTAAAAATGTAAGTGATCTCTTTTCGTTGGAAGGTAGATCATAGATATAAACTGAAAAACCTGAATAATAGCATAGCCTCCTTTAAACTCCATAAACTCCTGTAGTTTAAAGGGGGCTATGATAATAGTAGAGAAATATTTTTTTAAATTGCCAGCTGATATATTTGAATTCAATGGGAAGAGGAGAATCGATACTTTTGAAGATCGATATCGATTATCGATATCTCTAGATGAGTAGACGTGTCGTATAACAGGAAAGTACCGTGGTGAATAATAATATATTGTACTTGGATAATAATCATGCATAATAACTAAAATTACAATTTCAAGGTGGATAGGGGCGGCACTCAGCCCCCAGCTGACCGCCCTCAAGCCGGTGCAGATGGCAGAACTGGAGGCGGAGTTCGAGAAGGGGCGTGGCCAGCCGAAGGCCACGCCCACACGCTGGCTGAGGTCGCAACAGGCGCGCCAGGCTAAGGAGGCGGCCGAGGCGGCAACTGATGATGGAGGTGGGTGGTTCAAGATTCATTTTATTAACCATCAGGCTACAAGACCAATCTGAATTGAACTACTGAATTTGAACTTCAGATATGGTAGAGAGGAATTCCAGTGGTTCTGCTCAATGTGTAATAGGAGGCAGAGGGAGGATATTAATCATTTCGTAGGGGTATGTCCAATTCTAAGGCAAGTCCGAACAGTCTTTTTGGGGAAGGTTGAATTGAGTGACTCTGAGATCATTGATTGGCTGAATGGAAGAGATTGGTGGAAACTAGCACGTTACGTGCAAGAAGCTGTAAAAATAAGAGAGCCATTAATAAGGGAATTCAATTATTGAATTGACTAGTGTAGAGAAGTTGAATCGTTTGTTTCACATTTATGTATGAGTAATACTTTTCACGGCAAGCATAAGGCATAAAATCAATAATTTAATTTCCTGTGTTATCCTAACGATCATTTTTAGGTTTTATTTATTTTCTAATATTATGATGTTGGAAGAAATAGTTCATTTATTGGAGAAAAAAAACTATTTTGTAAATACTTTATTGTCATTGTCAACTAGTACATTATTATTGAGTGGAAATTCTTGAAATTTTGTAGTAAAGTAGAAAATTCTTGGTTTATTTTATTTGCTTTCATTGATTTATTATTCAATTCTATTTAAATTTATTACTATCAATTGATTAAAGAAAAAATATATTTTCGGTTAGATTAAAGCAGTACTTAGATGATTTTGAATACCGACTCCTGACAGACGACCTTCCAGGTTATGTCATAATAAGTCTTTTTCAATATTATTTGTTTATCATATTAGATTAATGATAATTTTGTTTATATTTGATTAATTATTTGTATTGTCTATGATGATGTTTGGTTTGAAAAAAATAAAGACGCTTATTTATTCATTCATTCATTCATTCATTCATTCATTCATAAAAGACCAATCGACAAGTCATGGAAAATATGAAATTGCGTTCTAGCCAGAAATGTCAAGGGACTGAACTTGTAGAAAATTCAATTTCTAATCGATTACCGTTAACTAAAAATTTCTATAATATACTATTACCGTTCCACAAACGTTTGTATAAAACGCTAAACACTAAAAGGTCCGCCATTTTGAATCCGCTATTACTCAAGGCAGACGCGTCTCTCAAGCCTGGTTTTCATTAGTAGAGTTAGTGGTCGAGTAACTAGCATACTAACTCTACCGTACTAACTCTACTCTACTTACTTGGTCGAGTAGCTGTTTTCACTACAATTGAGAATAGTAGGTAAAGTGTGTTGTCTAGTGAACAGATCTAACCTTAAAATGTCTCTACTCGACTCTACTCTACTAGCTCGAGACTGTTTCCATTAGGATAGTGGTGGTAGAGTAGAGTGAGAAGCGGTGGTGGGGGAAGGCAAGTGGTAGAGTACTATCCCACGGTGCTATCCCACTCTACTCTACTAAAAACAAGTACTCTACCATCACTCTACTCTACTATGAACGTTTTCATTGGGAGAGTCCACAAGATAGTTAGTACTCTCCCAGGGAACTCTACCACTAACTCTACTAATGAAAACCAGGCTTCAGAGTAGCTTGAAGTGGTTTGGATATCCCCAGATAACCTGGAAACAAAATATCTGGGTCTGTTGCTTTTTCCACGAACCTGAATATGAAATTGAAGGTGGAACCCTACTAGAAGAGGTAACCCATTTTTCAGCTGTTTTGAAAAAAATTGGCTATTTTTGGCGATCGATTGCGGCCAAACGGCTGAACTGATATTAACGTTAGAGGTGCAATTAGATGCAGCGGCTTATGCTGTTCAATTTTTGACTGGATATAATTTTCTGTAGAATTTATATTTTTCAAATTAGAAACGAAAAAATGCCAAAAATCACGGGTTTTTACTTACTTACTTACTTACTTACTGCCATGGCCATACATATCTAAGTAGATATTTAGCCGCACCAACAAAGCCCCTCCACCTCTCTCGATTCTCCGCGTCCTCCTCGGTTGCTCCAATTCTCTCCATATCGTCCTTCACTTGACTCCACCATTTCCGTCGTGGTCTTCCTCTCGGTCGTCGTCCTTCTGGATTTCTTTTCAACACTTGATTGAGATTGCTGTCATCCTTTCTTCTCAAAACATGCCCAGCCCATCTGATCCTTCTACACTTGTACTCGCATACTATATCTGGCTCCCTATAAAGGTCTCGAAGTTCTCGGTTGTGTCTCTTCCTCCACTCTCCTCCCTCCTTTATAGGTCCATAGATTTTTCTGAGGATCTTGTTCTCAAAAACAATCAATTTCCTTTCCTCCCTTCCATCTAACTTCCATGTCTCAGCACCGTAGAGCAATATTGGACTGATAATTGTTTTATAGATTTTAATTTTTGTAGTATGTGATAACAATTTTGAGGACATAAGTTTGTTGCATGCAAAGAAACATCTGTTTGCAAGGTTTAGCCTATTCTGTATTTCTGTTACTTCTGTGTTTTGATCGGTAATGACAACGCCTAAATACTTAAAAGTGTCTACTTTTTCAAAGAACTGACCGTTCACTTGGAGAGGACCTTGGTCTCTGTTATCTCGATTTCTTGTGAAATGTACATATTTCGTTTTTGTATTATTTACTTTCAGTCCCATTTTCCCTGCTTCCTCCATGAACACTTTTGCTAATTCACTTAGGTCATCTATTTTTTCTGCGAAAATTACCGTCATCTGCAAACGCTAGTGTGTTGATTCCAGATCCAATTTTTATGCCTTCATCCCTATTTGCAATTTTTTGGAGTGCTTCCTCGATGGCTATATTGAAGAGAATTGGCGAGAGCCCATCACCCTGTCGTACTCCTGAATTTATCCTGAAAGACTCAGAGACTTGCCCATTCACTCTTACCGAACATGTAGCTTCTGCTATACTTGACCTGGCCAGGTTTACTAGTTTTTTCGGAATTCCAAACTTCTCCATCTTTATCCACAGTTTTTCTCTGTTTATACTATCATAAGCTTTTTGAAAGTCAATAAATAAAGCAAAAAACTCTTTGTTGAATTCCCAGTACTTTGATACAATTTCTTTGAGAATAAATATTTGATTTGTTGTAGACCTGCCTTTCATGAAGCCTGCTTGATGTTCTCCGATTATTTCACTTGAGTATTTCTCAATACGATTGAGGACTATTTTAGATAAGACTTTATAGGGAATGCTGAGGAGAGAAATTCCTCTAAAGTTGCCGCATTCCTCTTTCTCTCCTTTTTTGTGTATGGGAACAACTATTGCTTCCTGCCAGTCATTTGGCATCTTTTCTTTTTCCCATATTATCTTTATTAATTCCCACAGCTTATCTATTATTACATCTCCTCCCTTCTTCAGTAACTCTGCTGAAATTTCATCCTTCCCAGGAGCTTTATTGTTTTTTAGAGCTGTGACTGCCGCTTCAACCTCTTCTCTGGATGGTACGTCTACGTCGGGTTGTACATTATAGTAGGTCTCTTCATTATTTCCGCCTAGAGTAGCAATGTCCAAATCTTCCACGTTCAGCAGTTCAAAGAAATATTCTCTCCATCTTTCAAGCACTTTCTGGTTTTCAGTTAATACAACTCCCTCTTTGTCCTTGACCCCATACGGATTTGGTGTGAATCCCTTCTTGAAAACCTTACTTTTCTATAAAAGTCCCTTGCATTATTCGTTGAACGATCTTGTTCTGCTTTATCAATCAAACTAATTACAAACATTCGTTTTTCCTTCTTAATATCTTATTCGTTTCTCTATTTGATTCCATGTAACTGTCTTTATTCTCAGCTGTGTCACTACTTAACCAGATCCTTTTCTTTTCCTTTCGTTCTGTAACTTTCTGCTCGCACTCTTCATCAAACCAGGGTTTCTTTTTCACTCTTCTCTTTTCACCACATATTTCCTTGGCTGTTTCTATCACACTTTTCTTGAGGCTGTTCCACTTACTCTCTATGTCATTCTCTTCTATTTGTAGATCTTGTAACACTTGGAACCTATTTTGTAGTTTCAGCTCGAATTCTCTCTTCACTTGTTTGTCTTCCAGCTTTCCAACATCGATGTTAGCACTACTTCTTTCTTCTTGTCTTTTCTGTATTGCAATTTTTTGGGCTACTTTCACCAAAACTAATGAGTGGTCCGTTCCACATTCTGCCCCCCTTACACTTCTTACGTCTGTTATGCTACTCTTATGACGTTGATCTACTAGAACATGATCGATTTGGTTTCTTGTAGACCCATCTGGAGATGTCCAAGTATATTTATGTATGTCTTTCCTTGGGAATATGGTACTGGATATTTTTAGGTTGTTGGCTAGGGCAAAACTTGCAAGTCGAGTTCCATTGTTATTAGACTCCTGATGTAAACTCTCCTGTCCAATAGCTGGTTTCCAAATGTCCTCCCTACCCACTTTGGCATTAGCATCTCCTAAAATAATTTTGATATCATAGCTAGGTAACGTTTCCACCTGTTCTGCTAGCAGCTCATAAAATGGTCCTTTGTGTCATCATCTGCATCTTCTGTGGGCGCATAGAAACTAACAATAGAGATATTTTTAATTTTTCCTCTTAACCTAATATTGCACATTCTTTCACCTTTGGCTTCAAAACTTATCACAGATTCAGCTATGTTCTTATTTACAGCAAATCCTACTCCACCGTAGTATCTATCTTCCTCACATCCACTATAGTATATGACAAATTTCCTGGCATTGATCTTCCTGCCAGAGCCACCTTGTTTCTTGCAGGGCCACTACATCCATTTTGTATTTTTCCAGTTCCTGGGCTAAGATGTCGCTAGCTCCAGGTATCGCTAAACTTCTTACGTTCCATGTACCAAATCTCAGTTTTTTGGGGCAATTCCTTTTCGATATCCGATTATTCCGTCCGATTTCCGAGGCTATTTGTTGGCGATTCGCAACGTGCAATTTTTATGAGGTGGGTTGTTGGCCCGACGCTCAACCCCCAACCTGGAGGACCAGGGTCCTTTTTTTAGAGTTGCCATCTCCTAGGCACTCGCTTCCACCGCAGCTTTCAGAGCGTAACCTACCCTGGATTTAATTCGAGTTGACTCTCTAGGCTCCTCCGCCCTCTCTGCCGTTGGGATCTCTCCTCATCCGCCTTCGAGGCCGTTGACCGGTTTTCACCTAGTAACCCTAGACAGGGGCCCTCACAGGGTGCTACCATCCGGAGCCAGATGGACCCCGGATTTTTAACGAGGTGTAACTCCTCCCGCTCCTCCTTCCCCTTACACTTGCTAGAAAGGGTCCCGGGCTTGCGACCGGCAACGGCGGAGTTACGGGTTTTTTTTTTGGTACAAAAAAATTTAGCACAAGGAAATTCCACTTGTTCCGGATTCTTTAAAGCAACCCCTCCTCATTAATGACAATTGCACTGAACTATAAAGTTTCCCAATGCATTATTTTATACTATGAAAATCAGACTATTCATATAAAGGTACATAAGCAATAAATTAATTCATGAGAAAGTGTAAATAAGATACAGTTATAATAATAGAATAGAATGCCTTCTTTATTTCACTGACGTGGCGAAGTTTGGACAATTATGTCCACACTATCACTTAACCATGAAGACATGGAAACAGAGTAATCAAAAAGTACAGAATTGTTATAAATTATAAAAGTTACAGTGCTTCAAGCATTTTTAAACTATAATATTACTACATCGTGCTTCATCTGTAGATGTTTACCTAAGAAATCAAGAAATTTATTTTTATCAAGCATTTTTTCAAATACAATTACAATTTCTCTGATGTCTTGTGGTAAATGATTGAAGCACTTTGGAACTAGAGGTAAAATAATTTTGAAAGCTATTAAATTCCCTGTAAATTGTAAAATGGCTGTACATTACCTGTGAAACCAGAGTTGGCTAGGTATTTTTCCTCTTTTCTTCTCTTCAGCACACCCTATGATGTAGCTAATTGTTTTTGTATATTGTTTTATTGTACTGTTGTAAATTTGTTTTTAATTGTATTTTGTATGTGTTTGAATAAAATTCAATTGGATTTGAAATGAAAATTGACTTGAAATTTCAATACAATAACATTCAACCTGTTATGAGAGGCTATGATATTCGCTAAGGCCGTTCGCCCACGGAGCAACTGCTATCTGATTTCAGTCAGCAACCCAGCGTTGCCAGATGACATTGGCTGATAGGTTAGATTACCCGAAATCAGCCAAATGTCATCTGGCAACACTGGGTTGCTGACTGAAATCAGATAGCAGTTGCTCCGTGGGCGAACGGCCTTACTCCGCACTTCTATCAAAAATATTTCAAGGCTTCATAATAATGTACAAATTGGATCTTTTTTTTCTCTTCATTGATCTAGGCGCTTCATAATAATGTACAAATTGAAACATTTTATTCCTGTTCATTGATCTAGGCGCTGGTGGCGATGATGAAGAAGAGGTCGACGGCCAGGAAATCGATCCCTACGAACTGATGGAACCCGTCAACATTCTCGCCAAACTGCCCAAGGACTTCTACGACAAGGTGGAGGCCAAGAAGTGGCAGGAACGCAAGGAAGCCATGGAAGTGTTGGAAGGCCTGCTGAAGAGTGCTCCCAAACTGGAGAATGGCGACTATTTTGAACTGGTCAAGGCTCTCAAAAAGGTAATTGCTCTCTGATATAGCAGGATTATTTTAACTTGTCAGAAAACAGCTGATTTAACGTCAGTAAACGAGCGTACATCAATCAGCTGTTTTTTGACAATTTAAAATAATCCTGGTGTAGTTGAACATACAGAGATTGTATAAGCACAGTGTGGTCATTGATGTGAAAAGGCCCATAACAGTGTGTTGGAACATTTTTTCCTCGTCATCAACATACTTTTGCCAAATTTTTGAATTCTCATGAACACATTCACTCATTTGCCAAACTTCTTTTAAGGTACCTCTTTTGATGAGAAATAACATAGAAAATTTAAGAAACTTTTTAACATAAAAATAGTCTCGCTATTATTGCTATTGCTTTAAAAGCTTGAAATGATAAAACTGACATTGGCAAATGCAAATTGTAGGTAAAAAGTGAATGAAATGAAAATATTGTTTATTAGGCGGAGTTAGGACTAGAAAGTCCTTTCACTGAATCACTCAACATAACATATGGTTTGTATATTGTTTCAATGCAATCTTATGGGAATTGGCAAAAGTATGGTGGATTAGTCCGAGCTAACCAATCAAAAGTGTGACATTCAATGTCCACACTGTGATTATAGATCCTCTGTAGTTAGATGGATTAGTGATTAGATTTTTTTTCAGAATTCAAACAAGTTTTTGATAGAAAAATTGATTGAATCTATTCTTCAAAGTGCAATAAATTCACCTAGAATTCTATTTCAAACGACCTTAATTGCATGAAATTATCGACAAAATTGTAATTTTATTGAATGATGAATCGTTTATAATTAAATGTCGATTAGCTTTTGATCTCCGATTCAACATTTTAAATTCTTATCAGTCTGTGCTCTTAAACCGGTTATTATCAATTTATTCTTTCATGCATTGTCTCGTAAAATCTTTGTTTTGAATATCACTTATTTCACGTGTGACTAGTTATTTTATTAGAATTTACTAATTCTGTATAATACTTTGTGCAATCTTGAATAGATTGATTCAGATTGATTGATTTTTTTATTAGCGTGCTGAGTCTAGAAAGACCCATTGCAAATGGGTCCATTGAAATAGAGGTACATTTCAATGTCAAATTCACTTGGTTAATGTAAAAAATTTAATATAATTATAAAATAGAACTTCTTTTTTCAAATAATTTGAGATGTGATTTAGTTGAGATCCAAATTCTAGTTGACAAAATAGTTTTCATAAAAACACTTCAATGTTCTCAAGAAAGCAGAAAAAAATTTTAATCAAGAACCATTGATTACTGTAGTTGGAACCAGTTCTCCAGAAATAATTGTAACGGTTTGATTTGGAGGCTTGTTGTTGGAATTTTCTTAAGATATAACTCAATGTTCTTCTTCATCATTCTACAGAGTGATTCAAAAAGAATACCACAACTTTGAAAATGTGTATTTAACGAAAGAAACATAATAGAACCTTCTGTTATACATCATTACAAAGCGTATTTGAAGAAGTTTTTTTCACTCACAAAGAAGTTCAGAGATGTTCAATATGACCCCTCCAGACACTCGACTAATATCAACCCGATAGGTACTCAAACTCGTTCCACATTCTCTGTAGCTTATCAGGCGTAGGCTAACAGTTTGGTAAGCTGCTGTTATTTCTTGTTTCAAATCATCAATATCCATCCACCATTTATGATTTGAAACAAGAAATAACAGCAGCTTACCTAACTGTTACGCCTGATATGCTACAATGAGTGTGGAACGAGTTTGAGGGATGTTTTGGGTTGATATTGCTCGAGTGTCTGGAGGGTGTCATATTGAACATCTCTGAACTTGTTTGTGAGTGAAAAAAACTTCTTTAATTACTCTTTGTCATGAAGTATAACAGACTGTTCTATTATGTTTCTTTCATTAAATATACATTTTTAAAGTTGTGTTATTCTTTTTGAATCACTCTGTATTTTATAATTTATTCATATTTGTCATTATCATATTCTATAATTTGATATGTTTCCTGTTCCCAGTTGATCAGCAAGGACTCGAATGTGGTTGTTGTGGCGTTGGCGACTAAAAATCTCGGCGGACTCGCGTCGGGTCTGAAGAAACGTTACTCGCAGTATGCATCCACTTGCATCCCAGTGCTGCTGGAGAAGTTCCGTGAGAAGAAAGCCAATGTGGTTACAGCTTTGCGGGACGCTATTGATGCTGTTTACCAAGCGGTAAGCGGTAGACATTTTTCATAATTCATTAAACGAGAATACAATTGATGTTGAAAGTAACTCTGAAGACTTCCGCAAATACTAACATTGACAACAGAATAAATAGCTTGAGGAAATACCATTTGTTAGCCTCCTTCCACTAATTCGTACTTCTTTTTCAATTTCTTTCCACAATTTACTGGACTTCATCATTTCCACTGCGCGTAGATTAATGAAGAGGAATAGAATTTAATGAAGGTTATATTAAAATTTGAAATGAAATGAGTATTAAAGATAATATTAAAATTTATAAACACTAAATTGACTTAAAACTTAACTTGAATTTAAATAACTTAAAATTAAATTGACTTAATTTTAAGTCAACTTAGTGTTTATAATATTTGCTCAAGTGAGAAAAGAATGGATCCACAACAACCGAAATTAAAATTTAATGATGGTTATATTATAATATTATATAGTTCATTCTCTTTACCTCAATCTTATGCCCGTTTCAACCCTTTACTTATGCCCGTTACTTCAATCTTTGTTTCAACAGAGTCCAACAACAAGTAGTTTCAACTTGGTTTAAACTATAAATCCACGGTATAAACTTGGTTTATCTGTAAATCCACAGTTTAAACCTTGATTAGTAAAACTAGGTTTAAACGAAGATGGTGTATAAGGACCCGAATCGTGAAAATTGAGACAGGAGAATTGTAAATTGAATTCAGCGTCTTCATGGTTAGCCTATATTAGGCATTAGGCATTAGGCAATAATGAATATTAAATGAATATTTATTTCATTAATTGACAATACACATACCATGGGTGGGAAGAAACAACAGGCATTCGCCCAAAACCGTTTCAATTCCTAATTTCAACTAAATTGTACAGAAATCTATATCCAACTAATATCCTTTTTATACAATTAATATCCTAATTTTATTAACAGATACATATTGTATAATTTTATAATACAACTAAATCCATGTACCTGGATTATAATTATTATTATAATCCATAAATTATTATTAATAATTTGAGTCTAAATGAGCATGATCTTTTCCTTAAAATGCAAAATTCCTAAATACCTCACACATTTGTCGTTAATCTTTGCAAAAATGAATGTTCCTGTCATATCTCATGAAAATCGTTCAACGTTTTCGGCCTTAAACTCATTACAGACGATAGAAAATACAGTCGAGTTGAAACGTAGACCTCACAATGTTCGTTCAATTCGTGCAATCGTTAGTTTGAATTTTTCAATTCCTTTGAATTTTCAGACTACATTAGAAGCGATACAAGAAGATGTCCTGGCTGCGTTGGATAATAAAAATCCATCGGTGAAAGCTGAGACTGCCTTGTTTATGGCCAGGTGCTTCCAGCGATGTACAACACTCATTTTGACTAAGAAACTCCTCAAGGTTTACACAGCAGCTCTCTGCAAGACGTTGAACGAGCCAGGTATGCATTTTAATAAATATACTCCTATATTTATTTCCTTCTTTATTTCATCTCTCTTATCTGAAGCTCCTTTAACAGTATTCCTGTTTTCCAGGAATACTTCTGTCACAGCTAACTGTGTACATAATGTGACAGTTTCGATTGTGTGATATGTTACATAATTATGTGTGTTGGTTTTCTGTGTACGTATTCAAATTCTTTTGGAGACAAGACTTGAAACTCAATTCAAATATCGAATGTATTTGGTGACCATAAGAACTTTTGGTAGGACGTTTAGGCTAGGCGTACACCGGTTAGTCAAGACAAGATGAGATTAGTCACGTTTAGTCACAGTAATTCACATAGTTGCTTATGAAGCAGCACACACTGATGCAATGACTAATCGGTGTGTGTTGCTTCATAAGCAACTATGTGAAGTACTGTGACTAAACGTGACTAATCTCATCTTGTCTTGTCTTGACTAACCGGTGTACGCCTAGCCTTACTCGAAAGTGGAATGGAGGATTGAGACTAGGTTGAGTTTCAAGAACACTAAATAATGCTATTGTGGAGCATTCACGGTGGAGCACTGATCTCTACTACTCCACGAATTTGTGTTTGAGAGTTTTGTAAATTCAATTTTAGATATTACATGGATTGAAATCATTATAAATAATTTGTGAACATATTGCAAAGTGAAATGGAACTTCAACCTAATGGAATTAGGTTGTAAACGGCGAGGTGGAACTACCTTCGGGTCTCCCCAACAACCAAAGCCATACGCTAGATAGATAGATAGATTATAAATATGGTTTTTGTTCAATTTGCTTTGGTTTTTTGTTCAAATGTTCAGATCGAGTAGGTTGTGCAAATGACCAAATAAAAGGTTGACAAAGGTGGTACCCTCTGACGTCTTAACTCCAGTTTTTTCTTCGTCTGCTGCTAAAAACTCTCTCCCCTCCCACAGGTTTTTGCTCATGAGAGGAAATTCCGTTTTCTTCCTTGTATTTTATTGCTTGTAGTGCATTTTTTGTGAAGAAAATAAAAATTCAATTCAAAATCGTGCGCACTATACTCTTCAACTTGCTGAATTCAACACTTTTATTATCCAAACTTCACCTTATCTTGTTACTGAACATAAAAGCATTCCCTGTATCAGAAATAAATCGGCAACTCTTGCTTTCCATTTTGTCGATAGCTGATTTCGAAATTATCAGTAACTCTTGCTCTAAATTTTGTCGATAACTGATTTCGATGAATTTCTCCATTTTTCCTGTCAATAATTTCGAAATGAAATTGCTTTCAGATCCAACTGTAAGAGACAACTCTGCCGAAGCATTGGGTACAGCTATGAAGGTGGTATCTGAGAAAGCGATCACACCGTTTTTGGAAAATGTTGACAGTCTGAAATTGGCCAAGGTAAATGGTTTTAGTTTCATCGGACACATTTCTTAGTTTGTCCTAGTTCTTTGTTTGCCTTGTCTTTGCTTTGTCAAAAATGGCAATTTATGGAATTGGTTTCCTGAAAAAATTCTCTCAATGTAAGATAGGATTCATTTAATTTGACGCTTGGCATTAGATAGATAGATTGATAGAGAGATATTTTTTTGCCATCTACGGTCATCAGCAACGTCAAGAAATAATATCTCTTCACCTATCTATCTAATGCCAAGCGACAAATGAAATGAATCTGATTATAGTTCGAAGTCGTTGCAATCAAGAGCCAATGAGTTTGATTTAAAAATATTTATTTAAACATTTGATTCGTAAGAATTGAGTAATTGAATAGGTATTCACCCACTAGAGTTTGAATAATTATGTATTTAGAATTGATCAGAAAATAGGTTTCATTGAATCATTAACATTTCCATGTATAAAGTGCTACATATTATTATTACTACATTGAACTCGTGGAAACGGTCCAATTTCAATCGTTACTCATCAATCAATTCAAACTTTGCCCAACGCTGCTTAAGCAAAACATCCGGCTTAAGCCTCATTCGGAGAATAGGAAAAGTATAGCAGGATCCTTTTAACTTGTCAGAAATCAGCTGTTTTGGTAATAATTAAACATTGATTTCGACACAATAATCAAAAGGCTTAAAAGTCTTAAAGACCTTTAAAGTCTTTAAAAGACCTTTTTAAAGAATACCTTTCAAAGAATAACTTTTTAAAAGACCTTTTTAATAATCTGCGAGATTCAGAATTTGTAGGTTAAGTATTGTTGTATGGCTTGTCGATCATATGTTTTCTGACAAGTTAAATGGATCCTGCTATATAGAAAAAAATTGAGCGTCAGCTGTTATTACTTTGAGCAGTGTTGGTGAAAGCGGCCCTTAATCTGCTATAGCAGGAGCCAATTAACTTGTCATAAATCAGCTGATCCAGTAATAATTAAACAGTGATTTCGACACAATAATCAAAAGGCTTGAAAGTCATAAAAACCTTTAAAGTCTTTGAAATACCTTTTTAAAGAAGACCTTTCAAAGAATAACTTTTTAAAAGACATTTTCAATAATCTGCGAGATTCATCATTTGTAGGTTAAGTATTGTGATATTGCTCTTTGAAACAGCTGATTTCTGACAAGTTGAATTGGATCTTGCTATAGTTAATTCTGCTGAAAATTTGTCGTTCAAGAATAATAATTGATCATGTCCTATTTTCCCTCCATTTTTATGTACAGTTTCAAGTACAATCTATACTCAATTAGAGTAATCAACTAGTTGGATTTTGAAACTA
Organism: Laodelphax striatellus; assembly: GCA_017141395.1. Lineage (NCBI taxonomy): Eukaryota > Metazoa > Arthropoda > Insecta > Hemiptera > Delphacidae > Laodelphax > Laodelphax striatellus. The sequence goes on along the minus strand of CM029541.1, from coordinate 11,028,298 downwards.
ACTCAATTAGTTTCAAAGAATCTATACAACTGGATAAAGGATACTTTCTTTTTCAAATTCGAGTTTATTTAGTTTTGTTAAGTACGATATGGATTGTTGATTTTGGATTTATTGTTTTGGTATGCTGTTGGTTGAAGATGGGCCAGCACTGTCTTGCTGTCTTTTGTATTTATTTTTGGTTATTTTGTCTTGATGCAACCGGCACTAGCGAACAAGTTTATCTTATGCTAGTGTCTGCCAAATTGCTCTTTGTTAGAAATTTTTTTGTTTGATTTATACTATCCTTTGATTATGAGTTAGGATTAATGTTTTGTAAACACACATATTGTACTTAGTTTTTTTTATGTTTTAATTCTAGGTTACAGATATTGCTGCTTGTATGTACTTTTGATTTTGGCAATAAATTCTGTTGAAAAATTTTCCAGAATAATTAATTCATGTTATCTTATGTTCCCTCCACAGATCAAAGAGTGCTCGGAGAAGGCCGAGATTCTCGTTAAGCAGCCAACAGTGAAGCCGGCTGCGGCTAAACCGGCGGCAGCCGTTGCGGCTAAGCCAAGCGCCGGCTCGACGGCGCCGAAAGCCGTTAAGCGGCCCGCGTCCGGTGCGGCCGCCAAAACGCAGAAGCCGGCCTCCGCTGCGGCAGGCGGTGCGGCAGCGGCACGCAAAGGCGGCAATGCCAATGCAGGTAATATCGTGTGAATTTGTTATTGAATTGCATTTGTTCCCAATACAGTTGAAGCAAATGAAATTATTGTTTTTACTATAGTAGTTTTTAATAGTACTGATTGTGATTTAATTCCCACTACTAACAGTTTTTTCAGTTTCCGATCGGTACTTAATGGCAAGATGCAGATGGGAAATTATTATTTTGGTTTTATGATGTCATGAATACTAGAGCGCTAGCCTTGCCACATTGTATAATTGTTTTGTTTCTTGTTATTGTTTTTGTCTATTTTGTTCTATTTCCTTCAAAAATAAGAAAAAGCTAATTCACATAATTATTGAATTATTAATTTCAACTTCGGCTGACGGCAGAAGATGCCAAGCTTAATGAACTGTGAAATCTATATTTTGATATCATGGAGACACTTTATAACTTCCAAATATTGATTCGTTTTTCTACATTGATACTTTTATTTCCTTTATTATAATGTAAATAAAGTTCTTTTCTTTTTTTCTTCTTTCTTTCTTCTTCTATAGTAGTTACTACTGCAGATATTGTATAATGACAGTGTAGACATTGAATGTCACACTTTTTATTGTTTAGCTCTAAAAAATCCACCATACTTTTGCTAAAGGCGCTTATTGACAGGGAAAGTAGAGAGAGCAAGTTACTTCTGGAAGTACTTGCCATTACGTCACTTTCTACTTATTTGCTTATATACAGGGAAAGTACTTGCTGGAAGTAACTTGCCTTCTCTTCTTTACTTTTCAATGTTATTCTTTACACATGTTATTATTTCCACAAATCATCATTCTGATGAAGAAAACGATGCGAATCTTCTGCTCTGCTGGCTGAAAGTGGGAGAAAGTGACCACATTACTTGGAGTGGCAAGTAAAAACAAACAAGTTTGATTTTACTTCCAGAAAGTGATTACTTTCTCTGAAGTGGAAAGTACCCCTATCGACAGGGAAAGTAAGGGGTAAGTTGAAGAGGCAAGTACTTGCTGGAAGTTACTTTCTCTCTCTACTTTTCCTGTCAATAAGCGCCTTGAGATTTACATTGAAATGATACGCAAATCATATGTTATGTTGAGTGATTCACTTTTTACCTACGATTTGCCTTTGCCAGTGTTAGTTTTCATCATTGCTTCTAAAAGCAATACCAAGAGTAGAGAGACTATTTTTAATGTTAGAAAAGTTATTTTTGATTATGTTTCTCTTGAAATAAGTTTGGGTCATGAGTGAATTAGTTCTTGTATATAGCAGGATCCTTTTAACTTGTCAGAAAACATATGTTTCTACGAGCAATATCACAATACTTAACCTACAAATGCTGAATCTCGCAGATTATTGAAAAGGTCTTTTAAAAAGTTATATTTTGAAAGGTCTTCTTTAAAAAGGTCTTTTAAAGACTTTAAAGGTCTTTAAGACTTTCAAGCCTTTTGATTATTGTGTCGAAATCACTGTTTAATTATTACCGAAACAGCTGATTTCTGACAAGTTGAAAGGATCGTGCTGTACCTATTATCCCATATCAGAATACTGTACTTATAAATAAATAAATAAATTTATTCTTCTTTCATATTTCGGACAATACAAAATGAAAATAAAAAACAGTATGTTAATACAGAAAATGAAATACGCAAAAAATATGTAGAACTAAGACTAATGATATTTCAAAAGAACTAGGAATAATAAATAAATTAATTAATTAACATAATTATTATCCATGAATTTACAAAAATAATTTACAAAAAGTTAGAAGAATATAGGTACCCTCCGTAGACACTATGGTCCGTTTTGAGGGTTACCATCACAATAAAAAAATAAAAACGATAGTTGTGCTGTTTGTACTCCAAAACCACATCGATAAAAACACAATACAATTTTTTTCAAATTTTCTGTAATCAGCAACTTTCCAAGCAAGAATTACCAACATATCTATTGAATGAGCTTGAATTAGTCAAAAAGTAGCTTTTCCATATTCTCAACTTCAAAAAGCCAAGCAAATAATAATTTTTTAAATTTGTAAAACGTATCAGACTCTTTTACACTCGCTGGCAAGACATTGAAAAATTTAGGTGCAATAAAATTGTAGAATCTCCTGTAAGCTTCCAATCTAGGAAGAGGCAAAATTAGCCGCAATTCTCTTCTATAACTAACATTGAAAAACCTATTATACACACTACATCTTTTATAAAATAATTGAGTTACTCTAAAAATGTACAAATATCTTAAAGGCAAAATGTAAAGTTTCTTGAATAATGGAAATGAATTTACTCTTCTGCTCTGATTAGTGATAAGCCTAATTATGTGCTTCTGAGCTGTCAATAGAATCCTAAAATTTGTGAAATAAGCTCCACCCCAACAAATAATGCCATACATCAGTCTTGATTCAACTAGAGAGTAATACAACATTTTTAAAACACTAGATGAGCAAAAATCTCTTAAGTAGTAGATCTAACTAAACCAATATGACCAGTATTCGCAATTTTTAGAGGATTTCCATTAAATTATTCAGATTGAAATTTGTTACAGATTAATGATATAATTGGTACATAGAAAACATGATGAATGTTGTGTTTTTTTTTCTAGGAAAGAGTAAATCTAGTGCTGCAAAAGTGGCTACTGAGAGAGAGTTGAGTGATGAAGAAGTTCAAGAGAAAGCTGAAGCTATTCTGTCTCCCGAAATATTGAACGGTCTGGCCGATTCTAACTGGAAAACTAGGCTAGCTGTTATGGAACAATTCACACAGGTAATTTATTATACATTCTTTTGTGACATCATAATATTGTAAGTTATAAGTTGAAAATTCAGTGTTGGACTTAACCTATAATGTTTTTCCATGTTTCTCATTAGGGAAAACTGGATGATTCGGCGAGGCTGAACACCCGAAAGGGTCCCTCCGCCAAAAAAGCCATAAGCTTAATAATTAATAATAATAATAATATTGTAAACAACAGTTAATGACAGTTAGTTGTGAGCATTGTTAGTAGATAGTTTTAAACAACTAAACTAATGAATATTTTATTTAGCTCATGGTTTTTAATAATGAATAGTTAATATATTTTTAATTGATGTTATCAATGTTTTTCATATTTCGGTCATTGTCCAAGGCTTTTGTTTTAGCCAATGTATTATTTTATAGTATCGATCACAGTATATTGTGTTTTTTTCTGCAAAATAGAGAATTATCACAGAGAAGGAAGAACAGAGGTAACTTCCATACAGGACATGTTTGCGCCAAAGTACAGTTGCAATTCATACCGGTAGCCATGAATTGCGTCTGCAAATGTTGATTTCTGTCTTAAGCTCTGTTACAACTACAGTAGTTGTCGTGGTAGAGGGGAGAGGCATTCCACAATTCCCTCTCCTTAGCCGGAAAACTAAGAACTGGGGACCCAAAGTTCAATGCTGGGGACCCATTTAGCGCAATACTACATGCGTCCTCTGTTCTTCCTTCTCTGTGGAATTATTAAATTTCTTTCAAAGTCTTCATCCTAGACGATAACCATGTGAATAGGTACTGGGGCATGTTTCATGAAACTTCAAGTTTTGTCAAGAAATACGTCAAGACGTCTTCTTATCGTCAAGAAATACCTCTAGAAAACTTCAAGAAATACAAGTGGAATCTTGAGATCACATTAAACTTCCATAGTTATGTGTTATCCCAACACATAATATATAATTTACACTAAAAAATGTTGAAAATAAGTAGATCATCGATTTTAAATCTTGAAAGGTTGATAGACAAGCCAAATTAACTATAAACAATTTGACGAATATTGTATATAACTAGAAAAATGTTTCTGTGAGTTGACAACACTGATCTATCTGTTTTGAGTGAGATAGTCATTCCACTTGTACTTCTTGACTTCTAAGCTTTATTACAGGCTCCTATTGTATATGTGAAAGTTTGAACACATATATATCTTGCTATATAGGAAATTATTAGTTTTTGCTTACATGTCTATTTCTGTACAGTGACATTAATTTAATTTGACGCTTGGCATTAGACGTTGCTGATGACCTTAGAGTACGATGGCAAATAAATTATATCTCTATATCTATCTAATGCCAAGCCTCAAATTGAATCAATGTCACTGTATGTATTATCTCCAGTAATGATATTTGTAAGATTATAAAAGGAAATTGTATAAATACCACTTTTGCAATAATTAGTTTTTCTTCTGATTTTTTATGTAAGATTGTTATTGGAAATGGAAATTTATTGGGATTAAAATTGGAGCTTATTTTTTCTTCTAATTATTTTTCAGATTCTGGGTACCTTAGAGCCAGCCAGTGTGTCCAGTCAAGTTCTGTTCAAAATCCTGAATAAAAAACCTGGAATCAAGGACACCAACTTTCAGGTGGCTAAACTGAAATTGGAAGCTGTCAAAACAATTGCGACCACTTTCCCAGTCACGAGGTATGATTATTTATTCCTTGTTTTATTTACACACAATTCCCAACAAAATGCAATCGATAATTGCACTACAATTGATAAAATGAATGAAAAATTCCATACACCTCAACCTATTCTCATTTTCATATCAATTTTTTCTTTATTGCAGTGTTTGAGGGAATTTTTTCCTACTAGATTCACTCATACTTTTATTGTTAAACGATTAGGAATCATACTTCACAAGTTTTATTCCATTTATTGTAGGCCTAGTATAATCAGATTCATTTAATTTGACGCTTGGTACTAGATGGATAGATAGATATTATTTCTTGGCCATCGTATTCTATGGTCATCAGCAACGTAAAGAAATAATATCTCTCTATCTATCGAATGCCAAGCGTGAAATTAAATGAGTCTGATTATAATATATTTATTAGTTGTAGTTGATTTTTTTCAAAATCTAGTGATTTTGTCAAGGAAGCAAATAGTGGGAGCTCTTCTTCATCAATGAGAAAGAAAAATTCTCAATCAATGAAAATCAATGTCGATAAATTAACTCATAAATTCATAATCAATTAATTTAAATCAAATCATCGATTTCAATAAAAAATAACTGCATCATTTTAATTCCGTGAAGGATCATAAGGCTAGGCGTACACCGGTTAGTCAAGACAAGACAAGACGAGATTAGTAACGTTTAGTCACAGTACTTTACATAGTTGCTTATGAAGCAACACACACTGATTAGTCATTGCATCGGTGTGTGCTGCTTCATAAGCAGCTATGTGAATTACTGTGACTAAACGTGACTAATGTCGTCTTGTATATATATATTTTTCTCCACCAAGATTTTTCAAATTCAAATCTTAAATCTATATCTATAAATCTTAATCTATAAGTTTACGTTATATTATATTATCAAATTCATAATCTTCTTCTTCTTCTTCTTTGGCTTTGCCTTTCAAATTCATAATCTATTATATTTTAGTTCTATTACTGTATTTATTTGAAGTACGTAATAATGTATAATCTTGTTACACAAATAATATAGAAGAACTGCTCCCGCACACAGACGACACTGTCTATGCGGGTTCTATTATTCATTTTATTCCACCTGTAAAGTGCACTGTACCATTGTATAAATATGTGAATAAATAAATTGAAAATTGTCTTGTCTTGACTAACCGGTGTACGCCTAGCCTTACCGTAGTATTCTTATTAGTTCTAGAAATTATTTTCAAATTCTTATTGTTAGAAATTATTTTAAATTATTGTAAATTATCTCTCCTTTCCCTGAACAGACTATAACATGAATTTGTTTCTGTGTCCAGTGTCGGAGTGAGCTGCATCCTACTGGACGTTGTCGACAAGATGAACGAGGCGAAGACGAGCACGATAGCCAGCGAGTGTCTGACCGAACTGGCGGAGGCCACCAGGCTGGAGGCGGTCTCAAGCGAGGTGCTCGACTACTCGATGAACAGGCAGAAGAGTCCCAAGGTGCAGGTCGAGGTGTTCAACTGGCTGTCCACCGCATTGCTCGAGTTCGGATTCCAGTGAGTAGTCGCTTATTCTTATCTGTTTTCAACATAGTTCAATCCTTAGACCATGACTGTATAGAATAGACACGGCCTATGCTATAATAATGTTGAAGCAAACATGAATTGGCTGATTAGAGGCAATCATTATAGTCGAAACTATACGAGCGTTCTTGGGGCAAGACCACAAGTCACAACTATACGAGCGTTCTTTGCTTTCGTATTATATTAGCTACACTAACAGTACTATATCATGTACTACTGTATAGTACATAAACCATGCGACGGCCCTGGAATTTTTAGTGTAGTCGGCATTAAAGTATCTCAACAGCTGATATAATCTTGTCCCTCTCGCACAGTTCACTCGCTCTCCACTCTCTCTTAGGGGCAAGAACAGTGAGATGTTTCCTTCAAAGACTTCTTATGTGAAGATAGGGAAGACCGTGTCTATTCTATACATGGTCTAAGGTTCAATCAGTTACTTAGATGAAAAATGTGAGCATATAATGTGGGACGTGATTCATTAAAATTACAAGACACTTCATACAGAAAACTAGACTTATAAAATGTACTCCTAAAACTCACTTTAGGCTAGCCTTACACAGGTTAGTCAAGACAAGACAAGACGAGATTAGTCACGTTTAGTCACAATAATTCATATAGTTGCTTATAATGCAGCACACACCGATGCAATGACTAATCAGTGTGTGTTGCTTCTAAAGCAACTGTGTGAAGTACTGTGACTAAACGTGACTAATCTCGTCTTGTCTTGTCTTGACTAACCGGTGTACGCCCAGCCTTATTATTATCTGTTTTCAACACTTCATACAGAAAAATAAAATTTACTGCTAAAACTCACTTCACAGGCTTCGTATTTAGAACAGAATCAGCTGTTGTAGGCGATGCTGACAAAGTTAGGTTAGGACGTAAATCTTTGTCATAACTTGAAGAAAGAAGTATTTGAAGTAGCCTATTTGCTTCTAGAAAAGGTAATATTGTATCATCTAACCCCGGTCGCTGACAACAACCCCGGTCGGCTACGCCTCGGGCAACAACAGTTTCCCTCAGGGAGAAAAAGTACTTTAGTCCCGTTTCGCACACAACAGTTTTCCTCTACCTACATTAACAGGCTACCTATGGAAATATATTATTCAATTTTACCTTATAATGCAATCGTCTGCAATGCTTTGATTTTTAGGTTTGACCGGCTGCGGATGTGTTCTGCGTAGCCACTGCCTCTGTGAGTTTCGTCGCTGCATCCGACTTTGTCGGTTGTCGTTTCAATTTTCGGTTATTTGTTATTTCAATTATTTTGTGATTTATCATCTTTTCTTATTGTTTGGATATTCTCTGAATTATTCTCTGTTTCTTCCCATCCTGGTTTTCAATTCATTTTGTTTTTCTTTCGTTTTTGCTGCTGTTCTCATCGTTTCCGCTATCGTTTTCAACATAACCTATACCAACGTAACCAAGCTTTCTATCTCCGAACAGTGTACTCTATACTGTGTACTGTTCTACAGTACACTGATTTCCAATGGCTGAGTCTCAAACATTATTCGCAAAATATCATAGAGATGCTTCCCATGTTATTTAAATGGAGTTATTTTTAGTCCCTAGGGAATAACGTGACCACTTTATTCCCTAGGGAGAAAAAGTGATACTTGAGTATTCGATACCAGGGAGTAAAGTGCGACTTTAGATAGTAGGTGGAGGAAAATAACTATTTCTTATCAAATATGTGGTGTAACATTTGATATTAAGATGACTTCTGCTTCCATCTTCCATCCATGTTATCAATTCAAATCCAATTTTCTTCTATTTGCAGAGTGAACGCGAAAGCCCTAATGGAGAACGTTAAGAAGGGCGTGGCAGCCACCAACCCAGTGGTTCGCACGGCGGCCATATCTCTACTGGGCACCCTCTACGTGTTTATGGGGCCACAACTGCATTTGTTCTTTGAAAACGAGAAGCCGGCACTGGTGCAGCAGATCAACGCTGAGTGCGATAAAAGGTAATATTCTTATAATTCATTGTCATCATCATCATCATAATCATCCACAATAATGATCATCAACTGTTTCTCTTCTGAATAAAATGTGCAATAAGCCTGGTCGTCCACTAAATTGAACCACACAAAAATGAAATGCTGAAGGTCACAGGTTTCACTGTGCACTGTTGCCACTACAGAGTGTCCCAAAAATAGTGACTCCAGTACATTTCTTCAGCAGTGAGACATGAGAATAAATTTATGAATGCAAAACATATGTTTGCCTATCTTGAACGTTCTCAAATTTACTACTGTATCATATTTTCACATTCATGAAATTCATCAATTGGTTGTTCCATCCAATAATAAATTGAGAACGTTCGAGTGACAAAGATAGGCAAACATATGTTTTGCATTCATCAATTTATTCTCATGTCTCAGTGCTAAAGAAATGAAGAAACACAGAAGTGATAATCTTCAAATAGCCATATTTCGGTTATTTATTATCCGATTCTTCAAAATCATATACCTACCATTTTATTCAGAATAGAATTCTCTACATTTTTGTATTTCAAAGTTTTATAGTAAAAAGCAATATTTCTCTAGTTAAATCAAATTGAAAATTTTAGTCGGTCGCCATTTTGGAAAAAAACAGATATTGAAATTTATTGATACATGTATTTTGTAAACCACACCTTTAATTATACCTCTACCTAATTTCATGAGAAAATCTTGTTTTTTAACGAGATATGATGAAAAATATTAAAAACACGAAATGGTGGATTACAGGTAAACTAAGGAGAAATCAGCATTTTGCCAAAGACATATTCTTTTTGTTTTGACTTGTAGAATACCGTGGTAGTACTGGATTCACTATTTTTTGGGACACTCTGTAGTGACAGGATAGTGACAAAGTCTTCCAACCCTCACTCTATAGTCTTGTAATAGTTTTTTACAATAAATCAGATGATTAGTTACAATGATGAATAATACTTGATAACTACAATGATAATTTGACCTGCTTCCTTCCCATAGCCTCAATCTAGTTCATCTGTAAACGTGTTCTGACGATGCAGCACAGCACTGCGAAATGTACATTAACACAATAATCTATGAGTACAAACTTACTTTTTAAGTCAAGTTTAGTAGTGTCTATAGATGAATTATAATTTATGAGAAATTTAACCGCAATCATTGAACTTATTATTATTATCATTATTATTAGTCGTATAGCTCCGAAGTGGAAGACGCTGAGTCGGGAATCATGATCGTTGACTTTTATTTGACTGGCGGTTTTCTTGTTATTTTCATTTTCTGAAAAGCCGCTTTTCTTTCACTTCATCTCCATTCCAGCTCTGAGCTTTTACCTGGAATAATTTCTCATTTATTTATTTCCTTATTTATCTTATTTATTTATGTATCTGTTTATTTATTAATAAATTCGTTTCTTTGTAGGTCCGGTGAAACAGCGCCGGCTGCCGTGCGTGGCTTGCGTCGCTTTAAATCGCAAGATCTGCTGGAAGATGGGGGCGGCGACGAGGAGGCGGGGGAGGAGGACAGCCGCCCCCCGGCAACACCCTGCATACAGGACATCGTTCCTCGCACCGACATCACCGGCTACATCACCGATGCACTCGTCTCTGAGCTGCAGGACAAGAACTGGAAGGTCGGTTGATAAACGTTGAGTAATCTATTAAAAAGATGGAAGGAAATAAGATATTTCAACTATACAGTTGCTTTTTTTTTTCTTTTTATTTCTGAGGATGATGCCCACATGGGCTTGTGCGGTGGGTAATGCAGGGTGATGATGAGATATGACGACTACTTTTTAGGCAGTCGGGACCGACGGCTTAACGTCTCCTCCGAAAGACGGGAATCTGATGAATCATAAAATTTAATTGGACGAAATTCCTAATTAATGCCATATAATATTCTGAAGACTTCTGCTACTGCAAATATTGACAGCAATCTATTAAAAGTCAGGAATAGTCAGAAGTCAGGATTTTTTGGTTTTGGTCAGGAAAAGTCAAGAAAATGTTTGAAAAAATGTCTAAAGTCAAGAAAAGTCAGGAAAATTTGCAGTGGCACAATCCGATTTTCTCAATTTTCGATTGCCGCAAACTGTATTCACCACAGAGTATCACCAATGTATCAGAGGTAAAAGGAAAATTTAAAGATCAGTTTGAAAAAATGTCTAAAGTCAAGAAAAGTCAGGAAAATTTGCAGTGGCACAATCCGATTTTCTCAATTTTCGATTGCCGCAAACTGTATTCACCACAGAGTATCACCAATGTATCAGAGGTAAAAGGAAAATTTAAAGACCATTTTGCAGTATTTGCGTAAAAGGAAGAGAAAAAAGAGCTATAGTGCGATTCACGTTAAGAAGTCAGCATTGCTTAGATGGGAGTTTGCTATCCTTGTTCAGCACAAGGCAGTTGCTGATGTCTCTATCCTATTCGCACTGTGCATAGTTGCCGCACTGTGCATTGTTGTCGCACACAGTCCCAACAAACACGTTTGGTGCAGTTTTCTCTTTCTCTCAATGAAACTTGGCATCAATGCTCCTCATATAAACAATGCTGACTTCTTGACGTGAATCGGACTATAGATAGTTTCTATGCTTTTTTGTCAAAAATCTAGAATTTAAAGAGATTTGGGAGATTGTGAAGATGAGCCTTGTCATGGGAATGCAGCACCCCCCTGTTTTCAATTATGAATCAATTCTGGTTGAAAACCAACATGAAGAAACTCTCATAGCTCAGAGGAAGGCTGATACCTTATGACACCATTGCTCATCATAGAGAAGTGATGCAACATTCAAATTTTCAATAAAGATATTATAATCAGTGAGATCTGCCAGAAATAGGTACGAAAATGCTCTGCAAATTAGAGGAAAGAAAGCTGAAGAAGAAAAAGCAGCAGCTCTTGAAAAGAAGAATAGCAACAGGAATAAAAAAAATTGAGGATGAAAGAAAGGAGGTTAGGCTCACCTCTCAAATCGGATACGGCTCACCTCTCACGGAGGGAACGTTCATAAATTACCCTTATTGTCGACTGTTGTATTGAATTATTGGACAAGCATAAGATTTCTCTACGAATTTATACGTATTTGGGGTTAATATATTATCGAATTGACTTGGTCTTATGCATAATATATATTTTTTTAGTTGTCCTCTTATTATTTCTTGTATTACTTATTTATTTATTACAAACAAGACGGAAACAACAGGATAAACCCCAAATATGTTTCCTTAACACGATAATTTAAATAAAATGCACTTTACAAAACAATAATAATTATGAATAATAATAAAAATAATAATATTGAATCAATAATAATAACAGAATGATGGAATGAAGAAGATGATGTTGATAGAATTGAAGATGACAAGGAAACAGTATATTATATGCCCATGAATAAAAAAAGATCTATCTGTATAATTTCTATTCCTTGTTCTGTTACCAGGTGCGTTCGGAAGCCATCCAAAAACTGCAGAACATCATCAACGAGTTGCGTTTCATTTCTGGCTCACTGGGCGAGGCTGCTCCCTTGCTCGGGGCTCGACTGACGGATTCCAACAGCAAGATAGCGCAGAACGCCATCGCACTGTGTGAGTCGCTGGCTACTGCCTCGGGTACGGCTGGCTGCAAACAGTATGTGAGGCATGTGTTTCCGGGGTTGCTGCAGTGTACCGGCGATAGTAAGGTAGGATGTTCTCTCACTCTATCAATCTCTGTTCTTTACTCCTCTCTCTTTGACAAAAAAAGAAATAATTGACTATAAGGCTAGGCGTACACCGGTTAGCCAAGACAAGACATTAGTCACGTTCAGTCACTGTACTTCACATAGTTGCTTATGAAGCAACTGTAGTGAGTAGGCGAACGCCCTCACCCTCTCTCTCTTGAGAGAGCGTTATTATTGATAACACCGCGTAACGTCGCGTGGGTGGATCTGCCTTCATTTTATTCGCGTAAATCTTTTGGCGACATTCCTCTCGCCGCAACCAGTAGAGTGACACGTCTTTAGTAGATCCACCTCTCCGCTCGCGGGTCATCGGGCCACTGGCTCCCTGTCCGCACGTCTCGAGGTCTTAGAAGCACCATGTTTGTCTACAAAGGTAATAATTGAAGACTATTTGCTAGACTTGCTAAACTGTGTCCTTTCGACGGAAATTTAAACATTATGAATCCTTAACCTCTGAAGCCTGGACCCATTGACGGGGTCAGTATAAAACACACCCTGATTCGTCATTGCATCGGTGTGCTGCTCATAGCCATGAATTACTGTGACTAAACGTGACTAATTTCGTCTTGTCTTGTCTTGACTAACCGGTGTACGCCTAGCCTAAGGCTCTACTCACTTGGATACTCAAATCGTGGATATTCAGCGACTGAAATAAAAAACATGTGTTTTTAAATGATGACGCTCAGACGATCCTGCAACCGTATTGTTTTAACGTCATAATTTAAAATTACATGTTTGTTATTCCAGTGAGTATCCGCGATTTGAGTATCCAAGTGTGAGTAGAGCCGAATAATTATTCTACTTTCAAGTAGACTCTTGAAATCTTATTTTCAAGTATTCATATTCGTTTATTTGATCACAAAATACAATAAGTACAGAATAAATAATAAGTAAGTTGGCCTAAAACTTTTTATTCCTAAATTTTATTGAAAAATGTCCAAAAGTCAGATTATGCCCAAATTTTTTGATCACTTTCATAATTTACACTACAAAAAGGTAATCTCAAGAAGATTATTTATTAAAAATAGATAAGGTTGATAGACATGACAAATAAACAATTGAAAATTGAAAATATTCACCTAACAATAGATTGTTCTATTTTTAATGTAAAAATAAAGTTCATTATTATAATTACTGAATAAAAGTATCATGATTCTAATTTTGAAAAACCTTAATACTATTAAAAAAAAACATGAAATAACTACACTCCGTAGTTTACTCCTTCGGTTGCTATTCTTGTAACTAGAAATGTGTGGATGGTCTTTGATTGAAGATAAACATTACTAGAATTGTTTCTGTATCTTAAAATTTCATCACTTATCAAACTTCAAGGTTTAAAATTTGCTCCATTTCATCGACTGCTGTTTCGAAGTTGAAAAAATTGGGTATCATTTCCATGAGGAGGCTATCGATTGGAAAAAAGCGTCTGAAAGAAAAAATATTTTTGACTTTGACCCGCGCACTGCCATAATAACCGTATAAATTCAGTAAATGGTATCAAGACCTCTTAATAGTCGATCCAGTTATCTGGAATGACCCATATAAATATACTAATAGGTATATTATATGCTGGTCTTTCTAGCAAAGTATATCTTCAAATCAAGACCATCCACACATTTACAGCTTTGAGAATTAGCGACCAAAGGAGTATAGCAGGATCATTTTAACTTGTCAGAAAACATATGTTTCGGCCACCAGTATCACAATACTTGACCTACAAATGCTGAATCTCGCAGATTATTGAAAAGGTATTTTAAAAAGTTATTCTTTGAAAGGTCTTCTTTAAAAAGGTCTTTTAAAGACTTTAAAGGTCTTTAAGACTTTTAAGCCTTTTGATTATTGTGTCAAAATCACTGTTTACTTATTACCGAAACAGCTGTTTTCTGACAAGTTAAAATGATCCTGCTATACACTGTGGAGTGGCGGTTTTCATGCTTTTTCCAATGGTATTAAGGTCTCTCAATCATTTTTCTGTATTGTTATACCATGATTTATATTTATTGTACTGAAAAACGAATTTTCTGTTTGATTTGAAGGCATGGATACGTACAGCGGCGGTTTCCTGTATTAACACGTACGGCGAGCTTTGCGGCTACAAGGAGTTCTTTGACGGCGAAATGATTTACGACGCGCTAAAAGGAGGGTCGCCCGCGCTCAGAGCCGAGGTGTGGTCTTGGTTGAGCGCCAAGCTGCCCAATTGTGAGTAATTCATTGAATTTATTTCATTATCTATCTTAATTCCATTGACCACGTGTAAAAGGGGCTTGCGGATTCGTCAATAATAGTTATTTTTCAAGTCTTCTATAAAATACTAAGTACTAGAATGAACGGTGGTCATAATAAGCATTAAATTCCTTATATCGGGCTTCACCAACCTTGGTCAAATAGAATTTGACCATGTTCAAAAAAAGGCCATAGCACACGGTAAAAAATTGTTGCAAAGGAACGGAAACTCCAGCAGATCTATTATAATGAATTTCAAGTGATTGGAATTCTCATACATAAACAGCCGGATAAAATGCTAATATAGCAATGCACCAATGTACATAGACCAATTTTCTGCGGCATCTTAGAAATTGACGGTCCTATTTTCGCATAGTATGATAATAACCTTTTCACCTGTTGATGCATTTGAGCATCGTTAAATATTTGACCAATGTTGGTGAACGAATCGGACGACAATGCAATGACGTCATTTTACGGTGGTTAAAGTCTATTGGAGTTTTGTGCAACTGGCCTTGAGTTTTATAAATTGCTTTGGGATTTAATTGTCGTTTGAATTGTAAACAGATTCATAGATGATTACCATCCTTCGAATGTTACGTTTAATTCATCAATGTGAAATGATTTATTCACGTATAGATTACATAATTTTTATGATACCTTAATTGTGTGAAGCATAAATGACGAAAGATGAATACCACTGCTTTAAATGAATGTCACCGTTTTAAAAAGGGCCCCGAACCATCGGTTTGCTAATTACAGCACATGTTAGTTAATAGTTTTTTGGACACACAATTTCAGTAAGATAAATCAACAGCATAACCTCTGGACTATTTATCAAAATTTGGGAAAGAAGCAGTTTTGGACGAATGTCTGTTGATTCTTCCCACATTGTAATGTATATTGCCAATAAATGAATGAATGTTTCATTTGCAGTGAAAACAGTGCCGAAAGAGGAGCTGCTTGTTTGTCTGCCAGTACTTTTCGCCAATCTGGAAGATAGAAACGCTGATGTTAGAAAGAACGCTTCCGAGGCTCTTGTTGGATTTATGTACCACCTCGGCTATTCTCCTATGATGTCCGCTTGTGAGAAACTGAAAGTAAGTCACTTTTAGATTGATATTTTACAAATTATTGATAGAAAAATTACATATACAGTAGAACCTTGGTTAATCGTCACACTCGAGACCGTGACGGATAACCGAATAGACAGATAACAGAAATAACATGATTTTAAAAGAGGAATAAACAAAACTTAACAAAGTTCAAGTGTATAATACAAATTATTTTAATAAGAAAGGAGTGAATTATCAACTACACCTACAGTATTCGCTGTGAGCATCTACGGTGTTGCGCTCTGGCGGATAATCGTATGAATCTTTCCGAGAAGATTAACATGGGAAAGGATAGGCTTATAAACGTAAAAATTAGTTTATAATAGGAATAGAATTCCCTGTCGCTATTTTTCCTACTTATCAATTGTGGAATTATATTTAAAGTGATAAAATGAACATATCGCATGTTCTTAATCATTATTACAATCTTCAATTCCAGTTTTAAAATCAACTTTTAAGGTTATGTTTCAAGCTGGTTGAGCAGACGAAGTAGTTTATCCACAGCTGAGTTCATTCCCATTGGTTATTATTTTGAAATGGATTATGGTCGCAAGACTTCAAATTAATCATATGCTTTTGAACTGGATTTTTTACTCGATTAATTCAAAACTGAGATCCGATTTCTTTGTTGAATCACTTTACGTCTGGAAATATGGAAGGAATAGAAGCCGCAATTACTATTGTGAACGATATTTATACAATTAGCAATACGACAATACCTTCCTATGACATGGATAATCATAGTTGGGAGAACTTTCGAATCACTACTTTTTAACACACCTTTTTTTGGTTTAGCCTTCTTTCTAGTGTTTTTCAACTTTTCTAGATGTTGTATTGTATTGTTTGTATGTAATGTTGATGTCTAGTGGTTCTAATGTTGAGCGTGTGATAATAAATAGATGAATGAATAATTTATTCTTTTCCAATAAATCGAAATAATCAATGAAAATGAATGGTGTTTGCAGCCGGCATCGTCAATCCAGGTACGCGGTCTGCTGGACAAGGCGCGGTGTTTGGTGCCCGAGCGACCGCCGCCCCCAGGCAAGGCTGCATCCTCCGCCAAGGGTGGCGCGGGGGCGGCGAGTGGGGGCGGCGCGGCTGGAGCCGCCAAGGGCGCCGCTAAGATGGCGCCCGGCTCATCGGCTACTATCACGAAGTCCAGTTCCAAACTGAAGGTGAGCTTGAGTGATTGTTGTTTGTGGATTTGAAAGTAGTGCTGTATAGGACTGTGCAGTGAGCACACCATTTTAATTTGGGAACTTTTTTCTGGTTGTGGTGTCACAAATGATTTTTATTAGTAAGGTAATCAGATGTTAAAAAACAAACCTTGTTGATTATGAATCTTGTTATTTGGAAGTTAGTTTATTTTTGAGAGTTGAAATGTAGAGTTGATATAATTGAGTTGAAATAGAAAGGTCAAGAGAAAATAAATGATTGAGAATCATGAAAAAATTGATTTAATATGAGTATTGAAGTGATTCACTTCACTACTGACATAGAAAGTTGGAGGAGAGAGGACAGGGTGTTGGGGAGAAGCAGACTACGAAGAAGGAATGCCGACCCCATTCAAATGGGATAAAGGCAAAGTCAAAGAAGAAGAAGAAGAAGAAGATTGAAGTGAAGTGCTTCATGGTGAAATTTTTCAATGTTTTTCGATTTGGATGATATCAAGCTGTCGAAATAAAATAGATTCGAGTAGAAAAAGTTTTTGTTCATCTCACAAATGTTTGCTTGCAAATAAAATCATGAAATTTTGAGCATATAAGTTATGTTTGAAAGTATTGTCTATCAAATAAAATAAGTATTAAATGTCTCAAAATATCAAATTTTGAAAAAATAATGAATTCTCCATTTGAATGTAAAATAGTGAGTTATTTTGTGAAAAATTATTTTCGAAAATCTTATTGTTTTATTGATCTATAATACATTCAAGCCTGTATTCTCAAAATTTCATGATTTTATTTGCAAACAAATGTAAGATGTCCTGTCACATAAATTACAACTTGAGCCCGGTCTAGACGCTACGACTTATTGTACAACTTTATGTGGTACGACTTGAGTTGACCAACAAGTCGTAGCGTCTAGACCGGGCTTTAGGCTCCCATATCTCACAAACTAATGGAAAAAATATCCCACTGGAATTAGCTTGATAGTATCCACAGCTAGCAAAGTAAAACTTGAGCTCTAGCTATGAGTTCATTCAATAATATTAGAAAATACAGTGCGCGTGTGAAATAAGAAAAAAATATATAAAAGAAAGAAAGATTTTTATTGCCAAATCAAAAAGAAAACAATTAATTTACAAACATTAAAATGAAATACATTTCATGAATTTACAGTATCATTTACAGTAAAATTGTTTATAATTAATATTGGCGTTGCCAGCAAAACGAAGTTTGTGCGCTGGCAACGAGTAATCAGTAATTAGCCTATTTTTAACTAATTGTTTGAGTGATAAATAGTGAAAATTGTGTGATAAGTATCCAAAAAATAATAGAGAAAGAAAAAAGAATAAATTAGAAAAGAAACAATATTACATTTAATGATGAAATCATTCACATAATTTATTCAATTCACTTATTTATTTATTCACAATTGTCACGATACATCAAGTTTTGAGTTTCACTCAAATGACAGGTGACATGTCAATGCTTAAATTAATGTTACATCTAAAAAATACTAAAAACTAAATACTATACTAATACTAAATACTATGCTAATACTAAACACTGTACTAATGCTAAATACTATACTAATACTAAATACTATACTAAGACTAAATACTATACTAATACTAAATACTAAATTTTATTAGTAAAATACTAATTTACTCAAATTTAATCTCGAATAAAATTTTTACTTGAATATTATCAATCAATCAATCAATATTTATTGCCAAAAAGTAAATTGTTTAAAAATACAACAATAATATTGGTTAACAATACAAAGTAAAATTGGTACAACATTAGCATAACATACAAAAAAAATAATAATAATAATTACCTTGAGAATAACTTGAATAATTATAACTTGAATTTAATCTCAATTTTACTCAATTTCATTAAGATATTGTTTTTTGTTTTGTTTTTGAGGGTGATACCCACATGAGCTGTAGGCTTGTGCGTGGGTAATGAGAGAGTGAACAATTAATGAGAGGTTAGTATCAGTAAACTGTTTTAACAATATTATGATTTCTTTTTATATATGATTTCTTGGCGTTTTGCAGACGGTCAACTCAGCGAAGTCTTCGTCAGCCGGCAGCCGTAAGGAGGAGGAAGTTGACGTGACTCCGCTGTTGCCCACCAACAACCTGAAGAACCAGCGTGTGATCGACGAACAGAAGCTGAAGACGCTGAAGTGGAACTTCACGACGCCGCGCGATGAGTTTGTCGAGCTGCTGCGAGATCAGATGACAGCCGCCGGCGTCAATAAGACGCTCATCGCCAACATGTTCCACGCCGACTTCAAGTTCCATTTGAAGGCTATTGATCAACTGAATGAGGTGGGTTCTTATCAATAGAGAATAGAATAATAGATAATAATAATCTATATTAATAAAAGAAAGTTGGTGTCTGTACGCTCGCTTATAACTCGAGAACGGCTGAACCGATTTAGATGATTTTGGATTCGTTTGAATTTTTAAAGCACTGGTTAACATAATATGTATTAAAATATAAGAAAATTTCTTTATAATTAATAAATAATTAGTAAATTGATGACCTAACCTATCAAACATGACATCCATTCTGATCCAGTCCAAACAATAATGATCCTATAAAATCGATGTGTAGTTGAAGATGCTACAATATAGATCTTCCAAAAGATGACCTCGGTGGTCCGTTGGTTAGCGACTCTGCCTGCCACGCAGAATTCAGACATTTGTGGTGAGAAGAGGGGGGACATTTGGGGAGGGGGGAAGAGGGCGATACGAAGTTCGGCGGGACAGCTTGTAGATAATAATAATAATAGAATAATAATATTAGAGAATAATAATAGAGAATAATAATAGAATACAATAGAGATGTTTAAAACTCCAAATTTTTTGACTTGTCACATACTACGAAGCAATGCTAATTTATGTCGTTTTTCTGTGATGTAATAAATTCAAATTCAAATAGAATGACTTCTTTATTTATCTGACGTGGCGAAGCTTGGACAGTAATGTGCACTCTACCACTTAACCACGTAAGGCTAGGCGTACACCGGTTAGTCAAGACAAGACAAGACGAGATTAGTCACAGTAATTAGCATACTCTTGCTTATGAAGCAGCACACACCGATGCAATGACTAATCGGTGTGTGTTGCTTCATAAGCAACTAAGTGAAGTACTGTGACTAAACGTGACTAATCTCGTCTTGTCTTGTCTTGACTAACCGGTGTACGCCTAGCCTAAGAGTAGAGTGGAGCTTTTTCAGGAAAGGGGCGAATTAAAACAAGCTTAGATTATTTCCTTTATTCATGTACGTAGTATACAATAAATATTGGCTTAAATTCTAGATTATGAAAGTTGAAAATTATAGAAATTTTCAACTTTATTAAAAATAGTTGAGGCATCAGGACATTAAGAATGAAAGCCAGTATAGATTATTACTTTGTTACTAAGTTACATTCTAAAAAAAGAATTTTTTCGATGAATTTGTCTTGTAGAATTATTAGAGAACTATTTAACTACACCTTTTCCAATTGTATTTGAGAAAGTGTCAATTCAATTTGAGAAAGTATCAGTTGTAATAATAATAATAATAATTCCGTGTAACCTGGCTGGCTCAGGTCTGGTGTCAGAGTTTTCAGGTCACTCCTGATCAGTTCAGGGTCTCTGACGTGACTTAACGACTGTTTTTTAGGCAGCCGGGAAATATATTATTAAAGAAACCCATATTTACTAGGTAGTATTTAGGTAAATGAATAAATAGATTGAAGGTGGGCAATTTGAATCAATGTATAAAAAAATAATATAAATACAATGTTAAATTATAAAAACAATAGATGTATGAGTACGATGGCAATATTGTAATTGAGAATAGTGATTTGTAATTGAGAAAACATCAGTTGTAAATGAGAACGGTCAATTGTATTTGAGAAGATATCACATGTAATTGAGAATGGTGAATTGTAAATGAGAAATCGTCACATGTAAATGAGAAGTTAAAAACGTGAAAAAGGTCAGCTGGTTCTTCAATTTGATTTCTCAATTACAACTGACATCTTCTCAATTTCAAATGATACTATCTCATTTACAATTCACCATTCTCAATTACATGTGATATCTTCTCAAATACAATTGACCGTTCTCATTTACAACTGATTTTTTCTCAATAACAAATGACCATTCTCAATTACAATTGTTACTCTCTCAAATACAACTGGAAAAGGTGTAGAAACTATTTCACCATATTTTGCTGTCTGAGTTTGTTTGATGTTTGAGTTTGTTTGTGTTGATGGCAGTGAAAACTAATGTTGAAAATTTCCTATCCATCAAGTTTTCAATCACTAATTATTGTTTGTTTGCAGGATCTAGGTTCTCATCTTCAAGCACTGGCCTGCAATTTGGACCTGATTCTGCGATGGATGACATTGCGATTTTTCGACACGAATCCGTCGGTCATCCTGAAGGGCCTTGAGTACTTGCAGACCGCCTTCAATATGCTCATTGAAGACGACTACATTATGCTTGAAAATGAAGCGTCTGCCTTCATTCCATACCTTGTGTTAAAGGTAAGGCAGTGATTTAGGCAGCTCGTACACCGGAGCAATAAGCAACGAGCAATACATGGATCATATGATCGTCTACTCTATACAAACAAATAGTTCAATGCACACTGAAACAGCTGCTTTAGGTGTGCATTGGACTATTTGTTTCTATAGAGTAGACGATCATATGATCCATATGTTGCTAGTTACTTACTTACTTACTCCTTGGCGCTACAGCCCATTTAGGGCCTTGGCCTCCTTTAGAATGCCTCTCCATTCGTCTCTGTTGGCAGCCTTATGTCTCCATCCTCTAACGTCCAGTTTCCTCAGGTCTTCTTCAACATCCTCCATCAAACGCATTCGAGGGCGCCCTCTTAATCTTCTCCCTCCTGGATTTTCTCTAAATACTCGTTACATTGAACAGCCCTCATGTCGCTCATTCTTTCGACGTGACCTAACCAGCTCAAACGTCTAATTTTTATTTCATCAACAATTTGGGATATTTTGTACAGATCACGCAGCTCTTGATTCGTACGAATTCTCCATTCTCCGTCAATATTTACTGGACCGTATATCCTTCTCAAGATTTTTCGTTCCCAAGTATTCAATAGGTCTTCATCTTTCTTGGTTAAGACCAGCGACCACATAATACAAATAGACGGAGCACTCAGGCTCAGTATTGAAGCCAATTCTGGCGCCTAGACCTAAGTAAGATGGCGGCGGTTTACATGAGTGAGAGTAAAAACAGCTGGCATAATCTTGTCTCTCTCATGTGAACCCGCCATGTCTAGGCACCAGAATTGGCTCATCATAATGTTGAAGTAACAGGAATGCGCCGTCTATTTGTATTATGTGGTCGCTGGTTAAGACCCAGGTTCTGCTCCATACAACACAACCAGTTTTATAATTTGTATGTTCAACAATTTTTATCTTTCTTGACAGTGTTTTGGACCTTAAATATTGGCTTAGAGCATAATAACATCTGTTTCCTGCCGCTAGTTTTGCTTTTATATCTGCCTCGACATTATTATCGTCTGTAATAACATATGTTGCTAGTTGCCTATTGCTTATTGCTCCGGTGTATGACCGGGGTTAAGAGTGGACTGTAGTAGTCGGCCATATTGGATTGATGTCCTATAAGATCAATGTAAGAGAAATATCAAGGGTGGTCATTGTAGCTCGCACAATGAGGTGGAGGCAGCTACTGAGTCCTGGGTTCGAGAAAAGCTGGAAGAATTGTTCAGTTGAAGAATGAAAAATCTTGTAACACGTTGGGAGAGGTATGTTTAAGATGACTATGGTGGAAATTATATACACGATTTTTGAACTTTTATTCGTACACCTGAGCAATAAGCAATAGGAAACATAATGTTCATATGATCTTCTACTCTATACAAACCAATAGTTCAATGCACACTGAAACAGCTGCTTTAGGTGTGCATTGGACTATTTGTTTCTATAGAGTAGACGATCATATGATCCATATGTTGCTAGTTGCCTATTGCTTATTGCTCCGGTGTATAACCAGGGTTTGTAGACTATCATTGGACGATAGTAGTCGGCCATATTGGATTGATGTCCCATAAGATCAATGTAAGAGAAACCTCAAGGGTGATCATTGTAGCTCGCACAATGAGGTGGAGGCAGCTATTGAGTCCTGGGTTCGAGAAAAGCTGGAAGAATTGTTCAGTTACAGAATGAAAAATCTTGTAACACGTTGGGAGAAATATGTAATGCTTAATGATGACTATGGTGGAAATTATATACACGATTTTGAAGCTTAAGATTTATACTTTAATTTGGTTTCCACCCAATCTTGCTATTTGTTTTTGTTTATCTTTAACAAGCATGTGTGCATTAATTATCAGCCTACCCTCGTAACTGTTGAATAGCAGTGTTTTATTCATTTAGTAATGCCATTTAATAATAATTGATACTTAACGGAAGGTCCAACTTCAAAACTGTCCCTTTTCTATCTGTCTTTCACTATAATAACTATTTAATACTCAATAATGTCATTTAATACTATTTAATGGATTGATATAACAAAGGCATATCTATGAAAATACTCCAAATCTCGCTTATGTAACATTTAAAAAAAATGCTTGAATGTTTTGTGATTGTTCCTAGAATTTGAAACCTGGTGTTGACTTTAAAACTTGTAAACGACAGTTAAGCTTTTGCACTCTTTGTGTTTAATGTCTCTTTCTCATCTATTGGCACTCGACAGGTAGTGCCAAATCTGTAAATTTGTGTATTCTCTTCTGTTCCTTGTCAGAGTGTTCAATAGCTGGTATATGTGAATGTGGCCTTTTAAATTATATTGAAGAATACTTAATTTCATTTATTTTAATTCAACACTGTTTGAAAAAAATCAAAGACAAAAAATTGTAAAATTGTTCCGTAAATAAAACAACACTAAGGGCCGTATTTATGAACGTTCCTTGAGGGTTCCTTTCCGAAAGGGCGCCTTGAAAAGCGTTTCATGAATAAAAAATCAGCTGATTTCATTCATGAAACGCTTTTCAAGAGTCCCTTTCGGGAAGGAACTCTCAAGGAACGTTCATAAATACGGCCCTATAGCCTGGTTTTCATTAGTAGAGTTAGTGGTAGAGTTCCCTGGGCGAGTACTAACTATCTTGTGAACTCTCCCAATGAAAACGTTCATAGAGTGATGGTAGACTACTTGTTTTTGGTAGAGTATAGTGGGATAGCACCGTGGGATACTACTCTACCACTTGCCTTCCCCCACCACCGCTTCTCACTCTACTCTACCACCACTATCCTAATGAAAACAGTCTTGAGCTAGTAGAGTAGAGTCTGCTAGTAGAGTAGAGTCATTTTAAGGTTAGATTTGTTCACTAGACAACACACTTTACCTACTATTCTCAATTGTAGTGGAAACAGCGACCAAGTAAGTAGAGTAGAGTTATCACGGTAGAGTTAGTATGCTAGTTACTCTACCACTAACTCTACTAATGAAAACCAGGCTTTAGTGTTGTCTTTTTCACGCAGACGTGTCTGTAAGGTATCAGTAGGTGTGAAAGGTGTGCTTTAATCTGTTGTTTATTAAAATCGTCTGCACATCTGTCTCATTCTTAATAAAATTGGGCTCTTGGGGCCGTATTTATGAACGTTCCTTCCCGAAAGGGACTCTTGGAAAGCGTTTCATGAATGAAATCAGCTGATTTTTCATTGAAAGCTCAAACTTTGTCTAATGAACGTTCATAAATACGGCCCTTGAAATTGTAGCTTCTAAGCGACTCCTGATTTATTTTTTCAATTGACATCTCTCATCTAAAGTTACTCGTCTAATTTCAGGTTGGAGATCCGAAAGATGCGGTGCGAAACAGTGTGCGGGCATTGTTCAAGCAGATTGTTCTCATGTACCCCGTTTCGAAGTTTTTCACTTACATCATGGATGGACTGAAATCAAAGAATGCGCGGCAACGCTCTGGTTAGTACAAAGTAGTCTTATTATAGTGCGATTCACGTCAAGAAGTCAGCATTGCTTAGATGGGAGTTTGTTATCCTTGTTCAGCACAAGGCAGTTGCTGATGTCTCTATCCTATTCGCACTGTGCATAGTTGCCGCACTGTGCATTGTTGTCGCACACAGTCCCAACAAACACGTTTGGTGCAGTTTTCTCTTTCTCTCTCAATGCAACTTGGCATCAATGCTCCTCATATAAACAATGCTGACTTCTTGACGTGAATCGGACCATAGAATAACTCTGATTATAAATAATCTAGATCGAGAAAAGTAATCTGGTCAACTACCAATTTTTTTTAGAAAGATTTGTGGAATTGTTGTGAAACCTTGAAAATAGATATTTAAACGTTAAAATGACAGTCTTAGGCCCATTCTCTAGCTTTATAAATGTGACTACGAATAGTAAATTTGGGGCCTGGTCACATACGATTGTGGTTTGCTTTACTTTACTTCACTTCACTAACAAAGCTAACTGGTTTACTTCACTTCACTAACAAAGCCAACTGGTTTACTTCACTTCACTTACTCGCATAGTAAATCTATATAGATCGTATGGTATATAGTAAGTGAAGCAAAGCAAACCACAATCATCATCATGGTAAAGATACAGCAAAGTACAATCGTATGTGACCAGGCCCTTGCGGAAAAAAATTTGAAAGAATGTCACTTACTTGAACTATAGCTAAAAAATGCATAACCTAGAAAAAGCCATTTCAGAATTATCACGTTTAGTGCAAGCTACAGAGAGTGTATAATAACAGTGTGGCCATTTAAAGCACTCCATAACAGTATGTGGAGATAATTTTTTTCCCGCCACCAACATACTTTTAATAATTTTTTTAATTTTGATATGGTATTACAGGCAAACATGAACCCATTCACTCATTTGTCAAACTTATTTTAAGAGAAACAACATCAAAAATAAATTTTTTCTGTTTCATATTACTGTTTCTTTTTCATAATAATACAGTGAACAACAAAATTAAGAAAATTGAAACAATAAATGATTTAGTAAATTGGTTTCGTAAGCAATATAAATGTTGTTTATTGTAAAACTACTTCATTTTCTGATGCATTTCCACTAATCCGGGATTTTCGTTGATCAGGCCCTACTAATCCCCATATAGGGCCGGATTAACGAGATCCTACTGTACTATACTTACCATTAAAATCTTCGTTTTTGCTTTGGCTTACTGTTGTTTTATGATTGCCAGTTTGCATGACCTATCTTCAACTTATTGCTAGTCCTTATTTTGAAAATAATATTGTTGAGTTTGCTAAATTGTTGTTAAGTTTACTCCTGCATGTTGTTAAGTTTACTCCCACATCTTCAACTTATTACTAGTCCTCATTTTAAAATATTGTTGAGTTTGCCAAATTGTTGTTAAATTTACTCCTGCATGTTGTTAAGTTTACTCCCACATCTTCAACTTATTACTAGTCCTCATTTTAAAATATTGTTGAGTTTGCCAAATTGTTGTTAAGTTTACTCTTGCATGTTACTCCCACATCTTCAACTTATTACTAGTCCTCATTTTAAAATATTGTTGAGTTTAAAAATTTTACTCCTGCATGTAATGATATAACTTGAAATATTCTATTACTATAAGTACTAACTGCATCTGTGATAATTATTTTATATGTTCTATATTATTATATTATTATATTTATGAAATCTTATTTGTTGAAAGAAAATGTATTTGAATGTATTAGTGCTCATGTTTTGTTAAAAGATGAATTTTGTAATATGACAATGCCTAATGTACTGCATGTATTTATTGGCGGAAATAAATCATTGAATATCATTGGTGTGTTTCTCCTTTCAGAATGCTTGGACCAGCTGGGCTATCTCATTGAGTCGGTAGGCACGACGGTGTGCCAGCCATCTGCGGGCGTGGCACTGAAGGAGATCGCCAAACACATCTCGGATCGCGACAATTCGGTGCGCAGCGGGGCCCTCAACTGCATCGTGGCCGCCTACTTCCTCGACGGCGAGAAGGTGCTCAAAACCGTCGGACAGGTCAGTGGTCGAACTGGAAGTATCTGGGTACTTTCCTGTAGAGGCGAACTTTCTAAGGCTAGGCGTACACCGGTTAGTCAAGACAAGACAAGACGAGTTTAGTCAAGTTTAGTCACAGTACTTCACATAGTTGTTTATGAAGCAACAATCACCGATTAGTCATTGCATCGGTGTGTGCTGCTTTATAAGCATGTGAATATGACAATCTGTCTTGTCTTGTCTTAACCTAGTACAACCTAATAACAAGGAATATTTCCCAGAATATGCTAATAACCATTATTTTTCACGTTTGAACAGGTTTAACATGATTAATAGATGCATCATTTCAATCTGTGAATGGAAATTTAAGATAATTTAATTTTGAATGAAAAATGTTGTGTTACCTAATAACCTGAATGCACCCAAAACTCGTGAATCAGGAATAAAGGAAATTAAGACCGCTCTCGGATGGTTGACCGACCCAAAAAATTGTGCAATTAGGCGAGGTGGAACCTACCCGTTAGGGTCTCCCCACCGATAAAAAGCCATACGATAAAAAAAAAGGAAATTGTAAATTATATAATTTGAAAGTATATATTTTAAATGTGTGATGTTTGTCTGACTTGGTTCATTCAATAAATCTAGCTCTTCAAGTTCAAGTCCAAGTATCAAGTTCGTCCCAAACTGGAATATTCTTCAGCACTCTCCACATCCATTTCATTTTCTTGTATACTATTTACTTTGACACAAACTACTTGTTTGAGCATTTTTCAAACTACAGACAGTGTATAGTCACAGTGTGGATATTACATGTCATACTTTTGATTGGTTACCTCCGACAAATTCGCCATACTTTTGCCAATTCCCATAAGATTAGCATTGGAATGAAAAGCTGATCATATGTTTTGATATAAGATTCACTTCTAAGCTTCATTTTGCCTTTGCCAGTATTAGTTTTCATCATTTTAAGTTTTTAAATCAATACCAAGAGTAGAGAGACTATTTTAATGGTAGAAAAATAGTCTTGATGTTTTCTCAAAATAAGTTTGAGAAATGAATGCTTTATTGCCTATAATCCCATATCAAAATTCAAAAATTTTAAAGTATAAAAAAATATGATCTCTACTTATTTCTATGGAATCTAGTTTCACATCAGACTATACACTCTCTGTATTTTCAAACGAAATAAAGTATTGCCTGATTTGTTTCTCAAACCGTGCCTCATTTTCGTGTGCACCAGATATCGGACAAAGACATGTCATTGTTGGAGGAACGCATCAAGCGTGCGGCCAAGAACCGTCCGGTGGCCAGCATTAAGCCGATGCCGCCGGCTGCGAGCCGTCCGGGCCCGGTCCGGGCGGGAGGGGGCAGGGCGGCCACGCCTGATGAGCCTCTGGATGAGCCCGAGGAAGAGGAGGTGGAGGAGGAAGCACCTCATCCACAACAGGTGGAGGCTGTGCCACAGAGGTAGGTTCATTTATTCGTTTTATTTGTTAAAATTCAACAGGTTACACCAATTATGTTATCACACCAATTAGGTTATTTGTTTCTAAGTGAACAATGATTGTTCTCAATTCAAAGTACGGTGCGCATAAAGAACGTATGTTTTCAAAATAAGAAAGTTCATTTGAATCATACATTTATCTTTTTAACACCAAAAAAGTATGAATTTAAATTTTTGAAAAATGAACACTTGAGAATATTTCAAAATTAATGGCGCCTTGCGTTAATACTCATTAAGCTTCAAATTGGTCCTTAACTTTTGATACAGCAGCAATTCATGTTTGCAGCATTCAAATCTCATGTAACGATATTAAGATGTTAAAAATAATTCAAGTAAAGAAGAAACTCCAATAAGCTCGACTTGAAACTTTCATGAAGCTCCGTTAACGATTGCAGATTCATTGTATTGGAAATATTGTTCTACAGCAAATACGCGATTTTCAAGGTCAATTACGCATTGATACTAAAACTGAACATTAACCTACAAATGGTGTCGCTATAACAGCTCTAGTCCACTGACACTATCCTACTCAAATCCATCCGTTCTTTTTGTGCCACCCAGTATTTTGAGTTCGTACTTTCAGTACTATTCTTCTTCGCACGCAGCCCAGGCAAAGAATATTATTCTCTGTATTACACATTTTTCAATTAAATTGAATTAATTAATTCCGCTTAAATGATTTGCAATAGGTTTCTAAGTGAAAACAAACTTTCACCATGTTCCCTATCAAGGGATAATTGGTTATGTTGGTGAAGTGGAACAACCCTACTCGGGTCTCCCCACTATTAAAAGCCATACGCTAAATAATTAAATAAATAAATAGGTTTTGTCAGAATGTGCCTATTTTATTAACATAAAATAATGATTGAGCCTTTGTGCAACAGAATTAAGAAAAAAAGCTATCTTGAATAGTTTTATAAAAGAAGTAGTGATAATATCTACATGTCAGATGTTTCAAACTTTCAATAGCTCAACAATAGCTATAGACTTTCAAATTTCAATGTTTTATGTAATGTCTTAGGCTAGGCGTACACCGGTTAGTCAAGACAAGATGAGATTAGTCACGTTCAGTCACAGTACTTCACATAGTTGCTTATGAAGCAACACACACCGATTAGTCATTGCATCGGTGTGTGCTGCTTCATAAGCAGCTATGTGAATTACTGTGACTAAACGTGACTAATTTCGTCTTGTCTTGTCTTGACTAACCGGTGTACGCCTAGCCTTATACATTATTTATAATGTGACAGTTTAATAAGGTTTTTATTCATGTAATATTAGCAACTATTACCTGCGCACAGGATGTTTCCTTGCAGGTAAATAGATTTCATGATATTTTAAACGTTTATTCTGTAATTATGTTTTCAAGATATTAATAAAGTTTTTTATTTGATTTGAATAATTAACACCAGCGATGAGAATCTGAACAGCAGTGGAGATTATGAATCGCCTTGTTTTCGCCCCGTACAAGTCAATACAGATATACACGATGACATGGATTTGAATACATCGCCGCCTAGGTATAGAAATCTGTGTAGATTTATTTAATTGTTCCAGGGGCGCTTTGTGTGTAGATTGATTTATTAATTAGTTGTCTGTTTATTATAATTTATTTACTGTTATTCTTATACTGTATTGTTGGATTGCACCAAGCAAGATCAATTTTTGATCCAGGATTAGTATAGCAGGATCCGTTTAACTTGTCAGAAAACATATGATCGACGAGCATATGATCACAATACTTAACCCACAAATCAGCCGATCGCAGACTGTATTGTTGATCAAAAGATCAATTTTTGATCCAGGATTAGTACAATGCTAATCAAATGGGATCAGCTGATTCAAAATAGTTGATCCTGGTTGGTGCATGATATGTGTTTTAGTTTTGTCTAAAATCGAGTTTAGTTAACAAGACAAGACGTTTAGACACAGTAATCTCATAGTTGTATGAAGCTCACCGATGCAATGACTATGTGTGTTGCTCATAAGCAACTGATATGACTAAACGTGACTAATGTCGTCTTGTCTTGATTGAAAAGTTAACTTACGAATTATTGGATTCAATTCATAACTTATAATTTGATCTCATCTCCCAGGTGTAGAATTTTGTATAATTTGAACTCATCTCCTAGGCATAGAATTTTGTGTAAGGGAATTTCCGTGTATATTAATAGTTTTTAATTTCTCAAAAAATTATTGTTTAAAATAGTTGAAAAATTAATTCATTTTTCTTCATGTCTTCATTATTTTTGTTCCGTTTGTTTTTCCCCTTCATTACTTTGTTTGTTGACCATCGACTTGAATTCATGGCTTGGTTAGATAGATCGGGGTATTTTTGTAATCTGTAAGGATCGATTTATTGTATTTGTTTCAGTTTGAAAATTAAATTTATAAACTGAAACATATACAATTTCTATTCAATTAATCTTGAAGTATTTCAATTAAACTATACTTGTTCGTTGTTCCAATTCATTGACTGCAAATCATTAGTAGTTTCATCATTTAATTCATTTTTATGTTGATCAATAACATTGTTTCATTTTAGAATCATCACTCAATTCCTGTACCGGTATTTTTTGTAAAACCAGCAAGTTGAACTTGCTGGGTTTTGTTAGTTTATTGCAATTTGTTTATTTTTATTTTCGTAAAAAGGTTGAAGTATCAAAAGTGTACAATATTATATTGTTAGGGATAGATTTTTTTCAAGATAATTATTTAACTATTAATGTTGTGGGAATCTAATAACTCCTAGTAGAAACTAAATTCTTTGATAACCCATTATTGTCTGATGATATTTTCGCCTATTTGTTTATGGAATTCCACTCGCAATTTTCCATTTCAGAATAACTACATCAAAAGTATCTTTTGTTTACTCCCAAAAAATTTCAAAATTTGAAATTTATCATCTTATTTACAAATTTGTTTTGATGTTTTGTATCACAACTCACTTTCAAAACTTTGAGTTCTGTTTGAATTTTTCAAATTGTAACTCACTATGTCTGATCGCTTTTCACAATTATTTCCTCTCATAATATATTATCATTCATTAAGTTATTATATCAATACTGTTATCATATTATCAATACTGTTCATACAGTAAGTCTTATGATGCTTATCTTATAAACAGAATCACCTTCTGATTCTGAGTTGAAGTATTCCTATTTGGATGATATTAGTTTATGATAATAATTTTTATTTGTGATATTTTTTCTCTCGTCCTTTACGCACAGGTTTCTTAACCTTTCTAGGACCTTCCTTATATTTTGACTTAGTACTGTTCTATTTTATACTATATTATTATTCTGATGTACTTTTATTTTAAAGTTTTCTACCTTTGTTGTTGAGGATAAATGAATAATTTCATTTAATAATGACACAAAAATACTAGGACGAGTGGAAAGTAGTCTACGATAAAGCCATACGATTGAATAATTTGAATTTGTGATGAAAAGAAAAGCTACTAAGACAGGGAGTGTAGTGTGTTTCTAGTTGGAAATTGCTAGTTTTATGTCGATTTTTGAAGTTTTTTCAAAAGTATTTCTGATTATTTTAAAAATTATTCTATTTTCAGATCGCAACCTCAACCGGTTACCGGACCCTACCGTTTAGATCCGGATTTTCTTGCTAGTATTGAAGTACCGGTCAACATTCAGAGGCCGAACATCAAAGAAGTCGATCTGAGCTTCCTGCGGGAGCCTGTACCTCAGTGAGTAGCGTGTTCTTTTGATCTCAATAATTAGGGCCGGTTCATGAGCTCGGGATTTAGCTAAGTCCTAGACTAAAACGGGTGGTCAACGTAGCATCGACAAACGTTAGCCTTGACACTATGTACTAAGGGCTCTCTATGCTGCTAACCCACTAACCTATCCAGACAAACGTTTGTCGATGCTGCTCCTGTTTTAGTCTACGACTGGCTCATGAACCATTTTTTCAATTCATTTTCACCTGAGATTTTGTCCTAACATGATTTCAATGTTTCTCCTGCTTGCAAGCGATTCGTTCTGCAGAAGACCCTTAGGCACTACTCACACCTGGAAACTTCAAATCGCAAAGCAACTCATCGCTCGGCAACTCTGCGACGCAGCATGTGTTTTCAACTGATGATGCTCAGACTAGGCAAATCCAGAATCGGAAACTCGATCGCAGTGCAACTGAGTTGCTCTGCGATCCGACATGCTGGTTGCCGAGAATAGAATAGAATTTCGAGTGATCGATTTGCATGATTGCCAAGCAATCGTAGGTTATGTTGATATTCTAACCAAAACAAACTGGAAAAGTAGGATTATTTGCTTTAAAAAGTAGTATTTCATAATTTTTTGGTTACTTCAACTTATAAAATATCGAAGATAAGTTTGTCAAACTCTCAAAATATTTACTTTTTGAGAATAATGTGATAGTAGTCTATTCATAGTAGTTTGGACTATTCATGTAACTAAATTCAGGAATTGAAGAAGTTTTAGGCGTCTGCCTATTTCTATTTATTTGATTGATCCAATAAAGATACAAGATAAAATAAAGATGAATGAAGATTATAAATGATTGTGTTGAAATATTTGCAGGATTTCAAGACCACCCAAATTATCAGCCACGTCTCCCCTGTCCAAACTGGCGCATCCCTCCACAATTGAGTGGCAGATTCAGCAGATGGGCAACCCTAACCTAGAAGCAGCCCTCAATGCTATGGCTCAAATTGAAACCGTACTTTTGTCTGAAAAGGTGAGATCTTTCTTCAAATTATTATTCACTACAATCATAGAGAAAGAATTACACAAGGAGATATCTCATGGGATTCGAATCGTTGCTGCGATTTTTGTTGTACGGTAAAGACTAGGCCGTGTAGTTCCTGTACGGTCAAGCTAGAGGTACAGCCATTTAAATACATATGCTCACACCAAGCACCAAAGGAGTCTCAGAGATGAATCGCCATTTATACCTGATGATCTTAGGCCATAGTGAGATGATTACGGATATACTAAATAATACTTGAGACTATCACATGATATACTTTTAACTTGTTCATTCAGTTTTTTTAACATGTCAAGTAGAAATTTTATATCCTGAAAATTGTTTGAGATACATGTGTTGAGAAGAGACATTGCATCACTTGGAGAATTAGTTTCAAAACAACCAATTTCCAGTACGATTAAAACAATTTTGAAAAAGAACTGAATTGTTAATAAATATTTGAGAAACGACCGTCACTAATACCACAATGCAATAAAATCAGTGCTCAAGACTTCAATTGTATTTGCAACCAATTTGAGATGACTTTCTCCAAAACTTTCTACTTTAGATCACTGAGAAACTAATGAACAAAAAATTTTCCTCGATGGCACCAAATCAAACTTTGAAACATCACCAAAAAAAGTTTTTCGATAAAGCTCTGATGCACATTTTAATAAATAAGAACTGTAGTTTATGATTTTTTTAATTTGGCATCATGACTTTAATAGTTAACGTTTCCGTGGTAACGGCGATGTCTATTTGCTTTTCTTTAAATATGTTTTTTTTACATGTTATTCAGTGTTTCAAAAGACTTTCTATGCCAGAAAAATGACTTACAATGAAGAATTATGTGCCGAAAACCAACATTACTTTAGCAATTTTCTATAAAGGGCCTTAGAAAAGTCCATATGTTCATTTGAGATAATTCATGAATTATGGTTTTGCAATCTATAATTCATGTTTTCTTATTATAATTATACATATAAGATAAGTATTTAAATTATTGGCTTTTAGTGTTTCAATGTTTTCTTTCTTCTGTTACAGAGAAATAATCTTCAGGATCATGTAGACAAGTTTGTCACTCAACTGGTGAATCAGCTTATTTTCCTCAACAACAGCAATCATCCAGATATTGTCAGTTGCTACCGGCTCAACTTTGCCCTGCTCATGAAGGTAACAATACTGTCATTATTTTAAAAATCACATGCATAGACTATACATAGCATTAACTGATCACAAATTGATGTGAATTCATCTCATCGAGACTTTATTTCTTACGGAAACTCACAGACCCATGTGAAGACTGAAGACTCTTGTATACAATTTCCTTTCATCCCTCCCATATCCTTTCCCTTCTTACCCACCTGTTTTTCCTTAGAACTCCTTCCTAACACATGGGAAACCATAGTTGGAAGGGTTTCCCATTCCCCCTCCTTTACGCCACTTCTTCCCGCTCCAGCTCCCAGCTCCTTGTTCTCATTCATGTTTGTATTTTGTTTGATCTCGCCTTTGTTTTGAAGTTTCTTTTGTATGATGTGAACTATTAAATTTAAATTCCTTATATACAGTAATATTTATTCAATTTGGCGGGTGGCGATCAGTAAACAGCTACTGTTACCCAGATTTGACACAATCCAAAACCTTTTTAAAGTCTTGAAGACCTTTCAAGTCTTTGAAAGAAAACCTTTCGAAGGAAACCTTTTTAAAATACCTTTTTAGAGAAGACCTTCCAAAGAAAATGTTTTAGAAGTCTTAGGAAAAATCTGCGAGTTCAGCATTTGTAGGTTAAGTATTGTGACAAAGCTGCGAAACATCAATTTCTTTCTATACTTTTCCTATTCTCCGAATGAGGCTTAAGCCAGATGTATTGCTAAAGCGGCGTTGGGGAAAGCGGCCCTAAAATGCCAATTCAGTGCACTATGTTGCCTCACTTGTTTTACTTGAATTGAAATTGAATAGAATTACTTTATTCCGTTAAAATATATACAAACATAAAAGTACTATGAAGTACAATTAAAAATATCAAAATAACATAATTGCCGCTTAGTATGCGAAATATATAATTCTCGCAAAGGAGATAACCTGTGCGCGAGAATGAAGTACTTGGAGAATTGTAAAGGAATCAGGAATTTTTGTGAGTCGAGTTAAGTGATGATGACTTTTAAAAATATAGTGGAAAACGGCATTAATACAATACAATAATTAATTATGATAAATAAATAAATGAATAAAAACTTTATTGTAGTAGCACATGAGAACATCATATTATGCATTACAATGTCAAGACATGATATAACAGAATAAAGAATAAGATACAACAAACAATTCATATAGTAAAACAGTAATGTACTATAATAGGGTTTATGGACATTTTTCTTCCCACAATCTATTAAAGCTCAAATTACCACCTTGTATTCAACATGGGTTATTGAAAAGTGATCTGGAAGAATTCTTCTACTTCATAAATACAGTTATTGGTTAATATTCCTTTCAACTTATTTTAATATTATGCCAATAATACAATATTATATTTATTGTTGTTTGTTTGTTATCAGCTGTACAATTACCCCGAGCTGAGCTGCAAAGTGAGTGAAGGAGTTATAAAGGATGTTATTCATCAGCTGATCAGTCTGCTCACCGAAAAGAAACTCGAAATGTACGATACTACTGAGATGTTTGTGAAAGTTGTCAACTGTCTTGTACTAAGGATACTTGAACGCTCCGAGCACACAGCTAGTACTTGGTAAGTTTTGTTTGTTTGAAAATTTTATTTATAATTTCAAGCTGTAAGATGCCTTGAAACATTTTGAAAAAAAAAAACATGAAAACAGGCACACTGCTGTTTACTCCTTCGGTCGCTATTCTTAACCGGAGATGTACCCAATTAGTCGAAGGGAAAACTGGCCGCAGTCAGCTCTCTAGGTTCTCACCGGGCTTGGTAGCTAACCTCGCTAGTAGGTTAGCAGCATAGAGAACCTGTGCCACCTGACTACGGACAGTTTTTCCTTAAAATGAGTTTTCGTTACGAGTCCGAGTTGCCAGATGCAATTGATGAAAAATCCCAACTATTTATAGTGGAGATTTTTCATCAATTGCATCTGGCAACGCTGGGTCGGGCTCCGCTGCGGCACTCGGTCGCAGTAACGAAAACCCACCTTTATTGTCTACTTCCCTCTTAACCGTGGGCGCAAGGGGTATAGATGGGCCAAAATTTCTTGGCACTTGGCAGCTGGCTGCTACTAACTGCATTAAAAACATTGCCTGCTGCTTTAAATCTTCAAATCAACCCTAATGTGATCATGCTCTCAGCTGATCGTTGCGTGTAGTAGCCCAATATTCTCAGAAAAGTACCCGCGCTACCCCCCTCACCATAGCTCGACCGGTTCTGGCCAAGTGCCAAGAAATTTTGGCCCATTCATAGTTGGTGGATGGTTGACTCCTCCAAGAAGGCCGGTATTAGACTATAATAGTTCTGTGTCATATGTCTATGGGCCTGGTCGTCCACTCGAACCGTTTTTGTCAGAAAGCAACCGATCATCCAAAATGCTGACATTGAATCAAATGGCTAGCTGGAACCAAATGTTCCGACATGTGACGCTTTCTGACAAAAGCGGTTTCGATGTACGGCCAGGCTCATGGGCATATGGCACAGAACTATTGTAGTCTAATACAGGCCGAAGGCCGTGATAATTTTCTACATGTTGTATTATTATGGATTTTGTATGAGCTATAGGTTCTACACCACTTCTCCCAGCTTAGCTTCTTGTATTTATTTACGTTTGTATTCTGTTTAATCTCAAATTTGTACTTTGTTGTTTGTTTTTTTTGTAATTGTGTGTGTGTAAATAAATTGAATTGAATTGATGAGCTATAGATATTTTGTATGAGTATCCAGTTAACATCCCAGCAGTGCGGCCTCAGCAATTATGACCTCAACAAAGCTAGAATTGTGTGGATTGTTTTGAATTGAATAATTAAGGCACTATTGTTTACTTTATTCTTAGGAGATTTTTGCCACCTGCCTACCAAAAGTTTTTTAAATTGAAGATTATAATGAGTGAAATTTGCTCCATGTTCATGGACGTATACTGCCATTTTAAGTTTAAATAAGTACTTATAAATACTAAATATGTTTAAAACAAATACTTGAAAATCTAATTTTCAAGTTTATTCAACAAGTCTGCAGATATTACTAAACAATTTTGTACCATTTTCATGATGATCGTTTGGAAAATACGTCCGAAAGACAAAACTCGTTTTGACCCCCTTCAAGCATTGCAAAAATCATCTCGTTCGTATATATTATGCAGTCAATGGTATTTAGTTAGTAATTTATTGTTTTAGTTATTGTTAGTTATTGATATTACATTTAATTGTTTATTAGTTATTTAGGTAATGTACGAAATCATAATTATCAATGAAGGAGTCAACAGGCTTATGCCCAAAACTGTCCCTTTTCCTATTAAGAAGCCAGTCCAAATCTAGGTTTTCTATCATATCTTTCACAGTCACAAATTTTCACTCCAAAAACAAACACTTCGAAGAATTTTAATATTGTAGAGTATGAAAATTTTGAACTGATAATGGCCTAATTATCTGAATTCTATGAAAATTTAAATTTTGACGTTAAGGGCTCTTAAGGCGTCTAATTTTCAATATTTTTTATTAAAACGTTTGATTGTGTGAGAATCAATGAATCTCTATTGAAAATGATTAATTTTGTTTTTTACAGTGCTCTGTTGAAACTACTATACGAAACGGTGAATAATGACTCATTGCTGCCACTGTACCAAGAGTTGGTAATGAAATGCATTTGGAGGGTGCTGAAGAGTATTCCCGAATGGGACGAAGTTGAAGAGCTAGACTACGATAGAATTCTACCTGATGTACACACATTCCTCAAAGTCAGTACTGATCATTTTGTTCGTTTTTCAGTTATTTATTTACTGTTTCTTTTTGATTAGTCGGTTTTTTATCATAAGTTATTTAGGAGATTGTAACAGCAACAATGGATCTTTTATGCCACTTGCAACACTATCTGAGTCCACTCAGCAACCCAATGTTGCCAGATGACATTTCATGTTTTTCAATCGGGGCCAAAGTCATCTGTAACGCTGGGTTGCTGACTGAAATCAGATAATAGTGCTAGCAGGGGCTTAGGATCAGCTGGAGTTTCCGTTGCAACAACTTTTTTACTGTGTGTGCCATGACTTTTTTTGAAGATCGTCAAATTCTATTTGACCAAGGTTGGTGAAACCCAAGGTTAGTAGAGAGTATAGCTACTAACCTTGAGTCTCTACTAACCTTGGGTGAAACCCGGCATTAGTTTTAAATACAGTACATTCAGATTCATTTAATTTGAAACTTGGCATTAGATAGATAGATAGATTATATTATTTCTTTGCCATCGTACTCTACGGTGATCAGCAACGTCAAGAAATAATATCTATCTATCTATCTATCTAATGCCAAGCGTCAAATTAAATGAATCTGAGTGTAGTTGCTATTTTGACTATCTGCAGCTGACAGCAGCTCAGCCGTACCAATGAAATCCTACCTTGTAGGCCTACTGTGATTACTGGTAACTGTACTGCTTTTAGAAAAACGTAGCAAACTTAGTACATTTTATGCCAACAGATAGTGCCACAGGAAACTATTTGAGGTTTTTAACAAAGTTCTTCTATTTAAAATGATTAATTTTTTAACAAAAATAGAGCCTTCAAAATTTCGATTCTTTATCTTTCTTTTGGCGAAAACCGCATCAAAACCGGTCCACTCAATCTTCTCCACGAACTTTCCAAAGTTGGA
The DNA here is from genome assembly GCA_017141395.1 of Laodelphax striatellus. Taxonomy (NCBI): domain Eukaryota; kingdom Metazoa; phylum Arthropoda; class Insecta; order Hemiptera; family Delphacidae; genus Laodelphax; species Laodelphax striatellus. The sequence continues at coordinate 10,989,400 of CM029541.1, read as the reverse complement.
CACTGTGTGGACTCGACAAGACCTGGTCTTTGATACAAAATTTATAAGATGGGTTTTCTTTATTGCGACCGAGTGCACAATAAGTCAATATATGACAACGTTGCCAGATGCATAATTGATTAAAAATCCTCCTGTGAGAAAAGCCACAACAATTTATAAGATATATTGGATATAGAATGCTAGACTAACGTTGGGTTGCACCAACCAGGATCAACTATTTTGAATCAGCTGATCCCATTTGATTAGCATTGTACTGATCCTGGATCAAAATTGATCTTGCTTGGTGCAACCCAACATAAATGCATTCCGACACATAGACTCTATAGTGGGGTGCTACATGATAGTTTAAGCAGAATAGTATAAGAATATAACTCAATTTTTGCATATCGTAATTGTTTTTAATGTGTAATAACTACCTCTGGAGATGGGTTACTACATGACAGAGAAAATGAAATGAAACTCGATTTTGGGACCCCGTACTTGAACACCTGTAGCCCTGTACAGTGTAGTGAATCACTTGTACAGTAGTTGATAATTTATTATGAATTTCAATAAAATATCAATGCATTGTTGTTTGTCCAGGACTATCCATCTCACTGGTGGAAAAAGCAGCGTTCAGATACACCGTTGAGAACAGTGAAAACTGTTCTGCACACATTGGTGAAATTGAAGGGCTACGATCTCCTGCCCCATGTCAAGAATGTGAAGGGTATCACGCCGGAATCGGAAATGTTCACCTATTGCAACAAGCTACTCAGGGTGAGTTGAACAACTATTATCCCGTTGTTTTTTTATATGGAGTTGGTAATATTGTCGTTCTGGGAATCAATAAATTAAATAGCTTTTGCTTGTTTCTAACAATTTATTATTAGTGGTTCAAATTGGTTCAACTTACTTTGCTTTTGTCATGAGATACTTTATTATTTTTTATCTTTGTTGAAACTTTTATTTTATTCTTCGAACAAGTCTTTCCTCTGTGAATTTTAGAAAATTTATAATAGTTTCATTCATAATTTGTTGATTCATTTTATGAATGAAAAAAATATTCTTGTATTTTCTGAGAATAAATGTTATTTATTAATTTGTTATTTTATGATTTTAATATCTTTGGATTTTAATTTTTTATTCACATATTTTATTATAAGCGTTTATCTTCATCTCATAATTCTAGTGTCTTATTATTGGTAAAATCCTTTGGTTTTGAACATCCTTTGAATAAAATTGAATTTATTCTTTTCAATTCATTTACTATTTTATTATACATTTTTCATTCTTATTTTCATATTTTATAATTATGTTTATTTTTGTAACTATATAATTCTTGAATTTGTTTCTTTGAAAATTTTAACAAAATTGAATTTTCTTTTATTCATTACCTCACTTTCATTTTCCAGTATTAATTTTATTGTTTTGTATTTTTTATATTCTTTTATTCCTATTATTACCTTGTTTATGTTAGATTTTTATCTCATTTATATTTAATTCTTCAGAGAATCTTTGAACATTCAGTCTTTTGATTCATTGATACACTTTTATATTTATTTATGAATTATGCTTTATCTTTTTCTTAAATTGATAAACGTAATGATGTAGGTTTTTTACAGACTATAGTATCTTATTATTCCGTTGAATCCTTTGCACCAACTTCTTTGAATCTAATTGAATTCACTCGTTTCTATTCATTGCCTACACTTCTTCTCTTATTCGGGATTAATGTTTGATTTGTTTATTGTGTTGTTTCAGACTTTGAAAGTGGTGGACAATGCGGCGGGCGATTGTCAGGAAAAGAAGGAGAACTGCAAGCCGAAGCGAATGCCGAAATCATTCCGCGACCAGTTGTCCGACATTTTCATCAAAATCGGGTCGAAGACTGAAACTAAAGAGGTGAGATCATTTTATTATGTGCAATGCTGAAATGAGAATAAACCTAGCGGATTTTCCAACAGTTCAACTCTCAGCTAATTCATTCTGTGGACGCGCGTTCATTCGGTCGCACTTTGTCAAAAGATTTGAATTAATGTAATTCATTTTGTATTTTATTCTTCTTCTTCTTTTTCCTCTTTTTCTCTTTTTCGCTCGTTCTCTTTTGGTCTCTCTTCTTCTTCTCACACTCCTTTTTCTTCTTCTTCTTCTTTTCCAATCTTCTTTTAATTTTTCTTCTTCTTTCTTCTTCTTCTTCTCATTTTCTTTTTCCTTCTTCTTTCAGTCTTTTTGTCCCCTCTTTTCCAATCTTAACTTCTTCTTCCTCTTTTCAATCTTCTTCTCCTTCTTCTTTTCAGTCCTTTAACTTCTTCGTCATTTTTTATTTGTCTCATCCTGACCAATCATATTCTCTTCTTTTCTTTTCTCCTTCTCCCTCACCTCATCCTCCACCTTTTCTTCCTTTGTCTTCTTCTTCTTCTTCTCCAATCTTTTGTATTTCTTCTTCTTCTTTTCCTCTTTTTCTTTTCTTCTTCTTCTTCTTCTTCTTCTTCTTCTTCTTTTCTTCTTCTTCATCATTTTATTTGTCTCATCATCTGGCCAATCTTCTTCTCTCCTCCTTCTTCTTTTCTCCTCCACCTCCTCCTTCTCCTCCACCTCCTTATGCTCCTCATCTCCACCTTCTTCTCTTCTTCTCTTTCTTCTTCTCTCTTTCTTCTTCTTCTTTCCAGATCTTCTTCTTCTTCTTTTCTTTCTTCTACTTCTTCTTCTTCTTCTTTCAATCTTCTTTTCTTCTTCTCCTTCTTCTTTTCTTTTCTTCTCCTTCTGCTTTTTTCATTTCTTCTTTTCAATCTCCTTTCACTTCTTCCTCTTTCCAATCTTCTTCTCCTTCCTCTTCTCAGTCTTCTTCTCAATCTTCTTCTTCTTCTTCTTCTTCTTCTTCTTCTACTTCTTCTTCCCAATCTTCTTATTCTCCTTCTCCTTTTCAATCTTCTTCTCCTTTTTCCCATTGTACTTAAGCCGTGCTTATTACTGAAGCTGTTCTACATTGGCAGGGCCTGAGAATGTTGTACGACTTCAAGCAACAGCATCCCGACGCTGACATCCAGCCGTTTCTGGAAAAGTCGACCAAGTTCTTCCAGGACTACATTCAGCGCGGACTGCAGGCCATCGAAATGGAGCAGCGTCATGGCCACGCCGACAACCAGACAGGTCAGTGGACAGGAGCTCACCTAAAAAGCCACGATTGGACAAGGTTTTGTATTGGTGTGGCAGTCATGTTGTGCATCAATCATAGAATAGGCGAACATGGATTTTTTTGAAGCAGAATTCCTCCGTGGCTTTGTAAACTATTTTCTTCGTTCACATCTCATTTGAAAGATCTCATTGAGATGTCATTTAAAGGCCTATATTATCAATCACAGTTGGTTGGAAGAATAAGAAGAGTCTTTATTATCATGAACATTGTTAACAATGCATTGATCGTCATGAACATTCGAAACTATATTATCAATCACGACAGTTTTGGAAAATAAGAATAAGTCTTTATTATCATAAACATTGTTAACAATGCATCGATAAACATCAGTGTAAGGAAACTCCATTCGAAACTTATCTTGCACTGATTTGTAAGATTTACACACAATATAAGTCTCTAAAATAAACATGCGTTCATCCTTGGAAAAAACCATTTCCGATATAACGTAACGAAACAACAGATGAAACAGCACCAATGAAAGACACTTTAACTAACACTTGTATTTGGCCTTCAATATAATATTATCATCATACAAGTTAGGGGGCCTAAAATTCACTTATTCGCTGTGAGCATCCACGGTGTTGCGCTCTGGCGGATAATCGTATGAATCTTCCGGAGAAGATTAACATGGGGAAGGATAGGCTTATGTACGTAAAAATTGGTTTATAATTGAAATAGAATTCCCTGTCGCTATTTTTCCTACTTATTGATTGTGGAATTATATTTAGAATGATAAAATAAACATATCACATGTTCTTGAACGTTATTATAATCTTCAATTCAAGTTTTAAAAACAACTTTGAAGGTTATGTTTCGAACAGACTGAGACAAGTAGTTTATCCACAGCTGAGTTCATCTGACTTGGTCAATATTGAAATGGATTATGGGCGCGAGACTTCAAATCAATCATATGCTTTTAAACTGGATTTTCACTGATTAATTTCAAAACTGAGATCCGATTTCTTTGTTGAATCACTTTACGTTTGAAATATGGAAGGAATAAAGCCGCAATTGTGAACAGTATTTATACAATTAGAATACAACAATACTTTAAATGCATTGTAAATGCTTATCTATCCTTTCTCATGTTAAACTACCTGGTTTCGTTCACTAAAATTACGCGTGAGCGCACTGATTTTATTATCCCAACGAATACATTACTATCTTCCTAACTTTTTATGTCCTTAATGAAACACTCTGTATTGACCACTGATATTATTTATGAATGAATGAAATATTTTATTTGCCATTTTACAAACATTATTTGAATAACAATTCACAAGAAATGAAAGAAAAAATCAATTATAAACAAAACATTTTTTCGCTTCCTAAATTTAAATAAGAAATAAAAATTTACAAAATCAAAATCAAAATTCGTTTATTGTTGAAACATTTTACAAAATGTATAACAAAGTCAATAAGAAAGGTAAAAATAACAGCATTGGCTAAACAAAACATCATAAATTCATTAACAATTCATTCTTATTATATGGACATATATTGACAAGTAAAGCTTTCAGATTTTTCTTAAAACAATCACATACAGGTAATTAGATTAAATATCATAGATTTTTTTTTTGTCTTTTATGGCCAACATTGGACCACTTTAGTCAATACAAGATCGGTTTCTTTTCCTTTTTTTTTTCTTTGATGACCCAGTATCCTTTCATTCTCAGATCGTGCCCCTCCTCTCCTCACCTTCCCACTCTGTTTATTTACTTTACAGGTAAGATACTGTGTTTGTCTTCGTATTTTGGTGCATGTGTTTTGTCTTTCAAATCTTGTATTGTAATGTGTAGTTCTTGCATATCCTCCTAATTTCCGTGATCCATCAATACCGCATTTAGTATTCCGTAACTTTTCAATGATTTTCCTGCTGGTTCTATTTTTGTGATGTCCGTATTAAATGGTCAAAAAAGATATCCGTTTCTTTTATTACACTTGTGACTGGTTCTATTCCTTTATAGACTGCTTCATTGGTAGCTATCAATAATATCATAGATTATATTATTATATCATTTTTATTTATACAAACAACAAAATTATGCACTTCATATTACATAAAACTTTTCTTGCTTGATTGTTGATGTTTACCGAATGTCTATGATGTGTTGATCAGAAAAAGAGCCGGTGACAAAGGTGACGCAAAACAGCCGGGGTTTGGACGAGGTGGCGGTGGCAGAGGTGGAGGTGGGGGACGACAACCCCGACCTGCAGCGCCTCAACAGCTACATGCAGCGACTGCGCGTGCTGCGAGCCAAGGCCAATCTGGAGCCGAATGCGGCGCAGCATGCGGCCAGTGAAGGCGGAGCTCTCACCGCAGCCGACCATGATGACGGTGATGATGTGCTGCTTCCCAGTCGCAAACCGGTTAGTGTTGGTGGTCTTTTGATGTGTCGATTTAAGAGGGGGCAGTAGTAGTCTACCGTATAGGATTATGTCCCATAAGAACAATCAATCAAATCAATCAAATCATTTATTTATCCTTGAAAACAAAATACAGCAAACTTAAAAAGTACAATGAAAAATAATAGAGTTAATAATACAATAGATATAATATAAAATAGTAATAATAACAAGGAAGGTCCCTGCAAAGGCTACAGCCTGAGCGCAGGGGCCGAGTATTATATAATAACAAATAAAATAAGCAGCATTAACCAAAATAATACAAATAAAAGAAAAGAAATATCTTATTATAACAGTTGAGGAAAAAAATTACTCACGGTACAAGGTAAAGAAAATACAAGTAAAAAAACTAAGAATAAAGAAATAAACCCTTGAATGTACAAACGAAATTTACAAGAGAACATTTGAAAGAATTTACAATTTGAAAAGAGAGGTGAAAGCTGTATCGAAAAAACCTCACAAAACTTTAAAGCAACATAAAACTAACTAGAATTTGGAAAAAATGTTAGAACATTTTTCTGTTCTAGAATTTAGAACAATGTTAATAATTCCTCCATTGGGAGCCTGGCTAATCGTTAGTAAGGCTAGTCAGTCACTCCCTATATTTGGAGGCATATTAAATTGTTGCATTGCACTATATAGCTGCTTAACACAATGTTATCCAGCAGTGCTTTGTTCCCATCACTGGGTTGCGAAGACTAGCTTATGGTTGAGGTGTCAATGTGCTAACCACACGTTACATCTTTTCTGGTTAAGGCTGTGCATCAGCTTAAAAAAAACTTTTTTATGGTGATATTTTTCTAAGTTTTACGATTTGGATACTATCAAGCTATCAAAATGAAATACTTTTTAGAGGAAAAATTTTTTTTGTTCATTAGTTTTTGAGATATGGGCGTCTAAAGTAGAAATTTTTGGAGAAAGTCATCTCAAAATTGGTTGCAAATACAATCATGAAATTTTGAGCATACGTGCTTGAAGGTATTGTCTATCACTTGACATAATTAGTTTCTCAAAATAACCAATTTGGAAAAAATATTTTCGAAAATAAAAAATAACTCAATTTTCAATTAAATTGAGAATTTATTTTTCTCAAAAGTTGATATTTCGAGAAACTAATTATGTCAAGTGATAGACAATACCTTCAAGCACGTATGCTCAAAATTTCATGATTGTATTTGCAACCAATTTTGAGATGACTTTCTCCAAAAATTTCTACTTTAGACGCCCATATCTCAAAAACTAATGAACAAAAAACATTTTCCTCTAAAAAGTGTTTCATTTTGATAGCTTGATAGTATCCAAATCGTTAAACTTTGAAAAATATCACCATAAAAGTTTTTTAATTATTGATGCTATTATATTAAGGGGCAGTAGTAGTCTGCCAATAACAAAGGATTATGTCAAGCAGAACATTTATTAATCTTTTAGTTATACTTTTTAAGTTTCATATGTTACAAAATTACGTTTGTTTCAATGTTTGAATAGAATATTATTCTTCGGATTTCTTTTCTGAAATTTGAAATGTCCTTTAAAAAACCATAAAATTTCAAAATTGTATTTTAAACCAGTTTTGAAATTTAAAATGTTTTGAAAACAAAATTTTGAATTTCTATTGTTTTTTTTTTCAGAAGGATATTTCAAAATTTAAAAAGATCACAAAAATAATATTCACTCTTTCAAAAAGTGTTTACATATCAAATGTTAAGCAACAATTTTATGTACAAACAATTGAAGGTGCAGTATGTTTTGAAAAGATTTGCAAAAATAACATTGTTCTCATGGGACATAATCTGCTGATGCACTAAGTGCCCCTCTGTGATACCTTTGGAAAAAGCATGAAAACAGGCACTTCGTAGTTTACTCCTTAGGTCGCTATTTTTAAAGCTAGAAATGTGTGGATGGTCTTAAATTGAAGATAAACATTGCTAGAATGGTTGCTGTACCTTATAATTTTATTATCACTTATCAAATTTTTTAATTGATGGTTAAAATGAGTGAAATTTACTTCATGTTCATCGACTTATACTGCCATTTTAAAGATAAAAATCGAATTTTCAAGGTTATACACACATTCTACAGATCTTTCTGAACAATTTGGTACCATTTTCATACTTATCGGTTGGTAAATAGCGTCCGAAGGAGTAAACTCGTTTTGACCCCCCTTCACCCGCGCACGCAAAAATCATCTCGATTTTATAAATTCAGTCAAAGGTATTAAGGGGCCTTAAGGTAGAATTATTCTTATCATATCTTCTTTTTCTTCTTCTTCTTCTTCAGCTAATTTTAGACTAGTGAAAGATCACAATTTTTCTGGTTCAAGATTCTATAACTTTATGAAACAGTCCCCAGGAGCTCTTGAGAGCAAAGCTAAGACAATTTAAATAATTTCAGTAGTCTTTATTAGAGAAAATAGAGAATTTCCTATTCAATTTGATCCTTTTATTGAGTAACTTTGAGATGGAAGAGCGAATTTTTTCACACGTGAAACTCTCAATAACTGGTCTAAAATTTAGGACTGAGAAAATTTGTTTAAGAAAACATTTTCAATCTATGGTAATCTCACATTTTTTAGAAGTTTCCTCCAAGTGGTTGTGATTCCAATTTTTATTTAGATGTTTTTACCTTGTTCTTCTTTTCAGGTATTCGATACGATCACCAATCAGAGTCCCGAAAAGAAGAGTGCTGATTCGAAATCTGTGGAAGCGCTTAGACAGCGATTTCAGAAAATCAAACAAGGAGCGGGATTGGACACTTCGTCGTAGTAACGGACCAATCACAGCTAACAGAAAATCTGTTTTGTATTTATTTTTGAATAACAGCCGCGGTTGAAAATTGCTGCGACTATTTCGTTGTAATTTGAGTCGATAAATTTGAAAAACACTGACTAAATTATTATAAAATTCATTAAACTATTAAAATTGAGTCTGGTATTAATATAGCGACGATTTTTGTAGGTCAAGTAATTTTTAGTGGAATTTTTCTCATTTTCTAGTAAAACTTGAACTAGTAAAACTTGACGTTCACGTTCTTATGTGAAACTTGTGCACCAAGTGTAATAATTTCATTTTGCAATGGATGTGAATTTTCAGTAATCTATAAATAATTAGGACAAAATTATTTAAAAATCGTTTTATTGTAGAATCCTGTATTACTTGTATCATTATGATAGATGCTGTCACTTCTGGAGCGACGTTCTTCTATTTAAAATAATGTCTGTATATGAAGCATATTCTACTTAACATACTACAGAACTTCTACAATAAAACGATTTTTGGATAGTTTTTGTCCTAATTTATAGATTACTGAAAATTCACATCCATTGCATAATAAAACTTGACGTTCACGTTTTTATGTGAAACTTGTACACCCAAGTGTAATAATTTTATTCTGCAATGGATGTGAATTTTCAGTAATCTATAAATTAGGACAAAAACTATCCAAAAATCGTATTATTGTAGAAGTTCTATCAATTTATGTTATGCTTCATATACAGACATTATTTTATAACAGAAGAATGTCGCTCCAGAAGTGACATAATGATACAACATAAAAACACAATTAATGATACAATTCAAAATATATAACAGAGAGAAGTTACGAAAATACAGAGCTTTTTATTTAACAGATGTGATTTACTTCAGTAGCCTGTTTCAGAAAAATTAATAAGACATGGAACATCAAAAGACAAAGAAATCAAATACTAATGGCGCGGTTTCACGATACCAGTAGACGTGTAGGTTACTGGCAGGCAGGTTGGTCATATGATCTTCCACTCTATACAAACAAATAGAGCAATGCACACCAGTTGCCCTATTTGTTTGTATAGAGTGGAAGATCATATGACCAACCTGCCTGCCAGTAACCTACACGTCTACTGGTATCGTGAAACCGCGCCATAATTGACAGAAAATGCGTTGATTATTATAGAAATTTCATTGTATATTAATACCAAACACAATTTTTAATCCAATACATGGACCCCGTGGTTGTGTTCTCTTGAATTATTTCAATATTTCGTCAGTGAATACGGAATAATATTTATCAAGAGAGTATTAAGTAATTAGACTGCAGTTTATATTATAAATCGACTAAGTTAGTTAGCCAGGTTATGCACATTGAAAAATAACTTTTCAATTTTTGTTTATTATATTTTGCTTTAATAAAATTATTGTGTTTAATCAGTTTATATTAATATTGATGATACGGATGTTAAGAACCATTACATTTCTACTTCGCATTGGATGGAGCTCTGTTATGTAAAGAATGTGCATAATTTCCCACCATTACATAAATATAAATTGTATGTGAGCCTAAATTCTTCAAAATGGAGAACAAACATAGTGAATTTCTCAATGTCTCTTAATAAAATGAAAAAAACATTTAGTATAGTATTTTTAGATGAGAAAGAATTGAGTAAATTTATCATCAATTCACTAGGAAAAATCATCTAGTTCAGTATTTGATGAGGTGTTATAAATAATTATTAATAGCTGGTTTCAGGTAGAATAAATATATTTTTCTCCTCGCATCACTTAGAGATCCCATCCTATCATTGTGATGTCCCCTAAAAGATGTTAATAGTTTTTCTTTTGTAACTTTTATCAATTAAATGTCAAAATTTTCCAGTAATAGTCATTGTAATTACTTGATTGTATTGTTTTAGTATTTATAGTAACGATGTGTTATGTGTTTAGCATTTCATTTTTAACTTCTGATACTAGTTATATTTTTGTAAGAATCTTATAAATTAAGTATTTTTAACGTTCTTTTAAAAGCTTTTCTATCTGTCTTTCAATTTTTTTTGTCTGGCTGTTGGAGAAAATGACACCAGACCATTAAAATAATTTCTTTCCATTGCGTTACAATGTTGATTTGGCTACCGGTACTTAGCAATTGTTTTCAAAATTCTTGAGTTTCAGTTTTTGTTCAACAAAATTTATTAATTCTTTGTTTAGATTCCATGAACGTTTTACTCACAATTTAACATATCAATATGCATTATACTTTTCAATAAATATTTCAGTATTAACTACTTCTTTTTTAAATAATTATATTTGTTATTGTTTCAAGACCCGTTAATACATTGACGTTTATTGCAATAGAGCGCTTTCTTTGAACTTACTCTTTCAGTATTCTTTTCATTACTACTGGACTACCAATGGATTCCGTTGAATTTTCGACTATTTCGATTTCGAGACTGGTTTGACGGGTTTAGGCTTGACTGCTACCTTTCTATATTGACAACGAAATTAGCGGATTTCGTTGCCCAATTATTGCTTTTTAATTCAGCCTGGTGGTCAAATCTTTCTTTCATCTTATCAACCTGTATGCTTATCATATCCCAGAAGCCTTTGAGATCGTCACTGGTTACAGGAGGTTGAGAGCCTTCTTCGAAGTTCTGAATCAATCTTTTGAACTTGTCGCTGGAACTGGAACTTGTCGCTGACAAGTAGCCGCGCCGGGCCGGACCATCTGTCACAGTGCATAGTAAAGTGTTCTATGAATGCACTCTATTGCAAGAAGTGTCTTTGTATAGATTTCTATGCTATGTAATAGCTGTAACATGTTTCTCAAAGATTTGTTTTCATACAGTGTCTGAAATTACGATTTTTACTTAGTTGAACATTCAAATAAGTTTTGTTCTAGAAGACTACAGAATTTCAAACTTCATGTATGCCAAATCTCATGTTATTATATTGTAAACTGCTTGTTTCTATTAAAATAGCTATATATTATATTTATGAATTGTATTGAGTAAGCATTTTTTTCAAATACCATGTCACATCTAGTTTAATGGAAATCGAAAACTCATCTATCAAGGTCATTGAGATATAAAAATATAATCAATTTTTTTTTCAACTTCCATATATCACAATGTCCCTATGTAAACTTGTTCTTCATCGAATTCTAGGATAGGAACATCTGATAAACCCATACCCGAAAACCATGCTTTAAAGAGTTACACGCCGTCGAAGTTGTCAAAATTTATTATTATTTTATTTTTTTATGGAGTTAGATAAGCGATTCAAGGCTGAAAAAATAACTCATCTGGTGCATTTCCATCTGAAAAATCATTTAAAAATTGTTACAAGCATGTAAATGAAACACTTCCCGAGTACGGTAATCGTGAAAAACAATATAATTATCCTATGAGTTTTTTGAAATAAAAGAATTTTTACTCGAAAACTGCTTGAGATACGTTCTTGAAACATACTTAGATCGATTTATCAGATGGATTTACATATAAATAGATCTTTTTCAAGTTTAAAACGAAGTGGAGAGCCGTGAAAAAGTCAAATTAGCATGAAAATGCACTGAACATTTGAAACTGCCTCACTGAGGACTTCAAAAGTTTGAATTTACCGCCATAAATGAAGATTCTGATATCTGGAACTGAAATAAAGAATGTCAGCTGATTGAAAATGTCGTTGGTTGATAAATCTGATAATCGTACATTTGAATTTTTGGCGGCAATTCGGTGCAACCCATGGAGTAAAGAATACATTTCTTTCCTCCTTGGTGAAACGAAAGAGTCCAGTGTATCTCTTCGTCGCTCCTGGTTGCCTGGTAGAATTTTCGTGTACAGAACTATTAGCGCTGGAAGCAACTTTTATTTTTTAGACAGATTTGCTCGAGACCAAGGATTAAAAATCGAAGTTAAAGTCGATAATCGAAAATTTGGCAGGAATTTTATCCATTCGTGTATTGTTGGTTGCCTATACTTGATGAAATGAAGGCGCTCACATCTAATTTACGTGGCGGGCTGTTTGAATATTATCAAACTGCAACCGACTGGAAAAACCCAACTGATTTATATTATATTTATCCAATTCTGTTGGTTTTGTCAATTTATACATTTTCAGCCTAAATATCACCATTAAGAGGACTGGAATGATTAAAAATCATTAGCAAATCAACCGAATTAGATAATTTTCTATAAAAATTTAAATTTATTTATTGAGAAATTCCAAATTCTGCAGCAGGAGCTCAATTCGAGTATTAAGAAATAAGGCTCTGGAAGGACGTTTTTGGATAGGATAAGCCTACTTGTTCATCAGTTTGTAAAATTCACAAATTTCAAGTCCAGCTTACCAACATGGTTTTATAATTTTATAATTATTAAAAAATGTTACAATTTCTGTCTCATTCATCGTATCAGGTGTTTTTGATAGAGGCCTGTTTCATGAAAATTTAGAAGTCCTTTAAAACAGGGATAAAGTGGACACTTATTAAAAACAAGACATACCGTACCTTGTCGCAAAGCGTATTCATATATATAGTGTCATAGCCCCCTTTAAACTACAGTTTAAATTGTAGTTTAAAGGAGGCTATGATAGTGTGTATCCGCTTTTTTCTATTTAGGGTCCAATGGAATTTATGTTGAAACAATTTATAAATTTTGGATGGATAATTCACATATTTTACGCAGGTTGATTATTTCAGTTTTCCGGAAAAAAACTTGAACTTTCTGAAGCACGAAGAGCTAAGGATTCAGTTTGTCGTTTTTAAATACAATATTAATATGATTTAATTGTTGCGTTTGATGAGCAAAGTACTCAAGCACTTCCTTGTATGTAATCAAATTGCAAGGTTACTAGAGACCAAGATTCCTATTAACCTTGGTCAAATTGTATCTTCTCTCTCCTTATCACTTTTTGATTTCAACTGAGCCATAGCAGTGATATCCAAAATGCATCCTCAAATAGTGCAAATTTCAACCTTCCTACACATTCAAAAATACTGTATTATTTATAGAACACTGTACTTTCAAAAGCTAAAATTTCCAATGCGGTTTTGTTTGTTAAGTAAGTTAGTGGCATCGGCTAACCAAATATTAACGAAATGAATGGATTATTTATCTCTGGTAGTTGGTTAAGGATATAGCTACTTACACTACTACTAGGCTTGGCTTTGCTTACTCTCAAAGTATGTCTAAGTTATATATCATACGATATATAGATATACTATGCGAGTCAGCGAAGCCAAGCGTAGTAGTAGTGTATGGTATATAAATAGATATGCGAGTAAGTGAAGTGAAGCAAAGCATAGGCGTATGTGTCCTGTCATCTCTTTTCCTTCATTTTACTCATTCTTTTTCTTCTCATTTTGATTCTTCTTGCTCTCCCTGCTCTACTCTTTTCTCTTCATTTCTTCTCCTCAATCTTCTTCTTTTCCCATTCTTAATCTTTTCATCTTGTTAATGCTATTGTGCTAGTTTAATAATTTTCAGTAAGATTTAAGCGGAGAAATTTGGTTCATAATATTTAGTGATTAATAATAATAATAATAATAATAATAATAATAATAATAATAATAATAATAATATATAATAATAATAATAATAATAATAATAATAATAATAATAATAATAATAATAATAATAATATAATAATAATAATAATTTCTCTGGTCGTGGGTACAGCACCACCAGAGGAGTTTATTCAAAACATCAAAATTATACATCAAATTTATGAATACAGAGTCTTCTCAATCATCATTTTATATAAAGTCTTACATCTGAATTTAATATGTTGCATAATTGAATTTTGTGGCCCCCACTATAATTGGTTATAGTGTCTATTATCGGTTTTCTATTTTCTCTGCTTCTCATAAGTTACGGGTTTACATTTCAATACTTTTCTGTTATTATCGAGTAGTCTAATCTTCAAGTGTCATTTTCTTTTATGATTTTACATCATTTCCTTGTCAATATATTCCGCTCCGGACTAATGCGTCTAAACTTACGTAAAGTAGGCGATTATATTTTTCCATCAAATTTTAATCAATTAAAATATACTGTCATAACGTGGCAAACCATGCTATGTATGCCTAGCATGTGGTTTACCAAGAAAAGTCAGCTTTTGAGTGTAATTATATTTATTTCATCCAGAATAGGAATGGATTAACATAATAAACAGAGGAACAGAGGAAGGATAATTCTCTATTTTACAAAATTTATTCCATAAATTTCAATGCCTTCTTATCCTTTTGCTCAAAAATTAATTAAATTATTATTGTTTAAAACAGGAAAGTATCCCAAACACTGGAAATAATTCAATGACGAACATTACGTCTATTGATTATAAAGAATACCAACAGTTCAACATTTGTGGATTGTTGATTCTAGAAATAATTCTCATTAAACACACATATTTTCAAATCTACAATTAAAAGAAGATTGCTATGACTTTCTTTATTCCTTCTTATTTTTCATATTCGTTTCTTTAGAGAGTTGAGCATACTATAGTAGGAGTATGCCGCTTTCATTACCTGTAAAAAAACATTTTTAGTTATATTTTGATAATTATTCTGAACAAACCAAAATTACACTCAGGGTAGGCCTCAACCAATCCTCTTCAATTTGTGAATATTTGATTCATTAATTATGATATAATACGATCTCAAACCATACTATCATTTCATTTCATAATAAGTTTACAATTGTAGTGAAGTTTTAAGATCAAATATAAAGTTTGAATACGATCACAAACCACAATATAATAATATATTTCATTCTATAATAACATTGATCATACAAGTAGTGAATTTTGAAACAAAAACAAGAATGAGAAAGAAATAAACAAAGCTTTATAAAGGATAAGTTATCATTTCTTTCTCAAAACAATTAGTTAATCTTTAATCGTTATTATTTCATCCACAATAGGAATGGATAGAGAAATTAAATGAACTTATTTCTTGGGCGATACTACTTGAAATTATTTTCTGTATTAAATTTATTTCATTTTTTAAATATAGATTCCAATGCCTCTCAGCCAATTGCACGAAAACCAATTAAATTGAACTGCTGTAGAATGAAGTTGTTCCAAAGAGCTTAATAGTGATTTTGTTGTATTGGTTGTTTATATTTGTTAAATTTAATCGACTTTAATTGGTCAATACTATCATGAAACTATAGAGATTGTATAATTAATCAGTACATGAAACTATAGATTGAACTGTAAGAGTTAATTGTTTATCACCAAACAATTAACATGAGCGAATGATGAAAAATGAAATTTCTTAGTATGAAATGTATGACTGAGAATGTGGAATAATCTTCAAAAACTTTTTACAGTACCATAGAAAAAGTTCTTAGATTGAGAACATAGAATCCAAAAGGCTTTATTTCCAGCTCTTTAGCGATGCGAATCATAATGATCAACATTGATGATTTGAACCATTTCGGCTTGTCAATGAAATTACTCTCCCACAAAGTTGTACGAAATTTTTCGCCCTGAAAACAAGTATTTTTGAAAGAAGTTCTCATCAACACAAAATACAATTTTACAAGTTGAGCAATGATATTTTCAATACGGTATTTACTCATTGTTAAAGGCACATATGATTTGACAAGAAGATGTCATGTTCAAAATAGCAATACAGTACAATTACTACATTCCTACAACACTATAATACTGTAATGCAGGGTGTCCCAAAAAATAGTGACGCAAGTACCACCACGGTATTCTACAAGTCAAAACAAACAGAAAATGTCGTTGGCAAAATACTGATTTCTCTTTAGTTTACCTGTAATCCGCCATTTTGTGTTTTTAATATTTTTCATCATATCTCGTTGAAAAAACAAGATTTTCTCATGAAATTTGGTAGGGGTATAATTAAAGGTGTGGTTTACAAAATACATGTATCAATAAATTTCAATATCTGTTTTTTCCAAAATGGCGGCCTACTAAACTTTTCAATTCGATTTTACTAGAGAAATATTGCTTTTTACGATAAAACGTTGAAATACAAAAATGTAGAGAATTTTATTCTGAATAAAATGGTATATTATTTTAAAGAATCAGATAATAAATAACCGAGATATGGCTATTTGAAGATCACCACTTCTGTGTTTCTTCATTTCTTCAGCAGTGAGACATGAGAATAAATTTATGAATGCAAAACATATGTTTGCCTATCTTGAACGTTCTCAAATTTACTACTGTAAATCATATTTTCACATTCATGAAATTCATCAATTGGTTGTTCCATCCAATAATAAATTGAGAACGTTCGAGTGACAAAGATAGGCAAACATAATATTATTATGTTTGCCGTATCGAAAAAGCTACGATTTCTATTATGAAACTGTAATGATTGCGTTATAACACGGTAGTAGATAAACATAGTTATATTTCAATTAATGTTTCTGTAATCTTTACAGTCAATACTCATAAGGGTAGGTAGGGTACATGCTTCACCAAAATATTATGTTCACTATTGTTTTCACTTCGTCACTACCGATATGCAGTCTAGTGACTGACATTTGACATCACATGACGGTAGTGAAGTGACAACTATAATGTATACACTGCATTTCGTAATGGATCAAGAAATAATCATATTATGTTCCTTTTTCAAATCTGAAATGAAACAATTTGATAAAAAACTCAATAAATATAAATGATCTTACCTCATTCAGCAACTGTTGAGCATAAAAACAATAGAGAAATAACATACCAGCCAAGGGTATGATAATAAGGAAATTTTCTATTTTCAGGACTAAGTCATCCATCTGTAAAAATCAGAAAAGAAATTATTTGAGAAACTCAATAGTTGCTCCTAGTTTCTACTGAAAATCTATAATATTTCATTCAACTTGACTTTTTCATTCCCAGATAAAATTCGAATATTCATTGTGTGAATGAGTGAAATCAGTAAGTACTGTATTGAAGATTGAGATAAATATATGTTTAAAATTAATAAGATAACTGAAATAATAGGAAAATTATGAAAAATCAATAAATGAATAGATGCAAGTTTCTTAGTAGAAGCAAAGCAAAATAAAAACAATACGGCATTCAATCTTGAAAGTATTACATATGATAGAATCTTGACTTCAATTTTCAGAAGCATTGTCGCCAAATTTGTCCATAATCGAATTTAAAGTTCAATTATTGGATCACTTTCCCTTAAAACGTGAAAACATTCCAAATGCAGCTTGACAGTTTCATCAACTCAGAAGTTATTCTGAGGTGTTTTCTCGGAGGAATTTCCATTATAGTATTAGAAATTAATACTCTGACACTGTATTAATTCTCTAGAGTATTAATACTCTATACATTAATACTCTGTAAATCCTTTAATAATAAAACACACCAATGGTTTGAAAAATTTACAAGCTATACAAAAAATGAAATTATACAAAAGAATGTTGAATTATCAAATAATTTATTGCATTTCTACTATTATACTCAGGCATTAAAATAACAAAAACAAAAATAAAATAGTCAATGCGAACACAATATTTTATTCGAAATATTGAAGAGTCATTCATTTCAATAGTCTTTTATTTTTAAAATGTATTTTTATATTTGAAAAATTAAAAAGAGAACGCGTTTGGTCTTTGTATAAGTTTTTTAATCCTTTAAGTTCATGTTACTTTCTTGAATAAATAAATAGCCCAAATGAATGGAATACCTTGGCTGATGAGTAGAGACACACACACATTTGAAAACAAATTGTGTTATTCAAAATTGTATACATCATCTCGAAATCCTTGTTCATACCGCTTGCTCGGCTGTAATGAAAAAAATTAACATAAAGAGGATATAGGCTTAATTATTAAATTCACACATTTAATATTAACTTAGTTGAAAAGTTGAAACGGAACTAAAAATAGACGAAATGTCTTCAATAATATAGCAAAAATAGTGAATAAACCAAATAGTGAAATAACATTTCTATTTACTTTATTATATTGAAAAATTTACAATGCTACCATGTACAAGAAAATGTTGAATTATTCAATAATTAGTTGTTGTTTTGTATACTATTTTATACTGCAGTAATCAATAGAATAAAATGATCAATCATAGTATATAATCAGATTCATTTAATGTGAATAAACCATGCATGATAGTGAATAGACATTTATTTCTTAAAAATTTGATGACCACGTAAGTTGAATTCTTCAATTAAAAACATTGCCTGGTTGTTTAAATCTTATCCCCCTGAGTGATCATGCTTTCAGCTGATCATGTAGCCTCTCCGCAGTATAATCAGATTCATTTAATTTGGCGCTTGGCATTAGATAGATGGATAGGTAGACAGATAGAAAGATAGGTAGAGAGGTAGATATAGCTGCTTAACACAATAGATCCAGCAGTGCTTTAGTTCCCATTGACGTTGCTGATGACCAGCTTATGGTTGAGATAGCAATGCATTAAAAACACACGTTTAAATCTTTAATCCCCCTGACTGTGATCATGCTCAGCTGATCGGTGCATGTAGTCAATGGATTTCAGAAACTGGCAACTACCCACTTCACCATAAGCTCGGACCGGTCGAGCTAAGTGCCAAGAAATTTTGGCCCATCTATACAAGGTAGGATTTCATTGAAACGCCTGGGCTGCTGTCAGCTGCAGATAGTCAAAATAGCAACTACTGTATTTAAAACTGAGAATTTTAGAAAATTCAAGTGAGCGGCGCTTTGCGCTGCACGGGGTGAACTCGTTTCATTATAACATTAATGATTTGTAGCATTTATACCTCTTAACTCCATTTATTTAGCCTCTTAAAAAACCTCTCTTTATCTGAACTCTGTCGGATTTTATCAATATTCTAATTGAATGGATAACATCTTTGTTTTATATTTCCTCACTTTTGTCTTCTGAATTCTTCTTGTCTCGTTAATTACTATATTATTTCCTTCAAGAATAATAATTCGTTATTTTAGCGAATTTTCTAATTTTCATAATCGATATTGTTTGAATGAAGATCTACCTAAAAACTTGAATAAATATTCTAATCTAAACCATAGAAATAGTAGGGAAATATATAGAAATAAAATTATACGGTAATAATAAAATGATAATAGTGAAGTACACAGTAATTATAGTAAAATAATAATATATAGTCTTGAAACGAATGGGATCCAAACCGCAAAAAATAAATCAAAATATACGGTAATAAAAACATTACAATTTTAATCTACTTACCTGCAAATAATATCATGAAACTTGATAACATTAACAATGTCAGTTTTCAGCAATGACAAATCATGTTCAACAATATTATTTTCAAACTTTCTCTTGTTCTTTGAACCGGTACTATTTTCTCCATCATCGAAGTTTTCATAGTTAGCATCATAATTATTTTCCATATCGTTTCCATCCCATTCTTCAACAGTTAGACACAACAATTTCAAATCATAAATAGTGATCTTCAAAGCCATTATCCCGGACGTTAGTCCACAGTACATGTAACCAGCAAAGAGGTAAATGTAAATCACTTGTAAAACATAGAGAGAAAAGTAAACAAAAGTGGTTTTGTATTGTTCAGGGTACCAGAAACTTATGGGCAGGGCGAAACGTGAGACATCGATTTGGGATCCGACGGATTTTTGTAGATAAATTTTGAAAATAGCCGCTAATAAAGGTGCAACCGATAGTGTTCCAAGAGTAGAAACCACAATAGTGGAGGTTAGTTTGTTGACGTGGTAGAGTTCGGCGTTAAGTTGATGCTGGAGTGTTTTTCTTGCCGGTGTTGATTTGAAGGCTAGACCAGTGTGTCCCTGGTTTTCAATGTAGGTGATCAATCTGAAAAACGATTAGATAGAATACAGCTCTTATTTACATATTTATTCCTGTCTATTTTTTTGTGTATTGACAGATAGATTTAACTTTACATAGGGCTGTATACTAGCAAGAGACAAGTTTTTTCTTACAGCAACTTTTAGTAAAAAAAGGAAACTAGGAAACACAATTGTCTATCATTCAATAAAAGTCTCAGGTACCCCAAAAAATCTAAAAATGAGTTAGATATTACACTTTCATTGTAATAAATTATAGATACAAGCATCTATTGAGTAACACAAAAATTAAAAAATATTTGCTAGTTCATCTTACTGTAGCGAAGAAAAAAAGACTGATCATTAAGAACAAGTATATATATTTTTTTCATGTTGTTTTCTATTAAATTGAGTCATAACTTTAATAGAATTTTTTTTTGTATAGATCATTATGGAAAAGAATATTATTTATCTGATTCATTCATCTTACTGAGGCTAGGCGTACACCGGTTAGTCAAGACAAGATAAGACGAAATTAGTCAAGTTTAGTCACAGTACTTCACATAGTAGCTTATGAAGCAACACACACCGATTAGTCATTGCACCTGTGTGTGCTGCTTCATAAGCAACTATGTGAATTACTGTGACTAAACGTGACTAATCTCGTCTTGTCTTGTCTTGACTAACCGGTGTACGCCTAGCCTAAGGAGAAGTTCCACAACATATCTGAATTAAGTGCAAATATCTCATCATATATGTTGATGCTTTGTAGCATCAACATATTAAGCAAAAATGCATATTTTCTCAATTTTTATATTATTTTTATTACGTTCACCTGTAAGTAGATTTATCGAGAAGTGGATAAGCCAGAGCACAAATCAGCATGTTAATGTTTTTGAACCGAAAGATCTTCTCTTCAAGCTGATTGGCTTCTAAATTATAAATGTCCAGAATTGTGTTCAAAATAAAGATGACTGTCAGAATAACATAGAACTGAGTCAATACGCTGATTCTCTCCCCTTCATAATGTCCTCTTTGGATTAGTACTTGTCTCATTTTCTTCGCTGCTTCTGTTTTTATCTGTTCCTTTAGAGAAAACATGAGTTTTTGAATTAATTAAAGTTTTTTAAAATTAGGACATGAATGTAGCGTAAAGACAGAGGAGTCGTGTTAGTCCACGCGCCCACTGAGGTGGAGTGGCGATGGCGTGGCAACACGCTGAATATTAACATATGTAACTAAATGAAACAGTGCACATCACCTCGATGTGCGCTGTTTTATATGTTCATATTTACCAGACTGAGTCTGGTCATCTCAGTGGGCGCTTTGCCTTAGGCTAGGCGTACACCGGTTAGTCAAGACAAGACAAGACGAGATTAGTCACGTTTAGTCACAGTACTTCACATAGTTGCTTATGAAGCAACACACACCGATTAGTCATTGCATCGGTGTGTGCTGCTTCATAAGCAACTATGTGATTTACTGTGACTAAACGTGACTAATCTCGTCTTATCTTGTCTTGACTAACCGGTGTACGCCTAGCCTTAAGAAGAAATAATTTTTATTAGGTGAATAAATTCAAGCTTATAATTTATTTAATTAAAGAGAAATCAATCAGAATTGCCAAGAGATAAATTTGTAAGAAAATGATGAATACTTACCAATCTTATTCCAAACCCAACTGGTATCATGTTTATTTGAAAATAGTTGAAAATTCAAATCAATATAGTAGTTGACTTTCAATCACCTTAATTATTTTTTTACTTGATTCTCACACACAAATTATCGTAATATTTTGCAAAATTTAAGGTTTGAATCGTAATGTAGATTGAAAACTTAAATGATTTGTTTTTTGTTGGAAAAATTAAGTAAGTTTTAATAAAAAAATAGATACGGTACTGAATCAATTTTACAATTTTTTGACGTTGGAATTGAATCAAGTAAGCTACTCTTTGATGAAAATATAGTTACTGAAACAATACAACAATTTTTCAACGTTGAAACCAAATCTTAAACTAATTTAGTGTTTGTATTATGTTCCAGGATATCAAAGCCTTGCTGGAGAAGACTTATGATCAAGTGACAAGGGTATGAACAACTCTCAACCTAAAATACCACACTTATTGCAGCAGACGACCTCCGACCATTTCCCCAAAAATAGTCCCCAAATTGTCAATCACTTCAATAATTATATGCTACAGAACCCATAATTTCGCAAATCATTTCACTTTTTTGTCAGATTCTAGCTCATTATAAACGAGGGCTGAGTGAAGTGATTTAACGACTAAAAACAGATTTTGATCTGTAATTGATCTCTCATTATATCCACGTCAAATCTGGCTTCAGCCATTATTTTTATGTTTATCATTACTCCAGAAAAGTTGAAGATAATGGCAGCGAGCGTTTATCTCAATAATTATCTGTACCCTGATTTGTCATACGCAATTGGCATTTGGTATTGCATTTGTTCACTTTCTACTTGTGCCTAGCTTATTGTTTGAAGACCACCAATTATTAATTTCAAGAGAGTTATTTGTTTTTGATCTTTGTGCTCAGTGTTCTAACTTGTACAATTCAATTCTTGAAAGATGGTAATAGATATCATATTTTAGATCTTAGAAAGTCTACGCGAACGAGGAAGGTCCCCAGTTCGATCCCTGGTGCCGGTGAAATCTTTTGGACAGTCTCGAACTTTCACAGCTATTTGTTATCATAAACTGTTAACATAACTTTCGTCTAGTTATCATAAATGTTGGTGCAAAGTTTCAATTCCATATGTTTCACCATTATTGAGATAAAAAATAATAAGTGGAGCTTCTTCTGGACAATTTAAATATGATATTTAGATATGGTTTTCACCCAGGAACATTGCCCTAGAGTATTGGTAGGGAGTTCTGAAACACTCTGTATATGTAAAAATCATGATATGTTGAGTGATTCACTTCTTACCTTTGCCTTTGCCAGTGTTAATTTTCATGATTTCAAGTTTTTAAAGCAATACAAATCTAAGAGTAGAGAGACTATTTGAATGAAAGAGTTCATGTTTGCCTGTAATCCCATATCAAATATTAAGAATTTGGCAAAAGTATGGCAGTGGCCGGGAATAAACACGAACACATATTTTTGATATTACAGCACATTAAAAACTACATCGAGAATCTTCTATAACGGAGTATTTTAGGGAGAATTGAAGTAATCCCATTTCATAATATTATTACATCAACACATACCGTAATTTGTGAGTACAATCTTACGTTCTAAGTCAATTTAGTGTCTATATTATAATATTATTATAATTACCGTATTATTAATTGTTTAATTCTTAATTCCATCTTTATCTGTTTCAAAAGTTTATGATTCAAACTTTCATTAATCGCTACGGTATTGAAATTAATTAACAAGTTTGAAATCCAAAAAAAAGCTTGTCTGGAATTGGAGTACCGTATAAAATGAATAATAATTATAAAACGTTCATAGAGTTATTTAAAGTCAACCAACAGCTTCATCTATAGTAGTAGGAACAAGTTGTTTTAAAGTTTTTGATGAATTCTGCTGGTTATGAAAAAATGCGTCCACACCACAACAATATCACTATCAAGAATGAAGTGAAATAATTATTATCTTTGAAGCTTTGCCTTTTGGGCTTGCTACACATTCCACCCTTCTTTCAAAATTCTTGCTTTATCACCACCCTCTTATTCATGAAACCACCCCAAAGGAAACCCCAAGCTGGAAAGAGAAACCCCTAAAACTCATCTTTGGTCTGTTTTAATTCATCTTTGAACTTTTCAATCTGCTCACTTCTCTCAAGCCGCAGAAAGTATGCTCAGAATTTAAAACATCTTTTCAAGATCTTAAGTTAACTCTTTCCCTCCCCCTATTATTCATTCATCCACTGCTTCATTTTTACCATCTCCGGTCTTCTCATATTCTCTCCTCTCCACTCTTTATTTCTCGCGAAAATCGTTCTTTCATTTTCCTACTTCTATCTTCTGCTTTCTCAATAACATCCTCTCTTTCTGCCTTCTTCCAACTTTAGACCAACCATCATCATCATCTTCCAGTCTTCTTTCCTAAATGTTTTCCCCTTGTCCTTTTCTCTCCTCTTCTTTCCTCTCAAATTCCTCTCCTCTCCTTTCCTCTCCCCTCCTCCTCCTTCTCATCCTCATATGTTTTCTTATTCTTCCTCTCCTCTACTAAAAACGACTAGGCTACCTAGAGCCAACACCTATTATATACCTTCCATGCCTTCCTTGTAGGATGTAGAACATAAGACGTTATCTCTCTAAGTAAACTGATAGCATTTTAGAATCTCTCACCTCTATGACTTCCCGCAAGATTGGGATACGAAAAGAAACAAGAAGAAGAAGAAAAGAGAAGATAGAAGAAAATAAAAATAAAAAATACTAATTAGAGAAACAAAAATCCAAATAAAGCTATATAAATAATTCTGAAGAATTCTGGTTCATCAATTATTATCGACAACAGAACTGAATAGCAAGACGATAATCGATGAATTCCACTGTACAAAAAAGTTTAGTTCTGTTTCGTTCTGTTGTCAATATATTTTGCTGTAGCAGAAGTCTTCAGAACTACTTATACAGCTTTCTTTGGATTTTCGTTTCTCTAATCATTATGACCATATTCACAGCAGTTGATTAACTGCAACATCCAATAATAATAATTTTCATCTAGTAGAATAGAAGAAGAAGAAGAAGAAGAAGAAGGAGGAGAAGAAGGAGGAGGAGAAGAAGAGAAGAAGGAAGAAGAAGAAGAAGAAGAAGAAGAAGAAGGAAGAAGAAAGAAGAAGAAGAAGAAGAACCGCCTCATTTTTGATGGCGAGAGAAATTTCATGACAGAATGGAATCTAGGTAGCTTATCAGAAAACGACAAAATGATGTCTATTCTACCCTGGTGAAGAAAGAAGAAGAGGAAGAAAAAGAAGAATGGGATGATGGTGGAGGAGGAGAAGAAGAAGGGAGTAAAAGAAGAATAAGAGAGAGAATGATATGGGTTTTGTGCGAGAAAAGTGAATGAAAGGAAGTCGACATAACCTGATAAGAGCTGGAAGTTGAAGGTGCGATAAGAAAAATAGTGTTACAGTAACCTCAGTGAAGTTGGCCCCACCCAAAACGGCAGGAAAAAAGTTTGATATTTAGAAAAATAGTGCTGAATTCCTGCCGTTGAATGGCCAAAGGAAAAAATTTCTACTGGTGTTTAGAAGAATAGAGTAGCGAGAAGAAGAGAACAAGTAGGAAAGAGCAAGAACTAATGAGCGTGAACTAAAGAGCAAGAAAAGAGCAAGGAGAAAGATCAAGGAAAAAGAGACAAGGCAAGAAAAGAGCAAGAAGAAAAGCAAGAAGAAGAGCAAGAAAAGAGCAGGAAGAAAAAGCAAGAAGAAGAGCAAGAAGGAAAGAGCAAGAAGAGCAAGAAGAAAAGAACAAGAAGAAAGAGCAGAAGAAAGAGCAAGAAAGAGCAAGATGGAAAGAGCAAGAACTAAATAGCAAGAACTAAAGAGCAAGAGAGCTAAGGAGCAAGAAAAGAGCAAGAAGAAAGGGGTAAGAAGAGAAGAGCAAGAACTGAAGACCAAGAACAAAGGAGCAAAGAAAGAGCAAAAAGAAGAGCAAAAGAGCAAGATGGAAGAGCAAGAAGAAAGAGCAAGAAAAAAGCAAGAATAAAGGCAAGAAGAAAGAGCAAGAAAAAAGCAAGAATAAAGAGCAAGAAGAAAGAGCAAGAAAAAAGCAAGAAGGAAGAGCAAGAAGAAGAAGAGCAAGAAAAGAGCAAGAAAAAAGAGCAAGAAAAAGGAGCAAGAAGAAAGAGCAAAAAGAGCAAGAAGAAAAGAGCAAGAACTGAAGAGCAAGAACTGAAGAGCAAGAATTAAGGAGCAAGAAGGAAAGAGCAAGAAGAAAAGAGCAGGAACGAAGTAGCGTGAAGGAAAGAGCAAGAAGAAAAGAGCAAGATAAAATCTTCTGGTTGGAGAAGAGTGGGAATTGGCAGAGAGTGAAGAATATACAGAAAAAAATAAGAGTCATGAAAAAAGGATGGAGAATGTAGAGAGAAGCACCGAGCACGAAGAATATGAGAAAAGACCACGTACAGGAAATAGGAAAGTCAATGGTCACGATGGAGGGAGTGAAGGGGGTTTTTGAGTTACATCTCTTCTCATGAAAAATGAGACGACCAGTTGTGGCAAACCGTTCCAGGCGGGAAGTGACCGGATATAGAAAAGGGAGAGAACAGGAAAAGAAGAAGGAGAAGGGGAGAAAGAAGAAAAAGAAGAAGAAGAAGAAGAAGAAGAAGAAGGAGGAGGAGGAGGAGGAGGAGGAGGAGGAGGAGGAGGAAGAGAAAAGAAAACTGCTGAGACCACTTTGATTGATACACGCTTTCCAATCTTGCTGGTTTCCCAAAAATCGCCAGCGATCAAGTTGGCTGTGAGGTTGATATTACACTATCAAATGTTTTATAGAACATGTTTTATGAATATATATCTCCTAAAGCTAAATTATTGAACAGAAAACTCAAAGCTGCTCATACATTAGACAATTAATATGCTAATTAGACATGTCACATGTTCTCCTAGAGAACTATTTCTAAGATGCTATTTTATTTCCACAGTGAAATGAAATAGCATCTAGTTATAGCAGGATCATTTTAACTTGTCATAAAACATATGATTTTAACGAGCAATATCACAATACTTAACCTACAAATGCTGAATCTCGCAGATTATTGAAAAGGTATTTTAAAAAGTTATTCTTTGAAAGGCTTTCTTCAAAAAGGTCTTTTAAAGACTTTAAAGGTCTTTAAGACTTTTAAGCCTTTTGATTTTTGTTTCGAAATCACTGTTTAATTATTACCGAAACAGCTGATCTAGGACAAGTTGAATGGATCGTGCTATATAGGCCTATGTATAGTTCTAGTTGTATGTAACAACATATAATTTCATACAATTTAAACAAAACATTCAACAATTTTAATTGAACAGTGAGCCGTACTACGCATATCTAGTTCTCTTCTTCAGTTATAGATATTCTTCAAATAATAGGATTTCAAAAGGTATAAATCAGTGAGTTGTCTGTGATTTACCTACTACTAATCTCTAGTGTGAATGGACTTTTAAGTCAGCTATTTGGCACTATTAATTTCATCACACATAATTACAATACATTCCCTCCAAATTTTCTGTTATTTTATTGTGTTGGATGGTAAATGTACAACATACGGCTAAGTTTTATGAAACTTCCGACAATGTAGGGAATTGCGAGTAGTAAGACTACCACCATTTTCAAGAAAATCCGAAAATTTAGTCAATCTCTATCCTGTAGAGTTTTTTTTTTTGAGTGTGATGACGATCGATGCGTCTTCTGAGATTAAGTCGTCCTCTTCTGCTATGATGACCACATTCGCA
Source organism: Laodelphax striatellus (assembly GCA_017141395.1). Lineage (NCBI taxonomy): Eukaryota > Metazoa > Arthropoda > Insecta > Hemiptera > Delphacidae > Laodelphax > Laodelphax striatellus. Next base: position 10,961,896 of record CM029541.1, on the reverse strand, counting down.
TGCTCAACTCATGTTATCAGGCTACTAGCTTCTTATGCATGATCAGGGGCCTGTTCCATCGACATTTAGAAGTCATGTAAAACAGGTAAGAGGCGGACACACACTGGACAAAAGGATTCACAATTATTAAGAGATCTAGTCAACCAACATAGGTTCCCAAACTGTGGTACGCGAAATCCCTGGGTATGCGAGACTACCTGGGGTGTGCTAGCTGGTGGGTTTTCGTTACTGCGACAAAGTGCCGCAGCGGAGCCCGACCCAGCGTTGCCAGATGCAATTGATGAAAAATCCCCACTATAAAATTAATCTACTAAATGATGAATATTTTATCACAATCATATAATTTTACTTACAGTACTAAACTTTTGAAATTCAAATACCTCTGTAAACAATAATTATGATGCATGCATATAAATAGCAAACTAATAAATAATAGATGTTCAAAAGAAAGAAGAAGGACAAAGAAAAATAAAAAAAGACTTATGGTAGAGGAAAGAGCATCTCTGACTGCAAAAACGAAACTCAGCAAATTGAAATCAGCAAGTGCAGTTTGTGTGCTGAAATGAGAATTACGGAAGTGAGAAAGAGATGCTTTAGGTGATTAATGGGAAGGAGTGATAAAGAGAGAAAGAAATCGAAGGAGAAGAGGGAGGAGAACTATGTAGGAGTAGAAATAAGCAGGAGTGACCGAAAAAATACTGTGAGAAAGTATGGGGTGGATAACTGGATAGTCATAGCATAAGGATTCTGCAAGATGATGAGGGGGGATTGAGTTGAAGAGAGAAAAAGGATGAGATAGAGAAAGAGTGAGAATGGGTTGAAAAGAAAGGAGATGACGCGCGGATAAGGAAATGGGATTCAGAAAGAGAAAAAAGGAGGGGAAAATGGAGAAAAATAATAAAGGGAGAGGTGGGAAGAACGAAAAAAGGAGTGAGAAGAGAAGAAATTGAAGTGAAGGGAATGAGGAAAAGAAGAAGAATAAATAGGAGGAGAGGAAGAAGGAGGAGATGAAAAGAAGAATCAGAATAAGAAGAAGAAAAAGAAGAAGAAGAAAGAAGAAAGAAGAAGAAGAAGAAGAAGAAGAAGAAGAAGAAGAAGTTGGAAAGAAGAACAAAATTAAGAAGAACTAGGAGAAAAAAAATGCGAAAATGAACTAGAAGAAGAAGAGGAAGTAGGAATAGGGGAAGAATAAATCGGAAGTGGAAAAAGTAGTAGGAGAAGGAAAATAACAAATGGAATAAGAATAAATAAAGAAGAAGAATGAGAAGAGAAAGATGTGGAAGAAGGAATAGGATGAAATAGGAATAGATGAAGAATAGAAGAAATAGGAATGGGATAGGGAGTAAGAGAAGGAGGAAAAAGAAGAAGATTAATGAGGAGCAAGACAATAAGAAGAAAAAATAGGATAAGGAAAAGAGAAAGAACTAGAAGGAGAGAAAGAAGAAATAGAGGAAGAATATGAAGAAGAAGAGGAGCAGGAAGAGTACAATTTAGAGGCAGAGTGAAAGGAAGGGATTTTGATACTTTCCAGAGATAAAAATGAGCAAAGTCCCCTCTCTCACCCAAAGTGAAGAGGACCGTTCAATCTCTTGGGGAGGGCCGAGTCAAGTCATTCTTCTGGGACAAATGTGTCAACACTACAGATTTGACGGCGGTTAGACTTTTTCCACTCAACAACTTTTTTTGAAGAACTTCTTTCTGCTTGTGTGCTCCGGTATGCGCGTGTGTGAGTTGTCTGAATAATGTAGTGTGTGTGCGAGTACTCGTCTTTGGAGAAATTCGCTGATCTTTGCACCTTTCCTGAATTTTTAAATAGAGTCGTCTAATAACTTGCTGATGTTTTCACATTTCTCAAATGAGTTAATAGAGTCTTCTCATACTTTTTATAAATATTTAAATAGTCTTCTTAGAAAGTTGTTGATGTTTCCACTATTTCTGAAAGTCTAAATAAAATAAAACAGAGTTTTGCTTAACGTTTGTTTACCTGGACGTTTGAGTTTACCTGAATTAAACAGAGTTGTGCTTTCAAATTTTTCGTATATAGTTGAAGTTTTGCTGAGGGGTTGGTTTGGACCTCTAAAGGTGGGTTTTCGTTACTGCGACAAAGTGCCGCAGCGGAGCCCGACCCAGCGTTGCCAGATGCAATTGATGAAAAATCCCCACTATAAATAGTAGCATCTGGCAACGCTGGGTCGGGCTCCGCTGCGGCACTTTGTCGCAGTAACGAAAACCCACCTTTACATGCGATTTGTTGCTGAAATTTAAAGCTGGAAAAAGGGTTGTGCTTTGCAGAATTTATCCTCTTTTCTCTGATTCACTCGACTGAAATGATAGAAAAAGGATTTGTACGAGTAGTTTGTTTATAGTTTATTTATCGTTTGACTTCAGGGTTAATAACTCATGAAAATTGATAAAATCTTTTTGACTTCATAACCAACAATAATTGAATCTTCATATATGATTTTACCTACTTCTGATCCTTATGATACAATGAAACAATTGACTTAATGGTTAGTAACTCATGAAAATTTGTACTGCCGTTTCGTCGTGTCACATGATATAATAATTGAATCTTGGAGTTATGTAATCAAATATTCAGTTAAGCCGTTTTCTAATATTCTTGATGTATGATACATTAATAATTGAGATTTCAAATTGTGAGCAGATGTTTATTTGAACCATTATCTACTGGTCTTGTTACATGATACAATAATATAACTGAGTCTTCAAGAAGCTTCAGTTTATCCAAGCTATTATCCAATCTTACAAGTTTGTGTTCCTCCAAGTGTGTAGGCTACGGTATGTCAGATCCATTATGATAATATAATCCGTCGTTTTCCATTAAGATGTATGTAACCGGATAAGTGAATATTGGGTTAGGGGTGAAGTGCTTCTAAAGCTATTTGCGAAGATGATCGTGGAGTACTTGAGGGAAGGTTTATTAAGCTAACATTGTTGGGTGTGTATTTGCATTTGAATTTGATAGTTGGTCTTGGGAAATGCTTGGTGTCAAATCACTTGATAGTAAGAGAGTGAGTGAGTGAGTAAGTTGAAGTTGGTAGGTGAGTGAGCGAGTCAGAAAGTAAGAGAGAAAATAAGAGAGAGTAAGAGAGCAAATAAGAGAGTGAGAGAGAAAATAAGAGATAGCTAGAGAGAAATTAAGAGAGAGTAAGTAAGAAAATAAGAGAGCTAGAGTGAAAATAAGAGTGTAAGAAAGAGAGAGAGAGAGCTAGAGAGAAAATAAGAGAGTAAGAGAGAACAGAAGAGAGAGTAAGTTGATTTTTAGGACGATGAGTAGATAAATGAGTAAGAAATGAGAGGGAGTAGTGAGTGAGTAAGTTGATGAGTTTGTGAGTGAGTGAGTGAAGTGAGTGAGAAGTTCTGTCGGTTTGTTTTAGTATCTGGTGATAGAATGTCAAGTTTGTTGGCTGTGTTTGAATATAGCATGAAAATGAGCGACAAATGTCAAAAGCTCTTGAATGTGTTAATTAATTGCTGGACTACTCATAGGCGTCGCGCCGGGGGGGAGGGCACAGGGGGGCACGTGCCCCCCTTTTAAAAAATGCTGACATCTGCTAAATAAAATAAATATCTTGTGATACTTAATTGTTTCTGCTTGGCCTTCACAAAATTATTTCCGAATATTTTATTAAGTAGATTAATATAATAAAAGTACCATTTTCTAGTATGCTTCCTGGCTCATATTACGTTGATTGTCATCTGTGCCCCTCCAAATTCATGGCTCACGCTACGCCTATGGGTCTACTGGTCTGGTTACAGTTGTCAATGGTGATTACTACTTGTAGATTGTGAATTATTTTACAAATTCGGGTGAACTGTTCGTCAGGATGATCGTGTTTTAGGAAATTGTCGACCACTGAGTAAAGTCAGAAGATAATTGTGTCTCCTGAAAGCCACACAGGATTAGTAGGGAAGATCCCGCAGAACAAGGGAAGACTTGGAAAAGTGTGAGTGGGTTTTTACACTCTCACACACTCTCAGATTTTGTGGAGACCTTGTTTTCTGTTGAGTATATCACTACAAGCTAGAGGTAGCCTATCCATCCTCACCGGTCTTACTACTCTGTCACCTCAGGAATGTCAATTAAAGTTTTCCAATAAGTGCTCCTTTTTCACCTCCCCCTACTTGTTCTTCTTCTTCGTCTTCTTCTTCTTCTTCTTCTTCTTCTTCTTCTTCTTCTCTCTCCTCTTCTTCTCCTTCTTCTTCTTCTTCTTCTTCTTCTTCTTCTTCTTCTTCTTCTTCTTCTTCTTCTTCTTCTTCTTCTTCTTCTTCTTCTTCTTCTTCTTCTTCTTCTTCTTCTTCTTCTTCTTCTTCTTCTTCTTCTTCTTCTTCTTCTTCTTCTTCTTCTTCTTCTTCTTCTTCTTTTCCTTTTCGTCCTTCTCTCCCTCTTCCTCTTGCACTCTTTCATTCTCCTCCTCACGGTCAAATACTCATAGGAAAAAGCTTATTATCTCCTCAACAGGCTCAGCCCGTCTAAAATGGGCTTATGATTTGTCAGCACTTCATAAAAGTATGATCAAATTGCTGGATCGATTAAGCTCAAGCTTATAAATATCAAAATCTTTAAAGCTTTTCAGATCCAAATCTTTGGATTTGAAGATTTTGAAATCTGATGTTATTCAAAGCCTTTTATAAATAATTATAGCTTTCATAGTTTGATATTGGCTAAATAGCTTTTATATAGTATGCACGAATACTAGAAGACTATTAGCAAGAGGCGTAGGTAAAAATAGGAATAATTAGACAGTGAAATTGTCCTAAAATTAATTTAAAAGTATTTGTTTTGAGTTTGATGCGCTCATGTTATACTGTTTAATCGGAAGGGCCTCAGACCCCTTTTGTTCGGGCTAATCCATACCTCCCAGATGTGTTGGGCCCCAATTATATTTCAGTTTAGATATTGGCCAAATAGCTTTTATATAGTATGAACGAATACTAGAAGACTTTATTAGCAAAAGGCGTAGGTAATAGTCATAGTTTATGCAGTATGAATAATAAATATAACTAAACCGTTTTTATAATAATTATCTCATACCTTATAGTAATGAATATGTGGTTGTGACAACTTTTATTCTTTATTTCTTTGTATTGAATTATTCAATCTATTGATGTTTTAAGATTTGGGACTAAAAAGTCTATGGTAATTGAATCATGACGTCACAAAACCACTTGATAACGGTAACCGCTCATCACGTTTCTTGCGGTCAGTCCAGGGAGCATATCGTTCATATCCATATACCTAACCCTGGAATTTATCGTACGGAATTCGGACGATACGGTGATTAATAACCTACGGTGGGCCGCAAATTTCTGGACAAATTTCCACTTTTATAGGTTCCGGTTCGGTCATCACTCATCGCCTCGCCTCAAAACCCACCCCCTGCGTCACTTTTTGGGGCACAATGCCCCCCCCGCTCAATGTCCCTGCTTTCTATCCCCCAAAATACATCCCGTTTTGAGCTCTTTTTTGACCCATCACACAGGCAACACCATTCAGTGATGAAACAATAACAGTAAAGCCTTCTCGCAACGCAAATGAATTAGTAATGTATGATGTATTAGTTGGCAATACTGTTTCGAATTGTGTGATCTACTGTGATAGGAGTGTGATCATTTTTAGGATCAACAGGATTTTGTTTGAAAAATGAATTTGTGACAATTTTTGTGGGATTTAAAAGTGGGATTGTCGTTTGATTAATGGATTGGTTGACAATCATCAATTTACATTTTCAAAAGATACAGTAGGCCTATCTATATTTATTCACTATAGCAAAAAAATAATTTAATATAATTATTAACAAATTCACAATCTTACCTAAATGAAAAATTACGTAGCCTATTGATCCTATTTAATTATCAAATTCGATTGGAAGGAAATTGATTTCATTCTGTTTAAAAAACTAGTTCCATGTTGTGGAATGAATTAATAAACTTATTCCTCAATTAGATTGAAAAACATTAGGTGTAAAATCATTCTATTATTGAATACAGTTTGCTTCTTGCATAAAAATTACTTTTGTTTGCAAGGCAGGAGTATAATAGCAAATAGAGACTATAATCACAGAGGAGAGAGTATTCTATAATGTTCTCTACTCTGTGCTATAATATACCCGTCTTTCGGAGGAAACGTTAAGCCGTCGGTCCCGGCTGCCTAAAAATTAGTCTTCATGTCACATCATCACCCACACATTACCCACGCACAAGCCTAGAGCTTATGTGGGCATAACCCTTACAAAAAATCATCCAACATCTAAAAAACTGTATCTGTACCAGAGGAGCTGATAGTATTACAAATCATCACATACATTTAGAGAATAAATTATTGTCTCCAAATAAACTCGATAAGAAGCTGAAATTAAGGAAGGATTCAAATGCTGTAGTAATCAAGTTAATCTCTCATTCATTTCTTCAATTTGAAAAAAAATTGAAGATATGTCTTCAATTTCTAATCTTGCTCAGTTATAAAGTGGACTTCTCAATACTTATTATAACAATATTGAAATCAAGGTTATAACATTCAATATTTAAACATGAAAACATGATTTAATTTCGCACTCTGACAAAATAATCATTGAAGATTGTACAAGGACAACGTCCAACAATCAAAACAGTCAAATTTCATCAAATCATTTTTCTCTAACGAAAATGTGATTAATTGATTTTCCACAGTGTCAGGCTACACTGATATATTGTAATAAATAAATACACTAAGAATATGACTTCTGTTTACAGTATATTTACTCATTTTATGATTGCTTTTTATTATCTATAAACTTGAGACCGTTATAAATGTAACAGAATACCATTTATGCAGCATTTGATTTGATAATACTGAAAAAATGTATGATTTATTCATGAAAACAAAACCGGATTCAATGCAACTCATGATGGCCGAATATTAAATGGGGAGTCCGATACCACAAGGTGTCAAATTTTTTTGTCTGATAGTGAAAAACTTCAAAAAATGAGCCATAATTTATTTAAAACAGTGCAAAGAGTATGATAATTCACATTTGGATTATTCAAATTTCATTTCATAGGATGCAAAATTAGCTGTGTCACTGTTTAGATTACAAATTACAAGCATTCCATCACTATAGTTTATGATATTATTAGACAGAAGGCCATTCTAATTGTCAGAGCATCCCTATTTGTCTCATCATCTGGCTAATCTATCATTCTCTTCTCCTTCTTCTTTTTATACTCCTCCACCTCCTCCACCACCTCCTCCTCCAACTCCTCCACCTCCTCATCATCATTCTCCTCATCCTCCTCTCCTCCTTCTCCTCCTCCTCCTCCTCCTCCTCCTCCTCCTCCTCCTCCTCCTCCTCCTCCTCCTCCTCCTCCTCCTCCTCCTCCTCCTCCTCCTCCTCCTCCTCATCCACCTTCTTCTACTCTCCTCCTCCTCTTCTTCTTCTTCTTCTTCTTCTTCTTCTTCTTCTTCTTCTTCTTCTTCTTCTTCTTCTTCTTCGTCATCATCTTAGTTTTCTCTGCCTTGAAAGCACTTTCTTGCTAGCAAACTGTTGTCATATCGAATCGATCATCTTGATTGATAGCCATCTCTTGCCTTTAGACCATCCATCTTATCTCTATTTTATTAGTTATTGCTCAACAGAAATGTAAGCCAAGTTATTTCAGTATTTTAGTCAACTATTAAATGAAAAATAATGCAATGATCTATAGGAATTTAATTGTTAATTGCTGTGCACAATGAGCGCTGAAATTTAAAGAAAAGTTGAAACAAAATTACTTTCTGCAACATCAAAAGCCAAGTATTCCATCTTTTAAAGTGATGCGATGCAATAATGTGTTTCATTCAGCTCATTGCTGTCAATATTCCACTGAAATTATCATTTGAAATATTGCAAGAGTATTATTATTTTCAGCATCAAAGAGCCAAATATTCCCAACGTTTAATAATATTAATAATAATGCAATAATATGTTAGAATTGAGTCAATTGTAGCCACATGAGCACTGGTAGTTAAAACAAGAACATTAAGTGGAAACATAATTTTCATTATTTTAAATTTCTATTTTTTAGCTTCCACTTATGTTGAGGTGTCTTACTTAGGAGCACAGTATTATTATACAGAGTGATTATAAAGTCTCTCCGCAATTAATAGCTGCATAGTAGTTTATTGTGTGTTCTGTTTACTGAATTAAAAGCGATACACAAATTAAATTGTGTAGTAGCTCACTCAACAACAAGGAAGTACTTTCAATATTATTACTGTAATAATGAATCTTCAGGTAGATTTTAATAATTTGTTTTTGTTTGATAAATATAATTTATTTTTGAGTGATTGAGTGTTTAATTGTATTTTTTTTGCAGGGGAACTTTTTGATCACTCTATACTAATTGGCTATTAATTTAGATCAATTGTAGCGCATACACACAAAGAAGATAATAAGGGTAAAAAGGAAGGACAATCAGCAGAGGCAGACGATACAGAATTGTAGCTCAATACTGAGCAAAAGCAGTGATATATCTGAAGAGCATCGGAGAATAGTGAATGACTTTCAACATAATATATTTATTAGTTTTGTTCAACTTCACAATCAATTAATTAGATTTTAATCATTCAAGCTCTATTATAAAAGTTAAATATTTACTGATCTACTTGAACCTAGGCTATTCGTTATTACTGATTTCCATGTCTTTCTAAATTACTACTGTATCTGTATTATAGCGTATCCTAAGGAATTCAAGTTATATTTTTTCTGCAATAAGATAATTATTTAATCCAACTAAATTAATCACAACATTTATATTGAATACTTATTGTTGTTTGTTTATTAATCAACAACTAATTCAATCAATACAAACATTTAATATGACAGAGGAGATATATTCAATACTGTATTGAAAAGTAGGCATATGAAAATGTAATTCACTCAAACTACAACTTAGAGATTCAACACATGTCACCTAGCCTATAACCCAAACCCAAACCCCTACAAACCAAACCCAACCCACACAGTGTTGTGAGTGTTTGAGACCCCCTCCCCCTAAAACAACAGTTCTGGGTGGGTGGGGGGTGGTTGGTTAACACCGAATCGAGGTTAAGCTTAATCGAGTTGGATGATACTTTGATGAACTGCACACAACACGATCGACTTATTTCCCCCCCCCCCTTAAACCCTCAATTCACCCCCCCCCCCCCAAACATGCTCCACCCTTCACTTCCCCCTTCAATTTTCAAAACTACCCCCACACAACAATCGCAAAAGCATGCAAGCAGCAAATTGCCAAATGGTTTCAACATCCCTCAACTTTACCACACTCAATTCTGCTGAATCATCATTAAATAGTAAATATTGTACGCTATTAATGATTAAATTCGAGCAATGAATTTAATGTACCACCGGTATGGTATTCAATTGTTAAGTAGATTTTTTAGCTGTATTCAATGTGGGTATTGGTTAAATTTGTAACATTAATATTTTTTATAGGTATACTATATAGTATACCTACTATATAGAAATGATAGAAAATATAATATAAACTATTACTATATAAATTGTTTAATAGATTGTTTGGGTCTTTCCAATATATTGGCCGAGGTTGTGGAGTAAGTAATAACTTTGAAAATATTATAACTAGTTTTATCATATTTTTTGTTGATTTTACATGGAACTCAACTATTTTCAACACATCATAGAGAATATTGAATACTATAAATTTGTAAAATAAGTATATTGTATAGTTGGGCCTACTATAAATTATAGAATTTGAACTTGTAATACTATTCAATATTGTTTAGTAGAATGTCTCGACTAATTTAATATTATTGGTTAAATTTGTAGCCTAATTAGAAATTCAAGTGAATTTTTCAACTTTAAAAGACTATATAACTCTCAATAATATACATAACTATAAGTAACTTTCAATAGTACATACAAGTACTACTTAGATACCAGTAGTAAATAAATAAGAATTATTCTACTCTACACATCAGTTTATAAGTTTATTGAAAATATTAATGAATAATTTTTTGGCAAATATACAAAAGATTTACATTGAACAAATTTATCCATTAAAAAAGCATATTTCATAGGTATCAAGTCACCTACAAATTGATATTAATTTATGAATTGACGATTGCAATTAATTTCTTGTAGATGATGAATTCAATTGTCACGATGTAAAGATATAAAGCATCCAATTGCCAAGTTATGAGGTTTCTGAACAAAATCTATTAATTTCTCTTCAGAAGCTTCATAGCAACTACATGCATTGAAACTTTGTAACAACAAAACTATGTTTTTGTAACTTGACTGTGCTCTTCCATATTTCAAGAGGGTAACATGAAGATAAGGTTCGGCATTTTTCAAAATAGGCAACAAAATTTATGGTTTTATCTTAGCATAATATTGAATGGTGAGTATAAACGGTTTTCGTATACTGCTATCTGCTTCTACTACTTCTATGATCTTTTTTATGACCTAATAATACTATATCAGCACATGAAGAATAGTATGATAAAATGTAGGCTACGATAAATGTAACTCGAATGATATAAGTCTCTATTGAAATCTTTATTTACTGAGCTATGAAGCTCAGGATAGCTAAAGAAATATGATTAAATGCTGAAAGATCAACATAAATTTGGTGAACTCACAGATTACAGATCTGATAGACAAATAGCTGTGAAGAACAGAGGAATTTGGTCTACGGTATGTTGTAAAATTATTTTTTCATTGCTCATTTAAAACTAATATTATTAAATCTATGTTTGACATCAATGTTTGATAACGATGTTAGGTACTGATGTTTACTGATCAATACCTACATTAATACTTTATTATTTCTAACTAATAATAATTTATTTCTTACAACTAATTTCCTTAATAGGAAAAAAATACTTGGACAAAGCTACTAATACTGACCGATTTATTATTACAATCAGATTAATCTTGTAAATTGAATATGGTAACCTAGAGATTAAGACAAACATAAAACACCAGAAGAATATTTTATTCCTGAAGATAAGCCAAGTTTTTAATTTCAATTAGGTAATAATATCATATTAGCTCTTGATTTTTTGGAAAGTTTTTTAGTTGAAGTAAGTTTAACCATAAATTTGTTGGGGGCAGAATTTTGATAGTAAAGAATATTGATATTTATTCTTGATTCAGAGTTGTTGCGAAATTTCTCCATAGAGAGGTGAAAGAATGAGCTATGTTGTTATATCAACTACAAAATAAATCAACCTCGGCTGACGGCACTACGCCAAGCCTATTGAACTGTTAATAATTGTGATTAGTTTACTTTCTTTTCAGGTTTTACAAATTAATCTAGTATAGCTTTTTTCTTTTTCACATTTTACTTGCGAATGTTTCTTGTTTGAGAGAGAACTGTTGTAATTTTTGTTTTGTTCAATAAAGTTCATTTCTATTCTAAAAAAAGAAGAATGAGCTATGTCCTATTTTAATTTCTACTTGTATTTGTAGATTACTTATATCTGTGAAGACTAAGGGCCGGTTCATGAGCTCGGGATTTAGCTTAGTCCTAGACTAAAACGGGTGGCCACCGTAGCATCGACAAACGTTTGTCTCTACAGGTTAGTGGGTTAGCAGCATAGAGAGCCCTTAGTACATAGTATCGAGGCTAACGTTTGTCGATGCTACGGTGGCCACCCGTTTTAGTCTAGGACTAAGCTAAATCCCGAGCTCATGAACCGGCCCTTAGTTCTTGTAATAAAGCTGTCTTAAATACAAGAATTCAAATAGAAAATTCAGCTTTTTAAATTCACACAATGAATCAAGATCTACATTCACACAATGAAGTAGATCTACTGAGACGAAAAATCCCTGAATCCCTTTAAACCTTCGTTATTTCAGTTATTTGTATTTTATGAATTTTATGGAAGAGGAGGAGGAGGAGTATTTTATGCTAGCTACATCCTTCTCTGTGAATACTGAGTTCTGGTGATAAAGCTGCCTTAAATTAAAAAATTCACAGCACAGAATTTCAAATTTGGAATCCACACAATGAATCACAAGTAGATCTACTGAGACGAATAATCCCTGAATCCCTGTAACCCTTCAGTTCAGGCAAGCAAATATCCTTCCTTCCATTCTGCCCATTGTTTATCAGAGCTCAACCTTCCAGCCAAACAGACATTAGTGCATTGTTAAAGCAGCCGTTGATTGACACATCACGGATCACACTTATGCAACCGAACCATTGTTATGTTTATCAAGCTGTAGCCGACAATGGCCACACAGACGAAACCTGTCTTTATGTGAACAGGGCTTCCTGATCATTGTGAATCGGGTCTCGTAACTGATTGATAGACTTGGACTGCTTGAGGATCCGTTTCCATTAGACCATTACAACAAGTCTTTGGAACAAGTTGCAATTCCTTTCCTAAAGAATGGAGACTTATTGAGGGGATGAAGTGAAGCATTTTTAAGAGAAATACTGCAGCCAAACTTATTATTTATGTAACTGAAGAATAAATTGAACTTGGAGTTGAAAGATCAAGAAGGCTTACTTATTCAAGTATAATTATGGTAGTATTATCATAATTATATTCACTTACCTGTAATATTTTATTACAACTTAAGATTGAATTGAACTTTAAGTTAAAAGATCAAGAAGGCTTACTTATTTAAGTATAATATTATGGTTGTATTATCATAATTACAATCACTTGCCTGTAATTTTATTACAACTAAAGATTAAATTGAACTTGAAGTTAAAAGATCAAGAAGGCTTACTTATCCAAGTATTATTATCATAATTATAGACCAAATCATAATTAGTTAGTATTATCATAATTATAATCACTGGCCTGTAATTTTATTTTGCACTGTTGTGGTACAGAAATAAATTCTTTTGCTATTTTTTTTTGTTTTGCTTTGATGATGCCCACATAAGCTCTCAGCTTGCGCGTGGGTAATGGGACGGATGATGATGAGAGATGAGTGGACCTACAGCTTTAGGTGGGTTCCGAACCTCAGGGAAGCAATTTTGTTCTAATGAATACAATTATTCAGAATTTATCCATAGTATTGACAGAATGAATGAATACAATAATGCACTTATGCAAGGCAGAACAAGACTTCTACAATGGTTTTTATATGTGTGCGGACTCCCGTGATCATTGTATTTTAGTGTTATTGTAGTATTTTATGGTGATCATTGTATTTTAGGGTTAGTTTGTATTAGTGATCATCAGTGATCATTGTGCATCCAGTGTAATTATACAGTAGGCTACTGTACATTTTTATACAGTACTATACAACGAAAATAGAAATCAACAATACAATTCTTAAAGTACAGTATTTGTTTCACGCAAACAATTTGTGTAATATGAACGTTTTTCCAGTGCTGTTATTTGAGAGCTAATATTCCGGGTGCCCCCAATATTTTCGGGAATGACTTGTTCCAAAACTTGTAATTATTTCATACAGAGGTAACCTAGTAATCTATTCGGCTAAAGTGAGTAATGTGAACTTCAAGACTCGATTGCTCTATCAATAAAACTTCAATGAAATTAATTTTCATGTTCCTCAATGTGCAGCATTTTCGTTGTCCTTCAACATGATTTCTTAAGAGTTTGGCCAATCACTGCTTCCCATTGCATCAGATCTATATTTTGTATTTTTTTCTTGTTCGGAAATTGTGGGTCAATAGATTAAATGAATCGTAGATCATAGAAGCCCTTAGATCTATATTTGTTTGACTGGCTGTTAAAATAGACTGCCAAAATAATGATGAAAATTGTGACTTGAGTAATACCACTGGGAAAGCATAGCACAAGCAAGCTTTGCGCTATGCTTTCTCTATGGTAATACACAACATAATTATTAATCTCCATACTTTTGAAAAGCTATTCTGATAATCTGTTCATGACTATTATTGCTGAAAAGACCATTTATATAATACATAATGAGCTTAGCACTCACTCTGTAGTCAAGCAAGAGTTGAGATGCTTCATAAATTCTAAAGAACGCGTTACGGCACATCAATCTTTTCCTTACAGCTACAAAGTACACTAACGGTTAATGTGGAGCATAACCTTGATAATAATGTGCAAGAGCTGTTTCTTTAGAAAGTATACATACTCATGCGATTAACCTCAAAAAGACACTCTATTCTTGGTTGGTGGAAAGGGGTAAGTGTAAGCAATGTGAAACTGATTACAAAATGTACAAAAAGCTTCTTCTCCCTAACACTCCTGCTCCTCCTCCTCCTCCTCCTTTTCATCCTTTTCCTCCACTTTCTCCTCCTCCTCCTCCTCCTCCTCCTCCTTCTTCTCCTCCACCCCCTCCTCCTCAACCATTTTCTTCTCCTTCACCTCATCATTATAAGCAATTGAGCAACGGAGGTCGAGATGATGGAGAAGGGGTAACGAGTAAAAAAGAAATAGAAGAAGGAAAAGGAGAAGAACAAGAACAAGAAGAACAAGAACAAGAACAAGAACAAGAACAAGAACAAGAACAAGAACAAGAACAAAGAACAAGAACAAGAACAAGAACAAGAACAAGAACAAGAGAACAAGAACAAGAACAAGAACAAGAACAAGAACAAGAACAAGAACAAGAACAAGAACAAGAACAAGAACAAGAACAAGAACAAGAACAAGAACAAGAACAAGAACAAGAACAAGAACAAGAACAAGAACAAGAACAAGAACAAGAACAAGAACAAGAACAAAGAACAAGAACAAGAACAAGAACAACAAGAAGAACAAGAACAAGAACAAGAACAAGAACAAGAACAAGAACAAGAACAAGAACAAGAACAAGAACAAGAACAAGAACAAGAACAAGAACAAGAACAAGAACAAACGCTGCTCTTTTATGATGTCGCTTGTTTACTTTAAAACTCATGCTCTTTGCCTTGGAATTCCTTCCCGTCATCTTCTATGGTAGGCCTACAGTGTTTGGGAAATGTGGAAGAGAGACAGGTTAAGTAGGCGAAGAAGAAGAAGGAGGAGGAGGAGGAGGAGGAGGAGGAGGAGGAGGAGGAGGAGGAGGAGGAGGAGGAGGAGGAGGTGGTGGAGAGGAGGAGGAGGAGGAGGAGGAGGAGGAGGAGTAGGAGGAGGAGGAGGTGGAGGAGGGGGATGAGGAGTAGGAGGAGGAGGAGAAGCCTATTAAGAAGCATCTCACACTAATGAACAGTCGCTAACGACCCGCGAAAGAGGTTTCCCACCCCGTCCTACTCCTCCAATCCCCCTCCCCGCACCTCCTGGAAGTAGTATTCAGATGTTCGTGAAGACGTTCCTTCATTGCCATCGTGATGCGGGCAGACTAAACGCTCCAATCATTTGCAAGGAAAACATGCGGAGCTGGATGACATGCATTTAGAACAGGCTTCAAGAGTGTGTTCTGATTTACAGTTACGCTCCTGAGATTTTTGAAAAAAGTTATCTTGATTGAATACGTATTTGAATATTTGTTGTACTAGAATGATGTAATAAAATGGTTCTATTTGTAGTTTAGTTTCCTAATGAATTGTGATTATTTTTGTTGAATAAAGTTCGTTGTTGGTGTTTAAACGAATAACATCACTCAATTAGACTAAATGCATAAGAAATATATCAGCAATTGTAGGAGATTAATGGGTAGCCTACAATCCATAACTTCAATAATTACTTTTATATTTTCAATGACAAGAATGTTGTCAACATCGCATTTGATGTTCGAACAAAAATTTGTACATAACATCAATATTTGGAAAGATTCAGGAGTTGATGAAATTTTGGGTGGTTGCCAGTTTTTCTTTCGAAAATACTGTATGGTATAGCAGGATTAATTATTAACTAGTCAGAAACTGTTTCGACGAGCAATATCACAATACTTAACCTACAAATGCAGATTATTGAAAAGCTCTTTTAAAAAGGTATTCTTTGAAAGGACTTCTTTAAAAAGGTCTTTTAAAAACAGTAAAGGTCTTGAAGACTCAATTTTAGGCCTTTGGATTATTGTGTCAAAGTTGCGTAAAATCACTGTTTACTGATTTCCAAAACAGCTGTTTTCTGACTAGTTAAATTAATCCTGCTATATTTGTTTAACTGATATGAAGCTCTACTTCTTGATCTTGGTCAATAGGAGGTGAAATCATCATTGTAAAATAAACTTATACAAACTGGTACAAAACATGTCTCAAACAGCATGATTAGAGCTCCCTAAACCATAAAAATCATACGCAATTCACAATATTTGTCAAAAGCGTCAATCTGTCATGGCAAGCAAACACGTGCAGAAGACTACAAGTTGTTCAAAAATGAATTCGAAGAGCTCACAGCGAAGTGGATCAAGAAAGTCATATTTCACAAAGAACAACTTTTTCTCATCCACTCACTCTCAGAACAGAAAGAAAGCGAAATGGAATAGCTGGCTGAGGGAAGAAAGAAAGATATTGTTTGTGATAGAAAAATATATGATGATGATGGCATTTGACATGAAGAGATTGTAAGTTCACAGAAAAAGGGGTGAAAGTGATATACTCGCTCTTTTCCACTCGCATTTCTCCCTCCACCTCCTCCTCCTCCTCCTACTCCTCATTCTTATTCTTTTTCTACTAATTTTTCTTCTTGCTTTTCTTCTTGTTTCTCCTATTACTCATCCGACTTCTATTTTCTTTCACCCATCATCAACCCTTTTTCTTCCACTCTTTCTTCTTCAATATCTTATTTCTTCCTTTTTTCTTCTTCTTTCTTTTCTTCTGTTTCTTCTTCTTTATCTCTTCTTCTTCTTCTTCTTCTTCTTCTTCTTCTTCTTCTTTTCTCTTCTTCTTTTCTTCTTCTTCTTCTTCTTCTTCTTCTTCTTCTTTTTCTTCTTCTTCTTCTTCTTCTTCTCTTCTTTCTTCTTCTTCTTCTTCTTCTCCTTCCTCTTCTTCTTCTTCTTCTTCTTCTTCTACTTCTCCTCCTCCTCCTTCTTCTTCTTCTTCTCCTCCTCCTCTCTCCTCCTCCTCCTCCTCCTCCTCCTCCTCCTCCTCCTCCTCCTCCTCCTCCTCCTCCATCTTCTCCCTCCTTTCCTGTTAGTTGTTCATCACTTTCTCTCCATTGCCCTCCAAAAAAAAGTAAGAGCAGCGAGATGCTTGTGTCTATGTGTGTGTGTGATTTTGAAGAACTAGCAGTTGACAGCCGTTCAGACACTTGTGCCGAATTTATCGCATTGCTGAGGCCCCTCAAAAAGAAAAGAAACAAGGAGAGAAAATAGACTAGAATAACAGAAGAGAGAGGAAAGAAGTAGAGAACTGAGAATCTTGTAGTAAATTTAATCTTTTCTTTGCTGCCGCTTGTTGAAGAGGGGAGAAAAACACTTTTCTTCTTCATCTCCTTCTTCTTGTTCTTCATTTCCTCATCTTCCTTCTTGTTCTTCTCCTCCTTCTTCTTGTTCTATTCCTTCTTATTCTTCTTCTTCTTCCCCTTCTTTTCCCTATAATCTTCTTCCTCTTTCTCCTTCAGAGATCCTCCATTATTTCACGTCAGATGAAGATGTTAGTGAATCATCTTTCAAGTTTGGCAAAAAATTTAGCCGAAGAGGAGAGAAACTGCAGTTAAGGTTTTTGTGTTAAATTAAGATGGACAGAGATTGAGATGTTTTCATCTACAGTATAGCATACTCAAATTGACAAAACTGTCAAAATTATATAATTTTTATTAAGTACTTTTAATAATTCAATTCATTTATCGATACAGATACAAATCATTAGAATATGATTGGGAGAGAAAATAGAGGCTAATCCCAAAAATTTTTCTCTCCAAAATTTCTGATTCTACTTATTACTATACTTGAAAAGATATAGCTTCCACCTTGGCGAAGCTCGTATAACATGAAGAATACATGAAGAATGTACTCCGATACGGAAGTTACATCTATTTAAATATAGTAGATTTTTTTATGATGGCCACTGAACGGAACCTGAATCAAACGAGCATAGTCGTAATAAAAATATTGTACGCTATATGATCATCAAGTGAACATTTTATGTAATAGTATGAAACAGTATACCATATATCATAAAAAGCCAAACAAATATATATTTCACTTGAATGTTTTCTCAAAGCTTACAAAGCTATCAGAAGCTTATCACACAAAGTATAAATGGGCATATGTATTCCTCTGTCTATAAAATATTTTTCATTCAAAAACTATAGCCTATAAGGAAAAATAAGTATTGAAAGTTGAGATTCGTTTCAAAATCTGTCAATATTATGGCTTCAGGCTATTGATGCATTATTAATTATTATTATTATAATAGTGTTCTACCAATTATTATTCTCAATAAAGATAAATCATAACGAGAAATCATGTAATAAATTATTCTTGAAATTGTTTAGAGAATTAGGTCAAAATATAATGAAAAAACTATAGGAAAAGGCCCACATAAAATACTGAAATAGTGACTAATGAAAAAACAGTAAAATGCTGACAAAATAAGCTCCGGCTCCAAAAATCTTCAACATTTCATTCTTGGAGCAAAGAAATCAACACTGCTCCCCATAAATTCATTAAACAACAGCGGATTAAATGATTCTTTTAATTTGTTCGAGAAGAGGCACTGGATATGCTCGATTAACGCAAAGCAATCTTTCTTTCCTCTTCTCATTCCTCTTTGTACTTTCCCTTACTCTCTACACCACCCTATCTACCTCTCTCGTTTTCTCTCTCCCTTTCTTCCATCCTCTCTCTCTTCCTCTCCCACTTTTACTCGCTCTCTTCACCACCCTCTCAACTCTCTTGATTCCCTCATCCTCTCTTAAACCCCTGTCGGCTTGTCGACTCTTAATAACTCACTGTAGGCGGCTCTAATTTTTCATCAGCTAATTTTGCGGTATTAATTAGAAGTAGAAGCAAGAACACTCGCGTGTGTGGGTGTATGCGCGTACAAAACTTCATGCAATCTTCTATTTGTGTTAGTGTGTGCGTGTAAAATACAGGGTGCGGTGCATATTTGGAGAGAGATTTAACCGGAAAACGAATGGTTAGGTTGGGTTAGGTAGCGCTGAGAGCTGCCTGTCTATAAATAACCCCCCCCCTTCAATTAGGATTTAAATAGAGGAATGCTCACTTCAAAATTGAATACCTTGAATAAATACAGTGGACGTACTTTTAGATTTATTAATAAGTAAGCTAGCTATCGAGCTCTATAAATATAAAGCTAGTAGGCTAGTTGAACTTTATTAATTCAGCTAGCAGTTGCTTTATTAATACAGCAATAGTGTCTAATGCCTTATTATTGCTTAACCTATTATTATTATCTTTGAAAATATAGTATGTTTTGAGGACAGATGATATAGGTAAATTTTTAGTACGAAAAATTGTGATTTCATGCAATTATTTTAATTTTATTGGAATTTTCACATCATAATTGGACAGTTTAATTATAGTTAAATTCTTCTAGAATGAATGTTGAAATTGAAACTTTTATTGTAGTCTAATGCATATATATTTTTTTAAATTTGGAGAAAAATGATAGGCTAAATACCCATACACTTATATTAATTATCCTGGATGTCTATCAAATTGAATAGGACTTAACAAGTCAAATAGACGAGACTTGAACTCGACAACTGTTGCTCTAAAAATGTGAAGAGAATTCAACCCAATTTTAAAATTATTCAAAAATATATTATTTTGAGATGAAACTCACCATTAAGAAGCATTTTGGAGGCCTGCAATGTCCATTGGTGATCAAACAAGTAGTCCATGACAGCTCTCAGCTGAATAATCCATTGAAATTGAAAGTTGATAAGAGATCTTGTAGTTGAACACTGTTCTCCATCCAATTTTGTAGCCTGTACAAGAAATAAAATCTCAGTTATTTGAGGATCCAGGAAGTTGTAATCTTGGTGAAAATTAACAGATTTAGAAAAACTTAGTTTTAGGCCTACTGTTATAACAAAAACTATAACATGCACTAATATAAATAAGGCAAGTATTACCGTACTGTAGTGGACTAAAAATTATTTTGGCATTAGAACTACGAGTAATTTATTAAATTAATATGAAGGGTACTTGAATATGTTATTCTACTCAATAAAATGCTCATAATTAATTTTGTGTAGGCCTTAACAGAAGAAGAAGAGTATCGACAGATATTTATTTTATTTTAGCAGATCTCAGAATTTTTTACAAAATGTTGGGGGAGCACGTGCCCTCATGTGCCCCCCCGGCGCGACCCCAACGTACATTGGTATCCTAATCAACTATTCTCTTTCAAGTCACTGAGCGTGACTCTATGAATAAAATCCTTCAAAAATTCAACTCCATGCATGCTTCTTCCCTCCAACCTTTGCACTTATCTTACATTCCAAACATACTCAAACACCTCCATATTTCCATCTCTGAAATGTCGCCCGTATTAGAGCCTCCCCCTCCACTTTTCCCTGATACCATATTCCATTAGGCTATCTTTGGCACCTGACAGAGGGTCCCTTCAATTCCCACCGTCCCCGGTCCACCCCCACATATGACACTGTGTTTTCTGACTCACTCATGTCATCGTTAGGTATGTAAATTAGGATCAGTTTTATGTATCTAGTATGCAAATAAATTAGGATCAGTTTTATGTATCTAGTATGCAACTTGCCAGTCGTGGATCACATAAATATATTATAGCCTACATATTCACAGACACATAATAATTAAGACGGTAATACTAGAGACAATAGGAAACTATTATCAGGTAATAATAGACGATAGGAAACTAATAAGTATTCTAATTGTCCCTGGTAATACGGTGTTGAAAAGAAAGAAGGGTACAGTCTCCTTTCTATTCATTGAATTATTTACTTACAAGTGATTTAGAACAGAGTTGATAGATACTCCTAGGGCCGGTTCATGAGCTCGGTATTTAGCCAAGTCCTAGACTAAAACGGGTGGCTACCCGTTTAGCATCGACAAACGTTTGTCTCGACAGGTTAGTGGGTTAGCAGCATAGAGAGCCCTTAGTACATTGTGTCGAGGCTAACGTTTGACGATGCTACGGTGGCCACCCGTTTTAGTCTAGGACTTGGCTAAATCCCGAGCTCATGAACCAGCCCCTGATATTTTGCAACTAAACTAAATCATACAATGGTATAACAGTAGTTTAGAAAAAACACATATCTCTCAGATTATTGAGATTGGAATAATTCACAATTAATTTTCAAGTATGGAAACTAAGATACAGGAGGTTGTATCTCTTCACATCTCATATTATGGATGATCATATTTATGTGACATGTATGATCTTTTATTACCTTCGAACATTGTAAAGAGTTGTAATGGAGATAATTCATTGTCAATCCAAAATGCCTCAGCAGAATGGCTCAGCTGTATTTGTAGTTTCAACTGACATTTTCCCCTTTCAACATTATCCCTTTGAAAATAATTCATTATTATACCTCAATTTTTACTATGAAGTTATCAACTTAACTCACAAATCTTTGAATATATTGTATTCTACTAGAAAAAATTAATACTTGTCTTTCTTGTTGCAATAAAATGTTAATGAAAAAACCTCAAGGTTTATAAGATTTAAATTGTATAATAATTCTATAGTCTGGCAACAGACAAAAGAACCTTCGCGCATCGTATCACATAGTACCACTACTCTAGTG
>CM029541.1:10715307-10935307 GCA_017141395.1 Laodelphax striatellus | reverse complement strand
TTAAGTGTCTTCAAGTTTTCAGAATAGAACAATTATTCAAGAAAAATGATGTAGTTAAATGCAAAGCAGCCTTCTCTAATATTGTTTTTCGAATACACAATTCCTAAAAGGCCATTTCCTGCTAGATATTAAAGTAAATACAAATTTCTGGTATTCATTTCGAAAAGGTTTTTCTATCATTGATTGGTTCATTTTCAGGCAGGTAAAAATCATGATGATTTTTTAGAGATGATCATGAGAGCATTATTATTCCTATTTGATTAAAAAAATTGTCGAATATTTTTATAGTGATATAAAAAATTAAATTATTTAAATATAAAACCATCAGAAGAGTCGTATAAATATACGAGTATACATGTATATAGAAGAGATGAAAAATCAGTTTGAATTCCTGTAATAATCCTTGAGACTGGCCACAATAACCTCTGAAGACTAATTACCCCTAACTATCCACTTTAACAAGCCTTTAAAATACCTGAAACTGTTCAATATAACCACTGTAGACCAATAACTCCTAACTTTAGCAAGGCTACACTAGGTGAACATCTAGCTGTTTCAGTTTCAGGCTTTGTTGAATTTTAGACTTTTGAATGTCAGAACATTTTATCAAAAATTGAATTCTTCACAATCTCTACCGATTTCAAAAATTTAGTTTATCGATCAAATAATCAAGTGATATCTCTTTCAATTTGAACATCTAGTGAACATCTACCTTGTCAGTTTCACAGAATAATACTCTCTGACATTACACAAAATCATTGACATATCCTTTTATTCTTCCCATATTTCACACAACAAACCCAACTATCAGCCATCAATCCACAACAATCAATGACAAACTTTCTACCAGAAAATAGAACACATCCATAACCAATCGAGCAAATGCAAAAGGGTGGTTCAAATGACAAATTATTATAGACACGTAAAGAGTGATCCATTATTATAGGGCCTACTGGTATTATGTCCGTTAATAGCGCATTGGGTCTCATGTATTCTAATACAGTATCAACCATAGAAAATTGTCACAAATGAAATTTTATGACAAACTGTGTTTTTGTTGCACTAATTTCCCACAATAACCCAAACTGTATCATTCAAACTGTATCATCAAGCTTTATTGTTAAAATTGAATGTATCTCTCATATACTGTAGATGTTTTTGTTGAACCAATATCATAACGGGTGCCAATAAATTTGTATCACTCACCTCAAATACTGTTGTGTGGGATGAGTTTTCAATTTGGCACCCAATTTGAAACGATGTTCGCAGTAATTGAAGGACATTCATGTCTGTTGTAGCCTTGCATCATTCCACTTGGATAAGGTGCTTTCCACTAGTTGTTTCAAGTGCTTTGGTAGCCTGTAAAATGATAAAATGAAGCTTCAAATAGTATTTTGTTCACAATAATTCACCAGCAGGAAACTATAATAGTGATTGTCTATTATTATAAAAATAATCCATTAGCAGGAAACAAGAATACTCTAGTTATTTTAATATTTTAAAAGGATATAGATGTGATATTTGTAGGATGTGTAGGATATTTGAATGAGATAAATAATTAAAGAGATCGTAAATAAGTAAACAAACAAAGAATATAGATGTAAAATTATTGAATATTAGATGTAAATTTGTAGATGTGTAGAATATTTGAATGAGATTGGATATAGATAAAAAATTACGCAAAATATTGGACATAGATAATTTTAAGTAAATTGTGATGTAATCTGGAGAATAAATTTGAGTTTTGATTTGAAAATACGTTTGCTCCTCTTCTTGGTGGTGTATGTAGAATAAAAGAAGTCAGTAACTTGGGTGATAAAATACATTAAGTATCAATGGAATATCAGTTATTGAATGCAATAAAATGTTATTAGTGGATTAATTTGATTTACAATATAAGAAATTAGGTTGTGTATCACATCACAGTATTATTACTAAAAAATGAAAAACAATATTATTGTGTTGTAGGTATCTTCATTTTCTTATGATAAAATTACACTGACTTTGAAAATCTTAAAATGATCGTAACTAGGATGCAAGTCAAGTTATTTTCTACTTGAATGTTTATAGTCAGTACAATATTACTGTAATATTTTTAAATGTTTCAAAAATTTCCTAGCATCTTTACCTATTTCCATCATTCCTATCCTATTCCTATCATTGGAAATATTATCATAGAGTTTCACCAACATTATTTTTATTTTAAGTATTATCATTTTCTTAAACGAAAGACCTTTTTTATTACTTCACTTAATAGTTTGGGTATTTTAAAATCTGAAATTTATAAAATTCATGTTCAATAGACTAATAGACTACATTTATTGAGTCATAACTGAGTCTGCAGATTCAAATAGAAGATTCATTAAAACCTTTATCTGGTAAAAACTAGAAGTTTCAGTTTCAGTTTCAATAGTTCTATCATCATCATTGATAATAATAATTTCAAACATTAGTTGATATTCTCAATAACTACTCATTATCATAACAAACATTAGGCCTATTAATTTTTCCAAACATTTTCTTAATATTATATACATTTTTTAAATCGGAGGACACACTAAGCCGTTGGTCCCGGCTGCCTAAAAAAAAAACAGTCGTTAAGTCACGTCAGAGACCCTGAACTGATCAGAAGTGACCTGAAAACTCTGACACCAGACCTGAGCCAGCCAGTTTACACAGAATTATTATTATTGTCACATAAATCTGTTTTACTGCCAACATTCAAGACTTATCATTTATCATACAGTCTGAACCAAATCCCAAATAACCTCGAATGAAATAGAAATAGTGATACTGACCATTGAAAATCCTTTTTCTGTGACGATGAAATTGAATCAAGTGCACGATTTGGCAACGTCGCTTGGTCAACCGACTAGGGGTGGAAGTCGAGAGATTTCCTATCAGCGAAGATCGCTTTCCCCACTATAATGGGGTTTAAACCTGGGAGAGGTTCGGGGAGGCTCTGAGGGAGAATTCGGCTGAAACAATCAGATAGACGATTTTCGGATGACTTTTGTTGGCAGCTGAGTAGAAAGGGTGGTGTTTCACAACCTAAGTTGCCAAGGTTTTGTACTGGATACGTTTAATTACGTCTTGGAATCAGATCGAATCATCAAGATATTGAAAATTAATTTATTTTTCTCTGTTTTTGAAGAATTAATTGATGTTCTCAGACTCAAAAGTTGTCAAGATTTTGTTTAGGATACATTGAATTACACCTTAAAATTTACTTGAAAACTAAATTATCTTTATTTGAGAACGATCCACAATTTTTCATGTGATCATTCAACGTTGCATTACACGAATTGTATCCCTATTATCTTCAAAGAAAACAAGACAATGAATAGATACAAAAAAGAGAACAGAGATAATAAGAAAAGAAACAAAAAACACAAACGTAAATGAGCTGGTATCTGTATGGAGCACTCATTACTTGAATGGCAAAGCCTTCTTCACTTCTTCTTCTTCTTTTTCTTCCTTTCCCTCCTCCAGCTCTTCTTCTTCCTCCTCCTCCTCCTCCTCATTCGTCCTTTTCTCGTTCTTGAACCCACTCATTCTTCTTTTCTTCTTCTTCTTCTTCTTCTTCTTCTTCTTCTTCTTCTTCTTCTTCTTCTTCTTCTTCTTCTTCTTCTTCTTCTTCTTCTTCTTCTTTCTTCTTCTTCTTCTTCTTCTTCTTCTTCTTCTTCTTCTACTTCTTCTCTCTTCTTCTTCCATTTTGGATTTTCCCTTAATAATCCCTTAAAAATGAGACGCAGACAGACAAAAACGAAATTATTCGGAATCTGTGTCTCACCTTTTGTTTCTTCTTCTTTTATTTTTGTCGTAGTCTCCTCTCATTATTTCCTTCGACTTGAATGAATCTCCTTGCTCAATCATTTTTCCGTCTTGTCTTATTGATTCTGTTTCTTTCTGAAGAGTGCCGGCCGGTCTTGTTATTCTGGCATTAAAATGATACTCTTATGATAAATAACACAAAGGCAACGGAATAAACAAGAATAGAAGAGAGAAGATGAATAATATCCGAGCTTCTTTGGTTAAGTTTTTGTTGAAGGTACTCTGTATAAAGGTTCGTTACCAAGATACAAGCTTAGGCTAGGCGTACACCAGTTAGTCAAGACAAGACAAGACGAGATTAGTCACGTTTAGTCACAGTACTTCACATAGTTGCTTATGAAGCAACACACACCAATTAGTCATTGCATCGGTGTGTGCTGCTTCATAAGCAACTGTGTGAATTACTGTGACTAAACGTGACTAATCTCGTCTTGTCTTGTCTTGACTAACCGGTGTACGCCTAGACTAAGAGTTTGACATTGTTAAAGCGTCTTGAATATCATTGTTATTGTCTATTAACAGTATTAATGTTAGTTGAAGCTTTATAAGAACAGTAAAAATATTGTAATTTACGTAAGTCAAGTTTTTTTGCCGTGTTTTGTGTATTCATTATAGTTATAATGTTATAGTCTATAATATAAATACATTCAATTCTAGAATTCGCTA
Source organism: Laodelphax striatellus (assembly GCA_017141395.1). Lineage (NCBI taxonomy): Eukaryota > Metazoa > Arthropoda > Insecta > Hemiptera > Delphacidae > Laodelphax > Laodelphax striatellus. The sequence continues at coordinate 10,930,807 of CM029541.1, read as the reverse complement.
GAATTAAATCAAATAAGAAATAGTGAAACTGAATCAACATTCATCCATATCAATACAATATGATTAGTGGCGAAGCGTGGTATACTTATTTGGTCATCGCCGGGTATAAAAAAAAATCAGAATAAGTGTTGGTATATTATTGATCAAGTACATGAATAATCTAGAAAAATTCAAGTTCTACTAGTTTTACACACCTTTTTATGCAAAGGAACTTATCAATTTTTAAAATAAGTACAAAGAGCCTACAAATTACGATAACGATTAATTAAATTTTGGAAACTATATGTACGATTTGGAAACAATATGCAAGACAGTCTGTAGAAGAATGATTTCTTGAAACGTTTCCATTGTACCAATGAGAATAAAATACCGAACATGCTTCGGAAGCAATGTCAAGACATTCGGAACAAGAATTTTTTTGAATTATAAAAGTTTTTCTCCTACTTATAGAAGTCTTGAATATTCAAAAGATGGTCGCTCCTAGCTATTATTGGAGAAAGCGGTCGGAATAATAATTTAAAAACGCCTTTTGCTTCAGTAAAGTTTAATAATTGAAGAAATATGAGTTGAATGCTAAATTCAGTTGAAAAATAAGTTTTTTCTGCCGTGATTTGTTTATTCACCGTAGGAGTCTCTATAAGAAAGTTGCAGGTTCATTTGGGTGCTTATTTGATCTACAACTATATTTTTCCGAGTACTGAAATTTTCTGATTGATCGAGTATACAAGTGAAACTTTTTGGAATAATTTGAGACTATGGTTTTTTGCATATGTTACCGAATATCTCAATGAGTGACTTGTTACAGCTACAATCGTAATTGGTTTCATTGGATTTAAAACTGAATTCAATACACAAATCCACTGCTTTCCAACCTCAACAAAGCTACAAGCAACTTGTACAACAGCTCGTACAACATGTTTCTAAATGAATGAATGGAAAACAATTCTTTTCAATTTCAAAGTGTGTATTAAAGTGACAAAAACCCGGTTTCATGGAATCTAGAAGTCCTGTAATGGGAGAAAAAGGTTGATACACACTAGACGCATGAATTTATAAATTGTCTGTAATTTTATAATCATTGTAGGCCATGATATTCATGTTAAGTGTGTGATCGCCCTTCTCCTAACTAAATTTCTATGAAAATAAGCCTTGGTAGAATTTTTGTTTGTCAATGGCTCAACAGCCCTATGTGGGCTTAGGCCTACCAGCTGGTTGCCAGTTTCACATCCACTTGACTGAATCAGCAGAGGTGAATGATCATTAACCAGAAAAGATGTAACGTGTGGTTAGCACATGGACATCTAACTAAACCATAAGCTGGTCTTTGCAACCCAAACTTGGTAGAATATTAATAGAAAAAACTTTTTGAAATCGCAAAACTCCAATTGGTAGAATTGAAATGTTTCATTAAAATTAACGCTGTAAAAGCGTAAGTAATCATCATTGATTTCCACTGGATATTAACTTTTGTATGAGTAATTTGTGCTTTGAAGTTTAAACAATTAAAACTACTGAATTTCTCCGTTAACGATTTTTCAAATTAGCTATCAACATTTCACTAGTTTAAATACCAACAGTATGACAGTTCCCTATTCTAGTTTTCTAGTTGTTTTCTTTATTTCAAAGATTGCAGTATGTGATGTATCATTATTAATGAGATATTTATATGTTTCTGGCATTACTTTCGACTTTGTAATGTTTTGTCAATGAATGAATAAAATTAATAATATGAGTAACAAAGTCGGAAGTAACGCCAGCAAAATATAAATAATGAATAATATTTTATACAAATGGATAAAATTTTGTAGTTCCATAACTCAACCTACAATGCCATCTAAGAGGAGCCAAGCAAATCTCGAAGGATTTAGCTCTGCACAGGATTATTCAATTTTTCGCGGACAAGCCATTATTAAATTTGCTACCCAAAGAGCGTTCCGCCATCTTTCGTTTGTGTATATACTTTGTCTGTAACAATATTCAGCTGACTCATCAGATTTGCTCGTCTCGGCGAAAATATTCTTGAATTTCTCGCGCGAGAAGCGAACGAAAAAAAATTATTATAATCGCGCCACAAGAGAAAATGCAAAAAGTTGTTTTTGTTGCGAATGTATAATGCATGAGAAAGGACTGGTGTGGGACTCTGTAGCTTCTCTGATTGAGACTCAATGCTATGCTAGTAGAGTCGCTTATCTCTTGGGAATATTTTCTCTCTTCTCTTTCTCTCTCACTCTTTTTCCGTCTTCCACCCCTTTCCTCACCCTTTCCTCCCCTCTTCTTCTTGTTCCTTTTCACCGCTATTCTCATCCCCAAAGTCCGAGAGGCAAGGTCTGATTGAAAAGTTCAAATTTGTGACTCCCTACTGAATAACCTCAAAAACCATTTTCTATCCTCTTATGCTCTTCTCCCTGATGCAACAGGTGGCGTCAAAATATTATTAGGGAGAGTATGGTAGTTTGTACAGATTAAGATAATCTCTAATAATTCATTATGTGGAGTATTTCACAAACTTCACAATTTACTTGTTATAGGCCTATGATAGTTTCAATGAAAATTTATACATATTTATAGTATGAAGCTGTAGTAAAGTAGTATAAACTACTTTAGGAGCTGAATGAAGCTACAGTAGGAGCTGAATGAAGCTCTTTTTATGTATGAATCTGTAGTAAAGTAGTACACTAACTTTTATTTTGTATATTTTTTATAGTAGAAAAGCTCAATACAGTTGAGTGGGAATAAAATAAGAATAAAAATTAAGATAACATCCAACCTGGGGCCTGTTTCATAAAGCTTAGAACTCATAGAATTCATGAAAAGTTTTGGATCAAATATTTTTCGAGTTCTATCACTGTATTTATGTGAATATTAACTGCAAACAATTGAGTATATCCAAAAATGTTGAACAAAACTTGAAAAAACAATGATACAAAAAGTTTACATGATTACCACGACAACTACAGCTGTGAGTTCGCAATTTTACTGTTTTACAATATTTTTAAATTTTTAAACAGGACCCAGGTCCTAGCAATCCAATTCAAGATCTTAAGGGCTCTCAATTTTTCCTATTCTATTTAAAGTTTTTCAGTGTTAACTAATTCCATAACGTAAATATTACATTTTCTGATAAGTTTCATAATATTTTCATCTCTGGTTTGTGAACTAAGTTTCTCTAATGTTTTGAAACTTTTCTATTGGTGTCAGGTATATTTAGGACTTCCATATAATTCTTCAAAATTTGAAGTTGATTATGTAAATGGTTGATTCCATCTATTAAATGGAAATATTTAAAGAATGGTGACATAACATCTGATTACAGAATTTATTGAATACTAACACTCAAGTTCTCAAGACTGCTCTTGGATGGGTGACCGACACAAAAAATAAAAAGAGGGAACCCTCGAAGGAAAATTGAAGGAGAATAGTATTTTTGAAGTATTATTGAACGAAAACTTCTATATACCGTCGTAACCTACCCGTACCCGTAAGGTTCTACCTACCGATATGAAGCTACATGAATATTTTCTCAATTGAATCCACCTCTTGTTTCACATTCACTAAAATAAACTAGATACAAATAAATTTCCGATACTAAATTTTACTCTAACCAGCCTATTACCATACCTCCATATCACTTAAAACAAAAAGCCTTGAAAAATCCCGTTTATCCATATACAAATGACATCCACGCACTCGTGAATACGATTAAAACGAGCTTAAAACGCTGTCGCTTGTGCGTTAGTACGCGCTCACATGCGTGACAATGAATTCGTAAATCGGCTCTTGTCCAGTCATCATCATCATCATCATCATCAGTGCACTCTCAGCCCCTCACCATTAATCTCCAGTCATTTGTAATGATGGAAATGATCATGATTTTCACGCTCTTTTGCAGTTTGGAATTTTTTTTTGAGTTCGCACTGTGAGAGTGTGTACAGGTGTTTATTATTTATGGGGCGTAGAGAGATCTGTAGTGGGACTAAATAAAAGGCGCTTTTCAGGGGCTTTTCACGGGGTTTTCACCGGTTTTTCAACGGTGCTTTTCCAAAAGACCGGCTTCATTTACAGATCATGTCCGGGGTTGGTACACTCTGATCTATGGGCACTCTTGTACTCATAGTTTATATATTGAACTTTTTTGAGCTTTCATCTGGCTTTAGGTTTAGATTTTTTCTACTTCTATCCTGAATATTTTCCTCTCGCTTCTTCTTCTTCTTCTTTTTCTTCTGGTTCGTCTTTTTCTCCTCCTCCCTCAAACTTCATCCTCATTCGTCTTCTACTTTCTCTTCTTGTTCTCCATTCTTCTTGTTCTTCATCTACTCCTTTTTCTTCTTCTTCTTCTTGTTCATCTTCTTGCTCCTCTTCTTCTTTACTTCATATTTTCCTTCTTTACTCTTCTGCTTCATCTTTTACATAATCAACTTCTTCATACACTCATCCCTTCCCCTCAATTTTCTGTTTTATACTATTTGCTTTCATTATCCGTTTCTGAATACGTAATCTTATTTTCTCCTTCATTCTCCACTACTCTCTCCTAAATCCTCCATTCTGATATCTGCCTTATGGCTTGGTGTCACGATTCAAGTAGACGTTCAGATTACTGGAGGTAGGTTACTAGTTTAACTTATATGTAAGTAGATAGGCTTCTGGTAACCTGCCTCCAGTAACCTGCACGTTTAACCGGAATCGTGAAACCAAGCCATAACTCTTCGTCATTCTGTCCCTCTTCTTTATTTTCCAGTTCTTTCTCCAACGTTCTATCCTCTACTTCCCTCATTTTCACATTATTCATTCCTATCAGCCTAAACGTAGAAGGGAAACAGCTCTGAGTACGAATCCTCTACACGATTCAGGTCTGATGCTTTTCCACTCTGTTCCATTATAGTGTTACTGACAGGTGACCAGATTAACGTTAATGCCAGTTCACACGTGGTTCAGCGGATTAAATGTAGCATCGATACTAAATAAATAAGTAAAAACCGATTCAGTTGTAATTCAACGGATCAAATACTTTGTCAATAGTTAATAAATATAGTAGGAGCTTGATGTAGCCTACTAGCCTAAAAACCCTTCATTTAAAGCTTACTTCTAAGCCTGTTACTTTACAATATAGGGTTGAAACCGATTCACATGTAGTTTAGAGGATTCAATGCTGCATTATCGGTCACAATAACATATTTATATCCGAGGATCTGCCTATTTCCTATTCTGATACCTGGATATTTTCTAATCCATTTCTGAGAGATTCATTTAATGTATGTTTATGCTTGACTGTCAATGTCACTGTTGCACGAAGGTCTGTTTAGCTTCATCTCCAATTACCAATTTTATTATTATGAATAAAATGAAGATTAACTCCCATGCACTTTCGTACAACCGGCCTTATTTATATTTTCGAGACGGATTCACATGCAGCTTAGCAAAAACTCTTCTGAAAATTTTTTTCGGATATATATTAACGTTTGATCGACCGTTATTATTGTTTAAGAGCAATTCATATGCAGTTTAGCAAATGAGCAGTAGTTTATGAACTCCCGGAACCTCATCGACTACCAACTTCAATAACTTGCTTATAAACATAACCTCTTTATAAAATATCCATGAAAATTGTGAAGACAAGCCGTCCTGGACTCAGTATTTACGTTTTCATTAGTATAAGGTATTTGAATTTGCGTTTCATTTGTACATGAACAAATCCTTAATAAAAGCCTGTGATGTAAATTTCTATGCTTTGCTCTAATCTCTGAGGTGTTATTCTCTCACTTTCAAGCCTTGTTCCAACTGTAGAATATGTCATAGACCTCTTAACATACGAGTAATAAAAGAAGCTCAGTTATAAATATTTTGACTTTCCAATTTTATTTAAAACACAGCCTTTACTATTCGAGCTCAAGTACCTATTTATTGTAGGATACATTCTGAGGAGATCCAGAAATCCAAATCTATTAATTAAGATAATGGTCTAGGAAAAAATCTGAAGTATAGCAATAATTGGTACCATCTGTTCATTGAGTACCTGAGAATCGCAATTATTTTCAGAAATTGAAATGTACAACGTTTCAAGTACTGTGTGGCTATTGTGGTTAACCCGTTACAAGCTTGAAAGAAAGGCGAGTTTGTTTGATTCGATCTCTTCTCTCCTGTTCAACTTTGAGTGGAAAAAGACGAACGAAAAAAGGAGAACATAGCATGTTGGGACATTGGACAGAGTAAAATAAAAGGGTAAATGATTGAGTGCAGGGGACAACTACATCGTCTCTCCTGGGATAGTGGAACTCTCGTTTCAAGGATGTGATTTGGGATGCCTTCAGGGGGTGAAAGTCGAAGGAGGAGGAGAGGAAGAGGGAAAGAAAGAAGAAGAAGAGGAAGAAAGAAGGAGGAGGAAGAGGAAGGAAGAAGAGGAAGAGGAGGAGGAGGAAGGAAGAGGAAAAGGAAAAGGAAGAGGGAGAAGAAGAGGAAGGAGAAGAAGGAAGAGGAAGAGGAAAGGAAGAAGAGGAAGAAGAAGAAAGAAGAAGAGAGAAGAAGAAGAAGAAAAGAAAAGAAGAAGAGAAAGAAGAGGAAGAAAAGAAGAAGAAGAAGAAGAGGAGGAAGAAGAATAGAAGGAGGAAGAAGAAGAAGAAGAAGAAGAAGAAGGGAAGAAGAGAAAGAGGAAAAGAAGAAGAGAGAGGAAGAAGAAGAGAAAGAAGAGAAGAGGAGGAGGAGAAGAAGAGGAGAAGAAGAAGGAGAGAAAAAGAGAAGAAGAAGGAAGAAGAAGAAGAAGAAGAAGAAGAAGAAGAAGAAGAAGAAGAGGATGAGAAGAAGAAAACAGGATGATCATGAAGAGGAAAAAGGAAGAGATGGAGCAAGAGAGAGAAAGAGATATGCGAAGAAGAGAACAAGAAAGAGCATGAGGTTGAGGAAAAAGAATAGAAATGAGATCAAAAGCAGAGAAAGAGAAAGGAAAAGAAGTGAGTGTTAGAAAGGAAGAAGAGTAAGTGGGTAATAAAGATGTTACTGATAGAAAGGATGGACGAGAAAGAGAGGAAGGATATTTGGAGAAAAGAGGTAGAGGAAAGAAAAGTATGATGAGGAACAAAAATATGAGGAAGATGCAGTAGAGCAAAACAAGCTAGGGCGTAAAAATGAGAAGAGAAAGGAAACGTAAAGGAAAGAGGAAGATCACAAAAAACTAGAAGCAGAAGAAAGACGAGATAATTGAAGGAGAAATATAGATTAAGGGGAGAGATAAATGAAGGAGAGAGATAGTTGAAGAAGAAAGAAGGAAGAAGGTGTGAGAACAAGATGAAAAAGAAAAGAGAATTTGAAAGAGAGGAGAAAAATGGGAAAAGGAAGAACGATAGTTCAAAGACAGAGAATAAACCGGGTTGAAAGAGGTTGTACTAAATGAGGAAGAGGGGGATGCGAATGAGAAGATAAAACAATAGAGAAGGGAAGGATTAGAGAAGATAGATATGAGAAAGAGGGAGATGATGAAGAATAGTGAAAAGAGAGTGGTGGAGAAGTGAGAATGAAAATAATATGTGAAGGAGAAGCAGTGGCGAGAGAAGAAATGAAAACCGAGGTAGAAGAAGGATAAGGAAGCAGAGAAGAAGAACAAGAAGGATGAGAAAGAGCAGCAAAAAAAGAGCAGGGAGAGCTGGGAAAAAATAAGAAAAAGAATAAGAAAAATAAGAACAATGTAAAGAAGAAGTAGAAGAAAGAGGAGGAGAAGAAAAAGAGAAGAGGTCTAGTCGTTTCTGATTGAATGTCCGGTCTCCCAGGATCACTGCCGCAGGCTACGAAACTACATTCTTGTTTGTTTAATACACGTTCTTTTTGCTCTTTTTCCTTTTTTCTCCTCTCACATACGTGCACTCACATTCTTGTCAATTTAGAATTAGAAGTACAGCGAGAGAAAATGGCGACGAGGGAAAGAAAAGGTACGAAAAAGTGATAGAGAATCGAAACTATTTGAATAGTAAAAGAAGAACTGATAAGAAGAAAAAGACCAAGAGCTTTGGGTGAAAAGATGTGTACTTGATTGAGTTTCAGTTTAAATTCCCATTTTTCGTTAGTTATACAATGTTTAATTAATCTGCATCGAATCTACTACTCGTATACAAAGATATCTAATCGCTCAGCGCAGATAAAATATAAGTGACGCACACCTACTACTCCCGTTGTAATGGTGACCACTTGAGACCTTACCTACTCCGCTAAATATAATTTTGAACACATGCTAAGAGAATAGCTAATCGTTTCCCACCTAAAGCTGTAACTTAGATCTATATCTCATCATCATTCTCATGAAGATCATCAAGCTCATCAAGATCATTCTCCCCGTTAACCTCGCACAAGCCAAGAGCTTACGTGGGCATCACCCAAGCAAAACAAAAATAAAAAGAAGGAAAAACTCAGCAATGGAATATTTTTTGCAATGTGTAACCCCGGTCGTACACCGGAGCAATAAGCAATATACCAATTCAGGCTTAGTTATTACTGTACAGTTAGTCAAGACAAGACAAGACGAGATTAGTCACGTTTAGTCACAGTACTTCACACGGTTGCTTTTGAAGCAACACACCAATTGAATCATTGCATCAGTGTAACAGCAGCAACCATGTAAATTACTGTAACAAACGTGACTAATTCCGTCTTGTCGATCACAGTGAACCATGTATGGCCTTTTTGGATCATGATTTGTATACTCTGACATCAATAGTTCAATGCACAGAAACAGCTGCGTGGTGTGCATTGACCTGCTATGAGTAGACATTAAATGTAAATGTTCTTATAGCCTATATATGTACGAGCTGCCTTACAGTTCTTCCTATCCACTTTATTTAGTACTTAGTACATCATATTATAGCAGTTTTTTTTCTAGCAGATGGCGAATGATTGTTGAGAGACTCCACATGTTTTTTCCACATTTGTAAACAGCTAATTCATCCTCAAAATTGGAAAAATCTACTATACATGGGTTGATCACAGTCTAAGGCTAGGCGTACACCGGTTAGTCAAGACAAGACAAGACGAAATTAGTCTTGTTTAGTCACAGTAATTCACATAGCTGCTTATGAAGCAGCACACACCGATGCAATGACTAATCGGTGTTTGTTGCTTCATAAGCAACTATGTGAAGTACTGTGACTAAACGTGACTAATCTTGTCTTGTCTTGTCTTGACTAACCGGTGTACGCCTAGCCTAATAAATACACAGTCGCGACACTCCCATGCTAAATGAGTGGGCCCTGAAGCGATCAAACCCTTCACAACGCAGGCATGCCAAATCACAATGCCAACGGTGCCAGAATTCAAAATGATAGAAACGGAATGCTAAAGCTAACTAAATTCTGAAGAAAAGAGCGATGACATATGATTTTTGACATATGTTGTAAATTTAAGTATAGCAGGATTCTTTTAAATTGTCAGAAAACAGCTGATTGATGTACGCTCGTTTACTAACGTTGAATAAGGTGTTTTCTGACAAGTTAAAAGAATCCTGCCATAGTTTGATATGCCGGCCACCAGGATTGCTGCTCGTAACACTGGGGACCACTTTTTGTATCCAAGTGACGGGACTGTTACAGCAGGATCCGTTTAACTTGTCAGAAAACATATGATCGACGAGCATATGATCACAATACTTAAACTTACAAAATAATGCTGAATCTCGCAGATTATTGAAAAGGTTTTTTAAAGACTTTGAAGGTCTTTAATGCCCGGTTTTTCAGTCGCTCAATAGACAGTTTATGGATCCAATAGCACTATTGAATCAATAACCATGTGTTTTCAAATGCAAAAAAAAAAGTTTTTGATTCGATAAGTTTATTGAACGACTGAAACCAGGCATAAGACTTTAATCACTTTTGATATGCCGGCCACCAGGATTGCTGCTCGTAACACTGGGGACCGCTTTTTGTATCCAAGTGACGGGACTGTTATTTATTAGACTGTGGGCTAATTCTTTATGCTCATTACGATGTAATGACATAATGACATAAGATCAAAGAACGTATTGGTGTGGGGGTGGGGGAGGAAAGATATGAATAAATTTGCTGAGGAAAGAACAAAACTCCATTACAATGCATCCATCAGCAATGGGGAAAATCCTTCCATGGCAGCATTATGTAAAGTGACGGAGAATTAAGCCTATTGCACCCTTTTCTGAAGTCCTATTCTTTCTCATTCTCCATCCTTTTCCTTCTTTATCTGCTCCTCTCTCTCTCCCTTCCACCAATCCTTTCATTCTATTTCAATTGCCAGCAAAAGAAAATGGAAAAGCGAATCAGCGAACAGTGAAACTTTGCATGAAGACTGTTGATAAGACGGGATTAGGATAATCAGTGAATAAAAGGAAGAAGGGAAAGAGAAAAGGAAAAGAAGAGGAAGAAGAAGGAGAAGAAGAAGAAGAAGAAGAAGAAGAAGAAGAAGAAGAAGAAGAAGAAGAAGAAGAAGAAGGCAAAAGAAAACGAGGAAGCAGTAAGAGATTGGCATTCAAATTATTCTAATTAAATATAGCACTCTGTAGAGAAAGCTGGCATTGATTTTACATTTGGAAATTACAATTCTCTTCAACCTAAAGAATTTTTCACATCAGTGAGTGTATTTGGAATAAGATTAATGTGAAGAATGAATGATACTGTATAGTAGAGAACGATTTTGTGAAGAACCTACTTATTTAAGGATTTGAGGAGATTATTTTTGAAAATACCAATTTCGAAAGTAGAGTTTGGCAGTTTTGGATTTGATTTTGTACAATAGTTTATCTACTGAATTGTGGAAATAAGATAGATGAAGCTGCTAGCTGTTACTTTCATTTGATCATGAATTCTTAGGTTAGTATTTCTTTCAATAAGCTCAGATAAGATATAATTTTGAAGTTGATAATTTGTTGATCAAACAAAAATAAATTTAATATATTAACTTGAAGTATTCTACTTAAACTCTCAAACCTCAAAAGAGGTCGCATTGATAGAGAACTGAAATTGAATGTCTACAGAGTGAGTTAGAAGTGGAAATACATTGTAGCCTAACTATCCTTGAAATTTGAGTACAAAAAATCAAAGGAATCCACAAAAATGTGTGTTCAGTAAATATGAATGACACTTGAAGCTCAAGTATATCTAGTTGAAGATAATCAAATAAATCAAAGTAAAATATGTAAGATATCAAATAAGATGAGTCAAATTTCCACTTTTTAAAACACACATCTTTCATATTTTAGTCTGAATTTTTTCAAATTATCTACAGCATTGCCAATGTAATTTGCAATGTCCTTCAATTAAGTTCTTTATGTTCAAATCAAGTACTTGAAACTCAACAAATCAATTTTAATCCTTTTCCTTCGCTCAAGCTTATGTCTCTGCAAAGGTTTTCCTGTATTTGTATAATTATGTTCAGTATGACATAATGTTTTCTTCACATAATGTATTGTGGCAAAAATGAAATGAATTTGAGTTTGTAATTTATATAATCGACTTCAACATAACCATAAACTAGTGGCGAAGCGTGGTATACCCGGCGATGACCAAATAAGTATACCACGCTTCGCCACGGCCATAAACAAAAAATAATCGAATTCAATCGATATTATTGAACGTACAAGAATTATTTTCGGATATGAAGCACATACAGAATATATTATTCATCCATAACAAAAAAATCCCAAACTATAGAGATAAATCCACACATACATCATTGAAAGTTGAAATTCAGCCCCACTCTCTAAACCAGCTCAACTCATCTCATGATGCTGTAAATCTTACGATAAATATCTGGTGATAACTACCCTTTAGTCCAACCCCTGACGTTGAAAGATAAATAAATCAATTGCTGAGGGTTTACCACAAAGGATTGGGGGTACTGGACCCCCCACCACCCTTCAATATCATCCTGTGAACGCCCCCCCCCAATCCATGATTTCCGATAAGACTCTCGCCCGTCAAGGGACGCTTAGAACGGGCTTCATTGTGTTGCTTTGTACCTGATACAAACGTGATACGGATTCCTTTGTGTATCACGATCGTTCGTCGTATTGGATACCGAGATGTGGTGCCTAGAGACTGATACATCTTCACGTGTGTAACACGTGTGTAAAGGTACACAGTTAACGAGGGGCAAGTCGTAAATTAGGATTATCGAAGCTTGTGGCGTTTTAAGTGATGTACTAAGTATCTGAGTACTGTTAGGCTAGGCGTACATCGGTTAGTCAAGACAAGACAAGACGAGATTAGTCACGTTTAGTCACAGTACTTCACATAGTTGCTTATGAAGCAACTGCATCATTGCATCGGTGTGTGCTGCTTCATAAGCAGCTATGTGAATTATTGTGACAAAACGTGACTAATCTCGTCTTGTCTTGTCTTGACTAACCGGTGTACGCCTAGCCTTATAGGAGACAATTATAGTAAGAAATGATATAGGGAGATGGGGAATAACTCAGGGAATGATATCGATATAGTTATTTTTGCTGTGAAATTTAATCAACTGTCTTGCAGTTGCAATCATGAAAGAAGAGAATCAAGAGATTCAAATTGACAAAATATTATATTTCAACATTATTTTAAAACAGTAGAACAAATTGAAAACGAACAACATAAAAAATATTGTATTCGATGACCTGTTTGATTGTAATGTATAATAATATAATTCTTTATTAATATATTTTGTCAAAGTTGATCACAAATAAAACTTGATCGATTTATTGAATAATTCAAATTTAATCCAATTTTTTCTCATTCCATTTCCAAAACAATTTTTTAATTTACTTCTTTTTCTTCCCCCCTTTCCCCGATTTGCCCGACTTGGCCGAGCCCGGCCTGCTCCCTTTCCCTTTTTTCCCTTTTTTGTCCCCTTTTTTCGGGGTCTTGGGAATGTCACTCGCCAAATACTGGGTCTCTTTCGACTCCGTTACCGGTTTGTCGTCTTTGAACTTTGGCGTGCGCATTTCAATCTCAATCCTCGGTTTTTTTCCGGCCGCTATCCGTTTTCTGCCCAGCTTTAAAACTAACACATCCTGTTTAGAATCGGGATCGTCTTTGGTTGTCATATGGGGATACTCAGGCCTTATGTTTACAACCTGTCCGATATTCTCACCCACGTCTTCCCCGTTCTGTGTGTAATAAACTGAAGACGTAAACTTACTTTCAACACTCAGCTTATCAGGTTTATCAGGCATTCTTAGGATCATCTGATTACCTACCATGCCGACTGATCCTGGAGACACTTTATCGTAATCAGTCTCTCGAGTTGATGGTCTCACATTTTTCTCAGAAGGTAATCCTTGTTGATTGTTTTGTACAGTACTCATCACACACTTACAAACCCGCTCACAAATTGCTTTCAAATCCATTTCCCCGCTTTCATCAAACCCAAACGGACAATCTAAAGGTTTTTTATTTGTTTTGGGAAGTTTAGTAGGTTTAGATTGTTCCATCTCTTTACTTCCACCTTTCTTCCCCTCCTCAACACTTTTCTTCGTTTCCCCCACCTCACCTCTCGTCCCCCCTTCATTAATCACTCCCTTTCTTTGATTATTATCTCCCCCCAAATCCCTATCACCCTTTCCATCCCTGCCACAAAAATTTCTATCAGTCCTCTTCGCCGTTCCACTTATATAACTCTTCGCTTCCTCATCAGACAACTGGAACTGCGTTAAAATAGTCCGCCCAAAACATGAAGCTCTCACAAGGTACACAATCTCCCCCATAACCAAGTTGTCCTCATCCCGTAGATAATTGTGGCATTCCACAACAGCTGTTCCGTCCTTGTAAGATCTGTCAATACAATCTTGAAACCCGTGGTACATGCTTGAATTTTCACGCACCAAAGATTCTTTTGATGGAAAATCGTTGTTTAAATACTTGAAAGTCTCATACAAACTTACATCGGTTTTTCCGATGAAAAACTCAGTTTTGGGCTCAACCTTTTCTTTGTCAGCAATATCTTCGTCGCCAATTTTCACGTCATCACTGACATCCTCCCAATTCTCATCGTCATCATCGTTGTGACGATTTTGAAACGCTTCAGGGTTCAAAATTTTCCGGAAAACACTAGCCACAACATCGAAAGAACCCGTTGGCAAATTTTGGAGATTTTTCAACGAAAACAAACAAGATTTTCCACTTTTCAACGATACGTTTCTGCTTTTTTCGTGAATTGGTTTTGTGCTGGGACAGAAATCCTCTTCCCGTATCTCCACATGATTACTACCGAAATACTTGAACTTAACTATGGTCTCACCCAAGTCATCAGGTCCAATGTTTAGTGGATTTTTTGGCAAAGATATGTTTGTATGTCTTCCATCATGTATGTCTCTGTATTTCACCGTATCTACGTAGAATTCTAGTAGGTAGAGTTCTTCCAAATTTTCACACATTTTCAGAAGAAGTTGGCAAGTATTTTATACTCTATACTTCAAAAAAGAAATTTTACAGTATTTTTCGTACTTTAATTCTAACCAAAATTTTCATATATTCATCAAAAGAAACTTGAAATGTATCTACTATTCTACACTTCACAGATGAAATTTCACAGTATTTTTGTACTTCACTTCCAGATTCCCACACATTTCTATCAAAATAAATTTGAGATTTATTCTACACTTAGAGTTTCACAAACATTCAAACATTTCACAAGAGGTAAAACTGAAAATTTACAAAGTCTACTTTATTTTACACCAAAAATTTCACAAGTATATTTACCAACAAACACGAATTTTGAATAGATAATTTTGTAAACAGGGAATTTGAAAAGTAAAAATGATTAGAGGAGCTCAAAATTATTACAGCTGTCTACTGATCAAATGGAATAGGTATAATTTTATATGAAAAATATTCTCGATAATCGAATTATCAATACGTTTGAATCCACCATCAAGATAGATAAGAGCATTCAGAATCAGATTCATTCAATTTGACGCTTGGCATTAGATAGATCGGTAGATAAATATACGAGCAACCTCAAGAAATAATATCTCTCTATCAATCTATCTATCTAATGCAAAGCGTCAAATTAAATGAATGTGATTCTACATTTGATTTGGTGTGAGAATACTTATTTCAAGCGCTTGCTACAGCTGTGTGTGAAAGTGCAAACGTAATTCATAATAATGCACAGTTGATTCGATATTAGCTATTTTCAGCTAGCGCTGGCAATGCAAGAAGCTTCCTATGTGAAGGACTCACATAGTTTTTCTGAGAAGACGTTAAGCCGTCGGTCCCGGCTCCCTAAAAATAAGTCGTCAACTTTCATCATCACTCTTCCCATTATTCACCCGCATGTGGGCGTCATAAAAATATAATGGAAGTCCGCTAGAATAAAATGTGATTAAATTTTGAAATTGTAATATATTATTATTTCATTTCTCTCCCTATAGCAAGCTATGGTTGTTGGTTTATATTTTTCCCCCCATTATATTTTTGTTATGGTAAAAAGTATCTAATTTGACGAGAATTCTATGTGATTTGGGAAAAGTCAATTAAGTCTTTGAAAACCCGTCATTTGAAAAGTAAGGGACTGAGATCGAAAGAAGGACAATATAAAGATAAAACTAGACCAAAGGGAAAAGACAATAAACACTGAGGAACTGTTGACCGCAGTGAAAATTAGAGATAGAAGAGATTTCAAATTCGTAGCAGACTCTTGAACCTTCTCGAAATGCCTGGAGCTAGGCTTACAAATGATCAAGTCTTGTAGAAACTGGACCCTCTTCTTACAAGACCTTCTTTCCTCATTCCCTCCTTTTCCTATCAGTTTTAATCTGCCTGATACGTAGTAGAAAACAAGGGAATTGGAAAACGAGGATTGGAACAGATTGTCTGGAGATGTTCTGCAGAGAGTCTTTAGGAAGTCGAGCAAAGCACTAACTACTTGAATTCGAATCGTACTTTGCTTGAGTTGAACTAGGTATTGATTCTTCTTTCAACAACTATTGTGCCTTTTGAAAGATCAGATATTCACAGGTATAGATCACAGAATTAATTCTTTAACAAACAGTGTAACAAACGTGATATTTGTTGATTAATATTCCAGTTTTAGATTCATAGAAAGTAAAATTATTCCGATGGGATGAGGGATGAAAGGATGAATAGATGAAAGGAGAAGGGAGGAGAAGGAGAAGAAGGAGGAGAAGAAGGAAGGAGGAGAAGGAGGAGAAGGAGGAGAAGGAGGAGGAGGAGAAGGAGGAGGAGGAGGAGGAGAAGGAGGAGAAGAAGGAGGAGAAGGAGGAGAAGGAGGAGGAGAAGAAGAAGGAGAAGGAAGAGGAGGAGGAGAAGAAGAGAAGGAGGAGAAGGAGGAGAAGGAGAAGAAGGAGGAGAATAAGAGGAATTATGTTAAAATTTGAAAATATTTTGTCAAACAAACTGAAAATCAATATAGAAGATTTAAATTGACATTTTGCACAATCTTTTAGCTCCTCAAAACAAGAAACTACCACAAATATTCCTTGATATTTTTTCGTCGAACAAGCTCAGAAACAACGTGAAACGTCGAAAATCACGACAATATTTTGTACTGATATTGTTTAGTTTCTCACTGATAAGATAAAAGTTGCCTTTTGAGCTCACAAGAGCACTTGAAGACTTCTAGTCCACATATCGAACAAATCCAGGTTTTTCTGTCTGTCAGAAACTATCTTGAGAGTTTTTCCGGTTGGGAAACTTGCTTGATATCTATTATTGTACTAGAAAGTTGGAAAGGAAGAGTGAAGAAGGAGGAGAAAAAGGTAAGGAACAGGAGAGAGGAAAGACGAACAGACAATAACATTCAGCAACATTGAAGAGTTTTTGTGCTTTCAAGTGTCTAAAGAAGGAGAGAAAAGTTAGGATGTTGTCAAAAATCATTCCAGACATCAAGAAAGTCTCAAGTCTCCCTTGGGAAAGGGGTGCTAGCAAATTGTGAGGAGAAAGGAGGAGGAGGAGGAGGAAGGAAGGAGAAGGAGGAGAAGAAGAAATAGGAGGGGATGTAGAAGAAGGAGGAGAAAGAGGAGAAGAAGGAGGGGAAAGAGGAGAAGGAGGAGAAGGAGGAGAAGGAGGAGAAGGAGGAGAAGGAGCAGAAGGAGGAGAGGAAGGAGAAGGAGGAGAAGGAGGAGGAGGAGAAGGAGGAGAAGGAGGAGAAGGAGGAGAAGGAGGAGAAGGAGGAGAAGGAGGAGAAGGAGGAGAAGGAGGAGAAGGAGGAGAAGGAGGAGAAGGAGGAGAAGGAGGAGAAGGAGGAGAAGGAGGTAAAGAAGTAAATAGAAGAGAAGAAATAGATAAGTGGTAGAAATGCAGATAACATATGAAGTCATGAAGGAAGAAGTAATATAAAGTAGGGAAGAATACGTTGAGAAGATGATGATCAGAGGTAGACTAAGAAACAATAACAGGAAGAGAGGGAAAAGAGAAGAAGAAGAAGAAGAGAAGAAGAAAGAAGAAGAAGATGAAGAAGAAGAAGAAGAAGAAGAAGAAGAAGAAGAAGATGGTGAAGAAGAAGAAGAAGAAGAAGAAGAAGAAGAAGAAGAAGAAGAAGGAGAGAAGAAGAGAGAAGAGAAGAGAGAGAAGAGAAGGAGAGGAAGAGAAAAGGAGAGAAGAGGAAGAAGAAGAAGAAGAGAAGAAGAGGAAGAGAAGAGAAGGAAGGAAAAGAGAGGAAGAAGAAGAAGAAGAAGAAGAAGAAGAAGAAGAAGAAGAAGAAGAAGAAGAAGAAGAAGACGCAATACAATAGAATGGGAGACCGTTGTTTTGAACCACTTCACATACTCCCACATTCACTTGAAGAGCTTCTGCCGAGTTCAACAACAATATTTTCTACTTGACGAAAATCTTTCCCGAAGATTCGACGTTGAAAATTTCACGTAATCTTACGCTTGTTTGTCTAGAAAATAAAATCATTATATTTTTTACGAAATTGATGCTCACATGTGCTCTAGACTTGTGCATGGGTGAGCACGGTCTCTATCTAACTGTAACTATCTATCTAGACTAACTGTATAGTTAGTCTATGGTATTGCTCATAAGGTTTTTGTACTCCATTTTGTAAATAGTTGAATGTAAAATGTATTAAAATTACATAAAAATTAAATAGCCTTCTGTAAGGAAATGGAAGTACTCGTACATAAATTTATTGAATTTTTTTAGATAAGAGTCAAACTATTTGATAAACTCCCCCAGAGATTATCTTTTTTACAAGGTTGATGCTCACATGAGCTCTAGGCTTTTGCATGGGTGAGTATGGTCTCTATCTTCTGCTCGCAAGTTTGTTGTACTCATTTTGTAAATGTTTGATGAATAAATCGATTAAAATTGAATGAAAATAGAATACTCCGAGGAAATGGATTTACATCAGTCTATAGAATTGTTTAAATTAGTCTCAAACCATTTGATAAACTCCCCCAGAGATTCATACAACCGAATATCAAGCAAAACCCTTCAGTGTCCGAAATATTTTATGGTCAATATAGGTTACAACACGTACACGAATGCGGTTAACCACGTTTTGATTCCTATCACGTGACTGAATAGCGCGCGAAAATTTGAATCGGGATTTTGGCGGGAATTGGTCCGATTGGCTGCGGTGGTTTGGCTGTCTGTCAATCGGAATGTGAATGGTGAACAATATATTTAATTGCTTTTCCTGGCACAGGGACTGATATTTGAAATGCCAGTCTACATTCCATACCAGTTCACATAATATTGGTTCTGTGTATGTCTCGATCAAAGACTATTAATTATTTAATTGTAGATAGAATCCACAGTGTACACTTCAATTATTGTATTCAAGTACATATTTCATTCATCGGATCAAGCAATACAAGAAAATTAAGAATAAAATTCGGGAATCAATATTTTTTAGCTCTGGTTGCTAAGTAGCAAAACGGCTTAAGAAGTATGAGTAGAGCTAAACTAGCGCTCTCTCTTTGATAACAGACTTAGGAGACAATGAATTAGGCTAGGCGTACACCGGTTAATCAAGACAAGACGAGATTAGTCACGTTTAGTCACAGTAGTTCACATAGTTGCTTATGAAGCAACACACACCGATTAGTCATTGCATTGATGTGTACTGCTTCATAAGCAACTATGTGAATTACTGTGACTAAACGTGACTAATCTCGTCTTGACTAACCGGTGTACGCCTAGCCTTAGTGACAATTTTTACAGTACTTCATACCATTACACCATTTATCACACTTTCTTCAAACCACAAAGCTTGACTTGAAATTCAAACTATTGGTTCAATTTCTACTCAACAGGGGAGAAAACCCTTGTAAAATATGCAGCCCTTTTAAACAGAATATAACGAAGTTAACGAAGACTTCAAGACATATTATGCCTTTTTAGGTTTGGAAGTTCCAATAAATTTATGCAAACTATCCTATAATTTATTTGATTTTATTGAATTTTCTTCAGATCTTTGGGATTCGAATCATCCATGACTATTCCTCTATACTAGAGACATGATTTCAAAACAGAGGTCGATATAATACAACGTAGAAAACAGTCGCTTGAAATTCGAATTATTATCGAAGATTTTTCCTCTTGAGACCGATTCTCCACTCAAGAATTCACTTGAACACTCAACATAACTATGACACACTCAACATAAAATGACTGCAATGTTGATAGTCAATATTTGATGTACGAAAAGAATCAAGATAGGACGACAATGCAGCGAAATTTACGAAGAATTATTCAGCGAAGAAGAAGAAGAAGAAGAAGAAGAAGAAGAAGAGAAGAAGAAGAAGAAGAAGAAGAAGAAGAAGAAGAAGAAGAAGAAGAAGAAGAAGAAGAAGAAGAAGAAGAAGAAGAAGAAGAAGAAGGATAAGAGGAAGAAGTAAAAAGAAAGCGGTGGAAAGGAAACTTGAAGATAGAATAAAGCGTTATTGTGCTCTTATTCGAAACGTGGATTTGACAAAATAACAAACGAATCCAAGTCAAGTCTAGAGGTAGAGACAAATATACATAACAATCCACTCAAGGAAAATACTCAAGAAAATATTCTCTTTTTACACTAACAATGTTTAGGAGAGTAACGTTCAGTTCAACACAAACATAGAATTCCATATTTCATGGAAGCGAAATCAAAATTTTTGAATAATAGGTTGCTTCATATTATCATGTTTACACTTGTCAGTGTTTTTTAATGTCAGCGTGAAGAGCAAATTGAGTTTAATCATTATACAATAACGTCATCTAACAGTGCCAACGTTACAAGATCCCTAACGAGCTCTGTTAAATGACGTCATCTTTAAAGGTAGTTGAATTAGTTAACACTCTTCCAATCGGCCTAGGATATAGATTTAAATTGAAAATCTGAATCGTTTGTGTAACAGGAGGTACTTTTAGGTCAAGATTCCAAATCCTCTTTCCTGATTGGCTGAATTCCATTGTTGAATAAAGCTTACGGACTGGAAAATACATGGAATGGCGGTTGAAAATAAACAGAACGGCGAATACTTCCTTGAAAACTTCTCTACTTCCCACTCAAGATTTCATTTTATTCTAAGAATTTACTATAGTTGCACTTCAATAATATTGTTTATTGACAACAAAGCTCGTTAGAAACAAACGTTTCCAAGGACACTTAAATAATTTAATGTTTCTTAACAAAGTAAAAAAAAATTCATTGCTTTGAATCTTATTGTTTCTTACTGAATCTTATTCATTAATAAGATTCAATTATTTTCAAGTTATTTAGTTGAATGATTTATTGTATTTTTTTGGATAATAAAGTTCTCTGTAATATTCCAAGGAGTTTGGTTACTATAATAGCATTTCAATAATCTAGTATCTTTTCAACAAACTACGATGGATATAGCAGGATTAATTTGAATTGTCAGAAAACAGCTGTTTCGGCAATACGTAGTGGTTATTTTGATAAAATAATCTAAAGGCGAAAGCATGGGCCGGTTCATGAGCTCAGACGCCAGCCAATTTGGATGGCACGCTCTGTACTATAATAGCAATTCAATAACCTTGTTTTATGTCCCATCAAGAGCCTGTTCGGACACAATACAAGGAGCCACTGTTTTGGTCTAGGACTTCTAAATAGCCAAGCTCATGACTCGGCACTTTAAAGTGATCCTAGTAGACCTTTCAAAGAATACCTTTGCATTGCAATAATCTGTGAGAATCAGCATTTGTAGGTTGAGTATTGTGACTATTTACAAACACGTACGTTTTCAAATTTAGTCAATTGATCCTGCTATTACGTCATAAGCGAGTTACGTCGCTTGCAGTGTGGCCAGCTGCAATAGAACGCAATGTGGCTCATTGAAGTGTGGCCGTAGCCTAAGCCTTACGGTTCTTTATTAATATGGAGTTTTGATACTGTAATAGCCCTTAAATTTAATAATCTAATATCTAATCTATTCAACAAACTACATTACGTTAAATACGTATACTCTTTTATACAGAAGTAACCAATAAATCTTTCAACTTGAACACTCTCCTGCCAGATAAGCCACACTTGATTCCTCAATACATTGCTCTCAGATAATAAGTCACGACGAAACAAAAACCAATGAACCCCTACGGAAACTGTAGTCTTATCAGAGGTTCTTTATTATTTCTCAATGAACACTATACTCCTACCGCGCATGCGTTGTTTAGCGTACTAATGAACTTCTATTCATTTCAAGGTGGTGGAATTGATTGCTTCTGTTGATACGTTTCAGGCAGAAAGTGGTGATGGATACAGAAGGAGATAAATAGAACAAAAGGAGAAAAAGAGGGGGAGCTCGGGTCTCTCTTTCTGATCAGTGGCAATAATTGGATTTTCAACTTTGTCTGTGGCGGTGAGAAATAATTCGATTTGGCAACCAGAGCATTCGCTGGAAACAAACGTGATTTCAATTTTTCTTTATTTTGTGTTTGTTTCACCAATTTTTTGATATTCTGCTCAAGAGTGACAGGGTTGTTGTTGGAGGTTCCTGTTGCTTCTAGTTTCCGGTTTGTTTCACCAATTTCGGGATTTCAACTCTTGTGTGGACGGTTGAATTTAGTGGTGGAAAAATTGACGGACTAGAATAAAAGGATTTGTGGAGCTTCACTGTAGGAGTGGACATCTTATCAATGGGTTGTGGAGAGAGTAGAAGAACATTAGAATGAGGACGGAGAAAAATAAGATGGAAAAAGGTGAACTGGTTTTAGGAGAAGAGGAAGAGGAATAAAGAGTGAACGAGGAAGAAAGAAGAGAAGATAAGAGTGAAAGAAAATTATGAAAATTGGGGAGAAGAAGAAGAGAAATGAAAAGAAGAGAAAGAAAGAAGAAGAAAAGAGAGGAAGAAAGGAGAAGAAGGAGAAGAAGGAAGAAGGAAGGAGAAGAAGGAGAGAAGGAGAGAAATAGGAGAAGAAGAAGAAGGAGAAGAAGAAAGAAGAAGAAGAAGAGGAAGAAGAAGAAAGAAGAAGAAGAAGAAGAAGAAGAAGAAGGAGAAGAAGAAGAAGAAAAGAAGGAAAAAAGAAGAAGAAGAAGAAGGAGGAGAAAGACAAAGAAGATAAAGTAGCGGAATATATGAAAGAGGAAGAAGATTAATAGATTGAATAAGGAATAATTATTAGGTAGCAGATGAAGTAGGCAAAGAAGAAGAATCAGTAGAGGAAGAAAAAGAGCCCTTTGGTGGCCAGTAGACTTATCTATAAGAATTTATGAACAATTTAAATGAAAAAATGTAATGTACCATAATCTTACTATAACTTATTCATAATCTTAATATGCCACATATAATACCATTTATGATAATTTATGACTGTTCCCAAGTTCCCACACATTTTAGAAATCAATCACTGCCAACCAGTCGACTGGCATATGCTACTGGTATAATGTAAAAGCATCAATATTTCATATGTAAAACCTGTCTAAGACGGAACGCGACCGGACTGAAAAAACTTTTCCGTTTTAGCAGGTTTCCGGCTTACAAAGGTACTTTTACCTTTATACAAAATTCCTTGGGACCAGAAAAACCATTCCGTCTCAACAGGTTTCCGTCTTACACAGGGTCCGCCTTAGACAGGTTTTACTAATATAGATTTTGTAAATCTCAATCCGTCAGTAAAACAAAGTTTTCTTCTAGCTTTATCTCTGTGACTTTCTCTCAACTACCAGAACTATTGTCAGCAATCAATGGCAGACACAATCAATAAACCAAACTCAAGAGACATCAATCTTCCGCCGCATCAAAATGCAGTCGAGTCAGCATTTTTGTAGCTGGGAATAGAGGACACATTACCTACACGCTTGACGGCTGCCTTATATGACACCGCATAAATCTCAAATGATCCCTTGCGTCTATCAAGGTGTACTTTGAAAGCTCTGTGAACCAAATTCATGTCTCTTGCTTCTTAAAACCTTATCTTGCTTGATTCTTTTGATGGGAAAATCATTGTTTGGTAGTTTATTCGTAAGTTATTTCTATTCCCAGTTTCAAAGTTACTTTTTAAAAATTAAGTTTTTCTTATTGGCAATAATAAAATTTACGAGGTAATCTATATCCAGGAAACTTTTAACATCTGAATTAACATTGTAATTAACAGAGTAATTCATAGTCAGTGCAGCTTCTCAAGCAAAATGAACCAGCATAATACAGAGTGATTCAGATAAGTCAGAACTCAAATATTGAATGGATAATAAAATGTTCTATTTATATGTTTTTATTTAATGTTTTATTTATATTTTATATTTTCTGCATTGTTGGAAGCATACTAATCCAGAAAAAAGAATAATATCTTTGATACACATACAGGGTGATTCAGATAAGTCAGAACTCAAATATTGAGTTTCGACTCAACATTCAACTGATGATGATGCCATGAGCATCGAAACTTAAGTTTTGTATAAATAAAACTAAGTAGGAGAAGACAACATCTGTGTTTTTATTTAATTATTTCACTCAAATTTTGAATGGATAATAAAATGTTTTATTTATATTTTAAATTTTCTGCATTGTTAGAATCATACTTTTCAGTAAATTCTGTAACATTTTACTGGAAGTATGCTTCCAATAATGCGACTCTCTGCTCTTGCGTAAGGATCGTGAAGGACTGACAACATTATTCGCTCTCTGCCTGACACCAGCGCTTGTGGTGGGGGGTGTGTGCGTGGAGTGGGATATGTTCTCGAAGGTCAAAGCTCTCTGACAAAACAAACAAACAAACAAAAGAAATTCTTATAAATGTCCAACTGAACTGCATAACTAGTTAAAGTCCTGACTTATCTGAATCACTCTGTATAATACATGGCTCAGTTCCTTATATTGCTCACCCTTATCATCAATTTATAATGCACAGTTCCCCAAAGTTTCGCCTCCATCATTCAGTTACATTGCACAATTGAACACATACCTCAACCACCAAATTAAAACATACAATTTCCCACCAATCAGCATCCAATTCCGATCATGAATGGCTGCGAATTAATATCGAAAACTTCCTGGTCAACTCGAGAGTAGAGCAGCATCTGTCAACAGCTGGCTCCGTCCACATTATCATCTGAAAGATGCACGGCGCTGGCTGACCATTTGCTGTTAATAGTAACTTTCCCACCAGACACAGGACTACTGCTGCATATTCAAATTCCGGCCACCCATCCACTGCTGTTACTGTTTATCTGTTACTGTCCACTTCTGTTACTGTTTATCCAGCAATGCAAAACTCAGCCGTCGCCGGTTGCAGTCTGCTTCAATTTACATATTTAATGGAACACTCTCTTGCTTGCAAGGGACTCGGAACACGTTGGGCGCCAGGTTTGAAAAACACCCGGCTGTGTCTTGTCTACAGTGGAATTAACTTTGTAGGAATTGTAGGTGGTAGGCAGAGTTGTAGGCCTGTAGGAGGTGAATTTCACTACTGGGGCCTAAACTTATACGTATAGCACGATCCATTCAACTTGACAGAAATCTGCTGTTTTGGTAATAATTAAACAGTGACTTCCACACAATAATCAAAAGGCTTAAAAGTCTTAGGGCCGGTTCATGAGTTCGGGATTTAGCCAAGTCCTAGACTAAAACGGGTGGCTATCGTAGCATCGACAAACGATTATCTCGACAGGTTAGTGGGTTAGCAGCATAGAGAGCCCTTAGTACATAGTTTCGAGGCTAACGTTTGTCGATGCTACGGTGGCCACCCGTTTTAGTCTAGGACTTATAGCTAAATCCCGAGCTCATGAACCGGCCCTTAAAGACCTTTAAAGTCTTTAAAAGACCTTTTTGAAGAAGACCTTTCAAAGAATAACTTTTTAAAAGACCTTTTCAATAATCTGCGAGATTCAGCATTTGTAGGTTAAGTATTGTGATCATATGCTCGTCGATCATAATTATGTTTTCTGACAAGTTGAAAGGATCCTGCTATATAAAGTTTAGAAGTGTTGTGAAACAGGAAAATGGCAATCTCACACTCAACAGACTGATAAGCCGTAGTAACTTTAGATTAGGGGGCAGAGTTAGTCAAGACAAGACAAGATTAGTCACGTTTGTAGTATTTATAGTTGTTGTGAAGCTACACCGATGCAATGACAATCGGTGTGTTCACAAGCAACTATGTGAAGTATTGGACCAATCGTCTTGTCTTGTCTTGACTAACGGGTGTACGCATAGCCTAGATCGATCGTACACTGGTCACAGAAAGACAAGACGAGATTAGTCACGTTTATTCGTTATGAAAGCAACAAACACCGATTAGTCATTGCATCGGTGTGTGCTTCATAAGCAACTATGTGAAGTACTGGACTAATCTCGTCTTGTCTTGTCTTGACTAACGGGTGTACGCCTGGTCTTAGATTCGTGATTCGTGAGCAGTTATTGATATGAAGGCCATTTATGATATCATAATTTAAATTTAAAATAGCATTTTTGAGAATTTAAGAGTATTTTCAGATCTAAAATGATATAAATTGGAAATTATTTGATTGTGGACGAGGCATAAATGAATATTATAAATAAAATCAAGATTGAATCGTCAAAAAATGTTAATATCAGGAGAAAAATACTAAGGCTAGGCGTACACCGGTTAGCCAAGACAAGACAAGACGAGATTAGTCACGTTTAGTCACAGTACTTCATAAGCAAGTATGTGAATTATTGTGACTAAACGTGACTAGTCTTGTCTTGTCTTGACTAACCAGTGTACGCCTAGCCTTAGTATAAGATAATAACTCTCGTAGTATTTAGATGGAGTACTACTAACATAGTAAACGTATAGTAACTCATAGTAGATGTATGTATAGTAGACTCATGGAAATTTTAGATGGATATTGGATAATCATTCATCATTATTTTCATTAGACAATTATTCATCACCTATTATGAATAGTAATTAGAACCCGCAGGGGGGCAGAATTTATTCTGTCCGGGGTGTGGCAATCCTCCGGGTTCTTAGATGTACTGTTGGCAACCAACACCGTTGCGTCCCAGCTCAAGTAGGGTGTTCAAGTAGGAACACCTGAAGCATCAACTGCGTTCAATATATGGTGGAACAGCATACGCCGACGGCTGCATGGTCAGGAGTGCCTGACTGATGCGAACTCTGGATACCAGGCGACCTCCAGTTTGAAGCCTTCCTGGGTGAACGCGGAGCTCTGCCCAGGGTGACTGAATAAGTCTCCAGCTACTGTGGGAACAGGTTTCAGAGTTATTGCTGACTTAAACCTGCCTGGAAACGGTACATGAAGAGGAAGGCACTACAACTGAAGATCCACAATGGAATCTGAGGAGGTGCAGGCCCATCCCTGATAGAATTGAACAGCTTCGGAAGGGTGGGTCCATAGCTGAAATCAGCAGCATTTGTTGCTGGAATGTCCAGCACCTGCAAATGAGGAGACTTTGAAAGGCAACCTCACCAGAGGAGGCAAGAGAACTGGACTTCAAGTAAATGTGGCCTTGATTATGGAACATGGCATAAGCCAAAGGGGGATGCCACAAAGATCGAATAGCGGTCGTAAGGGTTACAAAAAAAATTAAAAAAAAAAAAAAAATAGTAATTGGATATAAAATCAAATATGACTGCATATTCGCAGCATAAAGGTTCAGGGGCAAAAGGAAGCTATGAGGATATGAGGGATAAATTATTATTGGATGCGTTTGGTTATTATCAAACTAACTTTTGAAAACCTGTCAGCTTTTTTATTATAAAAAAATAATTTACTATCATTATCATTATATTGAAAAACGTTTGGCACATTCCTTTCTACTGTGCTTCCACCACTGCGAGATTTGAAGTGAAATCTAGAGGAAACTCACACTGATACAAGTCTGATGCAATGATACCGTATTCCCAAATGATACAGTACTGAGCAAGCAAGCGGCGCTTTCCGCTGCTCGGGGTAAACTCGTTACTATTATTATTTATTCATTAAATCTGGTTTATTATGAAAAAGTAACTCTCATTCATTTTTTCATGCTCATTCTAAGGTGAGTATGGTTAGAAATTTTTTGAATTGTCCAATAATGGCACATCAAATACTGCCTTAACATTGTAATTATGAAAAAAAATTACAAAATTCTGTGAAAAATTGAAAATGAAATTTTCTGCTGGGTCTTTTTTAGTATGTTGAAAGGGAACTGTTTAATTCAACAGATTATGTCCTAGTTGCAAAAAATTCTGTAAATATAATATTCTCCAATTAGCAATGTTCATTCATTCGAAAATCAATTTAAAATTAATTTCAATCTTTCTTTGTGCAACCGACCCAGTACTCTTAGCCCCTGCGTCCACTTTGCAACTGCTATCTGATTTCAGTCAGCAACCCAATGTTGCCAGATGACATTTGGCTGTTTTTCGGGTAATCTAACCTATCAGCCAAAGTCATCTGGCAACGCTGGGTTGCTGACTGAAATCAGATAGCAGTTGCTTAGTGGGCGCAGGGGCTTATTTGTCACTCATAAACCTATAAAACCGTTTTTATTCCATTGTGCCTCTACTCGAAAATTTCGTTCCAAGTTCATACGCTCTTGAAATTAAGTTTATGTGCTCATCTCCTGTAACTTTCCATCTCTTTATACGCCAATGATATATAATATCCTTTTACTAATCTACGATAGTAGACTTTCTCATTTATTTTCATATACGCCAGTAATACATAATATCCTGACTCCAGTGCGTCTTTCCATACGCTGGTAATACAATTGTAATGAAAAAGAAAGCCTATCTTCATAAGTATAATCCTCTGCCAGTCTCTTATCATTGGTCGCTATTTCAACACTGTGAGCCTGTTTACTAAGTATATGGGCTGCTTACCAAGCCAGGTCCAAAAGATGTTCCATATCCTTTAAGCTGTGTCTCCTGCATTTCACGGCAAACCTAATTTCACAGGAATTTTCCGGCTCTATTAGGCGTAAGCAGGAGAAAATGAGAAAAAGAAAAAAAGAAGGAGTGTGAGAGAAAGAAGGAAGAGAAAGATGGGAGGAAGGGAGAGGAAGTGAGAAGAGGAGAAATCAGATTCACTCCCGAAATAATATTATTGTCAACTCAGCACAACATTCTACCTATTACTACGCTTGCTGCTTTGCAAGTCAATTTACTCCCTTATTCTCTTCCTTAACCTCTTTTTTCACATTTTATTTTCTTCTTCTCTTTATTATTTTTTGTATATTTCCACCTCTCTCTTCCAATTTTGGAGATTTTAAAGTGTCTTTCGCTCTGTTGAAGTCTTTGTTCACTCAGAAACTGGTTTCTTTTCAATATACACTATACAGTAGCTCTCTATTCTTTCTATCTTTTCCTTTATCTTTTCTATCTATGCTATCTTTTCCCTCTCCATCAATAACTTTATAAACTGTATCATGATATCATGATGTATAGATTCTTCTAGATAATTATATAGATTATGATCGTCTAGTATTCTAATAAATTAAAAATAAAAATAACCAGTATAATATTCTTATGCCCTCATTGTCAAACTCTCTCTAAACTCATTTTCTCGAGAAAATCTTGTTACTTGCAGTAGAAGTGGGACGATTAATATTAAGATTACAAGTAAGATCAAAAGCAATTTATAAAAGAAGAGGCTATGTACAACTGCAAGGTAGAAAAAGAGGAAGAAAGAGGAGGAGGAAGAGAAGAAGAAGGTTAGGAGGAAAAGAAAAGAAGGAAAGACAGAGGAGGAGGAAGAAGTAAAGAAGAAAAGAAGAAGAAGAAAAGAAAAAAGGAAGAAAAGAAAAAGAAGAGAAGAAAAGAAGTAGAAGAAGAAGAGAAAGAAAAAGGAGAAGATTTTTGAGTGTGTGATGCACACATGAGCCCTGAGGCTTGTGCGTGAGTAACGGAATTTGCACGCAGAGTGTGATGATGAGAAATGACAACTACTTTTTATGCCACAGTTCTACAATAGAGTAAGAGGTTCTACATTAGAAGTAGACCTAATAAAGACCTAAATAGACCAATAGAAGACCTAAATAAATAGATCTAATAAAGTGAGATAACAGCTTTCTGTTGAGACAGTGTAACAGGTGAACTAGTGGAGGATAGAAAGAAGAAGTAGAAGAAGAAGAAAAGGAGGAAGAAGAAGAAGAAGAAGAAAGAAGAAGAAGAAGAAGAAGAAGAGAAAGAGAAGAAGAGAATGGAAGACGGCACAAAGTATGAAACGGAAAGTTGTTAAATTGTTTTGTAATTGCTCAAGTGGCTGCAGATTGAAATTCTAAATGAGTTTCGAGAAGCAACTTTCTCTCGTTTACTTTCGTCTACCCTGTCGGCTGCTGCCTAATGTTCTCGCAATAATGGCTTTGTTACTTTCTCTCAGCTGCGCCTGCTAGGCTGGCGTGTTCAAATGAAAAACTGCTACTTTAATTACGTGGTTTATTGTGTTTGTCGTGCTTCACAGTGTGCTTAGCTACTCTGCTTTCTGATTTAAGAACCCTATTTGTTCAATTTCCTTTGATTTTTGCTACTTTATAGTTTAAGAGAGCAAAATTCGAGAACTACCTTCATTTTTTACTACTCTAATGCCAGCTCCATACATGCGGCATTTGGCAAATACCGAATGTTTACCTTATGGTCATATGATATTCCACTCTATACAATCAAATAGGGCAATGCACACCAGTCAGTATGCCGAATGTTTACCCTTATGGTTATATGATATTCCACTCTATACAACATGACCATATGCTACACACCAGTCAGTGTGCATTGCCTATTGATTGTATAGTTTAGAGAACAATGGAACATAATTTGGTGAATTTCCTTCAATTTCTGCAACTCTAAGGTTTTAGAAATTTCAATTTGGAGAATTTCCTCCTATTCCTGCCACTCTAAAGTTCTAGAGAACACAATTCATTCAATTTGTAAGCTTCAATAACTCAAGAACATCTTATTTGTTTTCAATTATTGAAAGCTGTATCTGATTGATAATAAGGGAAAAAAGAGGTTATGTAAAGTACAATTTTTCAATTTGGCGGATGGCGAATGTCTTTCACTCAACATTCTATGGTAACGGGTGATTTTATGTTGATTTTTTCCACATTAATACTTTAAATAAATAAATATAATAATAAAAAAGATTTATTCTCAGTCAAAGAAGAAATTCATACATTACATTCACATAATCAATTACGGACCGAAAAATAATGCTAAGCTCAAAGAGCTTTATATAACAAGGTTCAAAACATACCTTTAAAATAGAAATGAACAGAACATCACCCGTTACCATGGAAACGTTAAATAAAAGTCATTCACCATCTGACAAATTAATAAAATACTACTATAGTTCAATAATTCTCACCTATTTTTAATCTAAGGAAAACACTTCAATAAACACAGGAAGATTTGAAGACTATTACCGTAATCAATTCAATAGTAGCTAATAGGCTTGACAAAAAAGTTATAGACTTTGGCATTATTAGTGCCAAAACGAGCGATAATCAAATTCGAAGCATTGAGGCTAATTGCACGAAAACCAATTGAATTGGCTGATAATTCAAGTGTTAACCGAGGTTTACAGATTGCATTTGAAGATCAGTTAATCACCGGTTACAATTGAAGAGCTAACACACAATCAGCGATACAATCAGTTGATTGATGATTCAAATGGTAACCGACGGTTAGCTCAGTTCCTAAGTTATTGTGGGAGGGACAAATTCGGAAAATTTAAGGGTCACAGCAGTGAAAGGGATTAATGCCTGAGCGCCGGCCCACAGGTAAGCAAACATCATGCAACTGAAACAATTGCATGCTGCTACGCCCTTCTTTTCAGACAGGGAGGAAATTTAATTATCAGGTAGTTGAAAGATGGGGAGGGTTGTCAGATAGAGTAGGTAAGTCAGGTGCTATTATCATTTCCTTTGTCCTTTAACTAAGTTTCACTCTTCTTTCAGTTTTTCTTTGATTCTTGTCTTCTTTGTCACCAGCTATTCCCGATTTTATCTTACAAAATTCTGAAATCTCCTTCTTTTTTCTAAATCTTCTCCATTCTTGAAGATCTACGTTTCAGTGATATCCCTAAGAATTTTACTCCAAAAATAGACAGTAATAATGTTTAAATTCCGCCTTTTTATGACGATACATAATTATAGCAGGATCCTTTCAACTTGTCAGAAAACATATGTTTTACTCGGCCACCAGTACAATACTTAACCTACAAATTAATGCTGAATCTCGCAGATTATTGAAAAGGTCTTTAAAAAAGTTATTCTTTGAAAGGTCTTCTTTAAAAAGGTCTTTAAGACTTTTAAGCCTTTTGATTATTGTGTCGAAATCACTGTTTAATTATTACCGAAACAGCTGATTTCTGACAAGTTAAAACGATCGTGCTATATGTATTATCGTTGGCAATAAAAATGTTATCTTCATATCGTTGAATATAATAATTATAACATTATGGTTCATACTATGTTCAATCCGTCAAATGATTACATACATTTCACCTGTATTTCTGGACTTTCATAAGTTCTATGAAATAGGCCCCAGTTCCAAAGTTTAGAAGAGAAAAAACCAAAGCTAGGTATTGTTCAACATGATGCAGTTGAAATCTACATTTTCTACTCAAAACTCCATTACAAGAGTAAACTATTAAACAATAAATTGAACGAGAATCCCTGAAATTATTATTTAAAATAATCTACGACGCTCTTTTTAAATACACTTCTAAATTGTGAATTTTTTCAAATCGTGAAATTATTTTCATTATATAGCCTACTTGATGTAATTCATTTCACAGTGAATATTTGAAATTTATTGATTTGTGAGTCAAATTTTCAGTGAAATACTCATCGCTTTCCATTACAGAATAAAAAACCTACTGTTAAGATTTCAGCCACTGCTAACATTGACAATGTAATCTCAGTTCATCTAATGGTTATCTCTATTCGATATTACAATAAACGGGTACAATGATTTACTCAATCTGGTGATTTATTAATTTGAATCAATGGAAAAAGTTCAATAGAAAATAAAATAAAACAATTTGAAATATTCATATTTGGTAAAGTGAGTGAGATATGAGGCCAGATAAAAAGTGGGAGTCACATAGTCCACCAAAATAAGGAGTTTACAGCATGTTGAAAGCCCAGGTCCCAAATAATGGGCGAGCCCTAGAGCATAAATTACTTCCCTCAAAAGTCACGCCACCCAGTCAATTATTTCGAGGACTATCTGGTTCTCCTTCTCCTCCTCCTCCTCCTCTCCTCCTCCTCTTTCTCCTCTTCCTCCTCCTCCTCTTTCTCCTCCTTCTTCTCTCCTCCTCCTCCTCCTCTTTCTCCTCCTTCTTTTCTCATTCCTCTTCCTATTGTCTCTTCTCACCTCCACTCATTCCTATTCCCTTTTCCTTCTCCTCCTATTCCCCTCCACCACCTTCCTCCTCTTTCCTCCTCTTCCTCCTCCTTCTTCCTCCTCCTCTCTTCTTCCTCCTCCTTTCTCCTCCTCCTCTTTCTCCTCCTTCTTTTCTCATTCCTCCTTCTACTGTTTCTTCTTCCTCTTTCTACCCAAATTCCTCTTCACCTTATCCATCACTCCTTCTCTTACTCTTGACTCTCTCACTTCTTCCTCTCCTCTCCTCCCCTCCTCCTCCTCCTCCTTCTCTAAACCCTCTCCATCACTCCTTTTTCTTTGCTTCCTTTCCATTCTTCATCACCCCCTTCTTTGACTAGTTTTGTGTCACATGCTGAAACTTGCATGGCTATTTTTTCTCATCTTCCTCCTTCTCTACATCCTCTCCTCTACTTCACATCTTTTTCCTCTCCATCTTCAATCTTCCTCCTCCTTTCCCTCTTTGACTAGTTTCGTTGAATGCTGGAATTTGCTTGGCTATTTCATCTCTGCCTTTTACTCCCTCCTACTTCCTCTTTTCTTCTTCTTTTCTCCTCCTCCTCCTCCTCCCTCCTCCTCTCTCCTCTTTCTTTTCCTCCTTCTTTCCTCTCCTTCTTCTCCTCTTTCTTCTCCTCCATTTCCTTCTTTTCCTTGTTTTCTCTCTCCTCCTTCTACTCCTTCTCCTTCTTCTCCTCTTTCCTGTTCTTCAGCTCTCTCTTTTTCTTCGACTAGTTTCCTTGTGAGCTCGCATTGTATGCGCCTCTCCATCCTCCTCCTTCTCTTCCTCCTCCCCCTTCTCTTACTCCTCCTCCTCCTGCCCCTCGTCCTCATCCTTCCTCTACTTCATCTTCTACTTTTTCTTCGACTGGTTTTGTTGTGTGCTGGCATTTGCGTGGCTAGAGACATTTTAGAGGTAGTTGTTGAGTCAACTCCCCTAAACTGAATATCAACCCTCAGCAGACACTAATTCAAAAGTGGCGGAACGAATGAATTGTTGAACTTCTCAATTAGGCCAATCATTTTGGGTGTTGCTGTGATAGCGGTTTTGTCGGAGAGCAATTATTTCTGACCTTCACAATGTGGCGATTGAAGGGGTTTGTAGCCTTTGCGGTACGAAGCGCAGGGTTGGATTCAGTGAAAATGTAGATACTGTAAAATCACAGTGTGGTCATTGGTGTGAAAACATTTATAGCAGTGTATTGGTGCGTTTTTATTCCCGCCACCGCCATATTTTTACCAAGTTTTTATATGGGATGCATAAGGCAAACATGAACTCATTCATGTTTGAACTCAACAACCCATTCACTCATTAGTCAAACTTCTTTTAAGAGACACAACATATAGCAGGAATATTTTAAATTGTCAGAAAACAGCTGATTGATGTACGCTCGTTTACTGACGTTAAATCAGCTGTTTTCTGACAAGTTAAAATAATCCTGCTATAACTTTTCTAACATTAAAAATAGTCTCTCTACTTTGGTTATTCCTTATGAAGCTTAAAATGATAAAAATCAACATTGCCAAAGGCAAATTGTAGGTAAGAAGTGAATCACTCAACATAACATTATGATTTGCGTATAATTTCAATGCAATCTTGTGGGAATTGGCAAAAGTATAGTGGGTTTTGTCCCAGCTCTGTAAGCTCTATAAAGACGGTTTATAAAGGTGTTTGTAGAGCCCTAGCCCGAGCTAAACAATCAAAAGTTTGACATTCAATGTCCACAATCACAAAAATCAAATTAATTAATCAAATTTGTGATTAAACAGTCTTTGTAAATGGAATCAAAGACAATACTTTTGATCAGGCCTTCATGACATTGTATAATAATCTATTTCTTTATAAACTGTCAAGAATGATATACTTTGACTATACTTTTGATCAGGGGACCTGTATCATTACATTACATTACATTATATTAATTTTGTTTATGTTCAAGTTTTGATGAAAATATTTTTGTATCCTTATGTTCATGTATGAATTGAGAGAACAATTCATCATTCAAAGACGTAACATTTTGCTAATATACCAAAGAGAAATTATCTAGGCCTGCATAATATTATCATCTATTCTTCTTTGAGTTGTCAAGTATTAGTAGAACGATATTCTCGGGTCTCCTACTTCAAAACTACAAGAATTTCTCGATCAATATTGACGTAAATCAGAACACATTATACTCGTACAAATGGAGTTGGAGAATAGTTTCAATGGATCTTGTCTACGATGATTCCAGTGAAGATGAATTGATGGAACAATACGCTTCATACTTTATACAAAAATAAAAGATAAAAACAATAAAGAAACTCACCTAAGTTTTTCAGGTTGCAGGCAACAACATATCTTCAAAAAGGGTTGATGGAGGAAAGGTTTCTTGAATTCAAAGTCAATGTTTTTGACTCTGCTGATAAAAAGGTGGTATCTTCAATCTTTGAGTTGGTCTGTAAAACGGAATATGTCCAGGAGATTTAAAATAATTCTGGAGCTCCCTATTCATTCAAGGGAGATTGAGTAGAAGCTGAAGACAGGTTTGCATTGTATCAAATACAATGGTTACAATGATTAAAAATTAGAGATAATAATAATTATAAATTTGAAGAATTTCAATTATTCGAGTCTCACACTCATGTGTGTATCACCCTTTGAAAATTTCCCAATTGAACTGCTTTAAAAATGATTTGACCCCACACTGTTTCAACTCAGAAGTTTTATAATGAAATGTTTTTCCTTAATACGATTATAGTGGCATTCATTTAATTTGACGCTTGACATTGGATAAATAGATGGATAGAGAGATATCATTTCTTTGTCATCGTACTCTACGGTCATCAGCAACGTCAAGAAATGATATTTCTCTATCTATCTATCTAATGCCAAGTGCAAATTAAATGAATGTCACTATACTCATCCGCATAAAAATTATATTTATTATTATTCCATTGAAAGAATAGATATAAATTTCAAATTTAATCCAATTCCATTCCGTTCCCAACATAGTAAATTACTAAACTACCAAACTACTAAACTATAAAATTAGTAACACCAATGTTACTGAATAACCATCAACAAAAGATGAATAATATCATCTTCCTAAAAGTACAATCAAATCCTTTCTCAGCAACTACAAGTCTACAAATAAAACACTATGGTTAGAAGATAAATCTACAAGAAACAAAATGAAACCCCGTATTGAACACCAGCAAGAATGAGATCTACAACTGAAATGATATTAGGGAAACGTATGGGTCTCCCTATCAATAATAGCCTTACAACAACAATAATATATTAGGGAATGAAAACTACTATATTGTTCTCCCACGTCGTTTAATATTCATTCCTGATATAGGTTCCACTTACTAATTTCTCTTTCTTCTTATTCATTGAAGAAATTTCAATCTAGATGAAAACAAGACTTTTACGTTTCTGGATAATAATTTTTTAGAATTAACCCTGGAACATCGAAAAACACACATTTTTCAATAATCATTAATTTATTCATCTTCTATAATATACATTGTATTGCAAACGTCACAACTCTAATATTATATTAAATACATATAATACAACATCTTTGCGCATTATATAGGAAGCTTAGTGCTCGATATTTACAAATTGAACAGTATTTATTTATTTCCATTCTCAACTATTGAACAATTACACCAATTTTTTATTGTATACATTTTCAGTGAAGGCGACAACATTAATAAATGCAGATAACAAATTCATAAGCATAATTTATAATCAACATAACAATAATATATTTTTGTCATGTCACAGATAACAATTTAATAAGTTAATAGAGGATGGTAAAATATTTCAAATAGTTTTTGTAAGTTACATTGTTTAATTTTGAGAATAAAATGATAAACTTTCGGGATGAAAGTGGTACTGGGATGTTATCAGCTATCAATTTGTATCGTTAAATTTCAAATATAACTTCCCACATTTAGTTTTAATTCCTTCTTTAACTGATATTTTATTTTATTTCATTCTAAATGAAGAAATGCAACCTTGATAGAGCCCCATTACGTTGATCAATTTAATCTGAATTCTGGACCCATTTAGCCTAGTTCTTAGTAAAAAGGTTTTAATTCAATTTCTCATCGGAATATTTTAAAGTTCCATATAATATAATTAGGCTTCTTTCCTGAATCAATGAATATTATGAGCATCGAAAGCCAATGATTGTGATAGAAAATATCTGGGAGCTCACGATAAAACAGATTAATCAACACAATACCAGATCCAAGACCCGTATTTGAACTAAAACAGAATTTGAACGTTTCCAATCACCTTTAAACATTGATACAATTTAGTGTAATGTGAAAAACACACTAATGTTTATGACTGTAATAATACAATTCAGAAAAACTCCAATGTATCATGTATGAATTTTATAGACATCTCGAAGCACACTCGAATGAGAAAGTAATTCAAAACTCTATCTAAACAACACATACAAATGTATTGAACTTCTTGAAATATCAATGTCGAAAAAGTATATTACTGTCAATGAAAAAAGTATAAGTATGAAGATTTGAAAATTATCAAGTAGTTAATTAAAAATACAAGTGGAGTCTTCTGAACAAGCAGATTACTGTTCCAGAAAAATATTTACCAAAATCTAAAATATTGTTCAATACAACCGATACACATAGATTTACCAATGAAGAATATTCATAACAACCTAAATACTGTTATCTAAATCCAATACGAATTAATTAAAAAATAAGATTATAAATTAGTACACACATATACTACCTCCCCAACACCAATTTATATTGAACATAATTCCTAATATTTCATAACACATTCATTTATAAAAAAACATACAGAAAACTTCAACATTCTACAATTTTTCGAGTTGATGAAACTATGAACAAAATCTAAATACTGTTATCCATGACGTAACAAATAAAAATTATTTTTTTCCTAATAACTATAGATTAGTTCACAAATGATACCATCTCCCAACACCGATACATTAATTAACAATTTTTTTTATTACCTTTTATAATTCTCATTAATTTAGAACAGTCCATTGGTTTCGTTAACTTCGCTTGTATTGCTTTCATTTCAATTTTGTTCTATTTACAATTGCCCGGTAAATTTATTGCGTCCTTATAATCGTAGCTGAGATCCTCGTATCTAGGTCACACCTGGAATAGCTCGTTCATCTGTCTGCCCCACGAGTTTGCTGCAATAAACAAAATTGAATAGATTACAAAATTTACTTTCACAGGACAAATTCACTATTTAAATTCGATTTGAAACAAAATTGCAAAATTATTTTTGAACAGATAAAGTAAATTTAAACTTTCAGTTAAGGTGCAACCACACGACAACAGTCGATTGGCGACAGTCATCTGCATTTTAGGATTATTACTGAAATTACAGGTAAGGAAACTCTTCTTTTTCATTAAAATTGGTATTATGAGTGACATTAGAGTATTATGCTATCATAAATGTAGTTTATTCTTATAAATCATCTAAATAATTCTTATAAATGCTCCTATAATTAGGCTTGCGAGTCGAGTGGCAACTGATTTATAAGGCTAGGCGTACACCGGTTAGTCAAGACAAGACAAGATGAGATCAGTCACAGTAATCCACATACTTGCTTATGAAGCAGCACACACCGATGCAATGACTAATCAGTGTGTGTTGCTTCATAAACAACTATGTGAAGTACTGTGACTAAACGTGACTAATCTCGTCTTGTCTTGTCTTGACTAACCGGTGTACGCCTAGCCTTAGAACGTACATTAAGTAAGTAAAAAGCGTACATTCAGGTCAAGTGAGAAAAGAAGATGGATCCACAACAATTATTGATGATCAATATACAGTAGATGAAGTTGAAATGAAAAGTACTCATTCTTTATAGTGTTATTCTTCAGTTTGTCCTAAATCTGGTTGAGAAGAACAAGATGCTAAGTAATTGGTCATTGAAAGATGTTGTAAAAACTAAATATGTCAAATTCAATCAATCTAATTGAAAATCAATCAAGAACAGTAGTCAACTTTTCCTACTCATTAAGAAATTATGCTTCAACAAAATGTTATCACTAATTTTCAGGTAAATTTATTTGCCAGTTATTTCATAGATAATCATCATTTCTATTTCATGAATAAAATTATTATCAGATTTCTGCGAATAAAAACCAATCAATCGGATGGAATTGTTGAAAAATATTTTGAATGAATGAAATCCTTTACCTTTGTAATACATGTCCTTTCGCATAGTTATCTCGCATTTGTTCTTGTTCTGAAACAATATTAGAAATGATTTAAAGGAATGTGAAGAAGAATATCAAATAACAGTTGAATAATAAAAAACAAACAATCAAACTTCATTCAATTTGCATTCAAAAAATCACGCTTCTGTGATTAACGTCAGTAGAATAGAATCGATAAAATGCTGGCTGTTGTGTTGAATTTACTCAATATTGGAAGAAATATATAAGTTTTATCAAATTCACAACATTACTCAAGTTGTATGATTATTGCAACCGAAAATTTCACATGAAAATCAAGTGTTTCGTTTTTGAGTGAAAAATTTTGACCAAAGATATCGATCATAACCTAAATTTTGGACTTTTTTCTAAATTTGAAGAGGGACAGTTTTGGGCTCAAGCCTGTTGAACCTTTCATTTAGTATAATGTGTAAATTACTGAATAAATGAATATTATATTGCAATTACAACAGAAGATATCAAATCAAATCGTTTATTTCGCCAAAATACAATGAAATCTTCTGTCATTTAGTCTCAAATCTATGCTTTAACTGGATAGAAATAATGAATACTGAATAATGAGTTTTGAATAATAAATGAGAGGTACTACTTAAACAGAATTGTATCTGAAAACTCTACATGAATTATTGGAATATTACCAGGAAATACTCATCATTATTGAATTCAGTCTCAAATCTACAACTCAATCAGTTCTGAATAACAAATAAAGGAAACTCAGCTGAAAGCTTCCATTACCACGAATGTTAGAAAAACCTCTCGGTGATAAAGAGAGAAAACAGTGATTATCGAGAACATTAAGAGGAAAACTCTCAGTTTTCCAGTGGGAAAACGGATATGACGTAGCTGTGAAAAGCGCCATAAAAGCGCCTTAAAAATCGGATCACTCTTTTCCTCTCATTTTCTTCTTCTTTGCGGCTTTCCGCGAAGCGAAATGTTTTTGAATCACACTGAACTTGGGCGTAATTACGCAAAAAGCCGATAAATCGCGGGGCTAATGACGTAAAATGACAGTAAAAGGGGATTGTGACGGAGAGAAAAATTGTAAAAAGCCTGAAAAAAATGGGGAGGAAGAAAAGCCTTACAGCCTACTTCCAAGAAGTTGGGATGGCGCTTTAGGTGTGGTTAAAAGCAAATCAGTAAGTAGAAGGAAAGCTTTTTTCTTTCGAATGTTTTCTTGATGAGGTGTACGGAATCGAAATTTAAAAAATGTAAGAATAAAAATATTCATGTTAAAAGAGATTTGAAGGCAGTGAATACTACAGTAAGTTGGCCTAATGAGTTTATCATGAATTCAGTTACATTGTTGAAAGAATCTCAAGTGTAGTAGACATGAAGCTCTTACCGTTATGGAATATATCTATTACGGTACATATTATAATTTTTATAACATATTGTAGGTTGGTCAATTTCTATTCAAAAGAGTAATATTGAATAGAATACAGGGTGTTTCAGGAGGAATCTGCCAAACTTCTCATACTGATTCCTGACACCAAAATACGTAATGAAAAAGTTCCAGTAAACATGGATCCTAAAATGCTTCGTTTCCTCTCTAGACGCCATTTTGTTTTTTTCACTTATTATTTTTTTTCTAAATAATGGTTGAACATATGACATTGAAACTTTGCACCAACTTTCATGACAACTAGACAAAGCTACAGAAAAATTATGACAATTTTCCAAATTCATAAAACAAAATGACAGCCATTTGAAATTTCTGTAATATCAACGGTTTTCGAGCTATCTAATTCCAAATGGCTGCCATTTTGTTTTATGAATTTGAAAAATTGTCATAATTTTTTTGTTGCTTTGTCTAGTTGCATAGCCCCTTTTGAACTACAGTAGTTTGAAGGGGGCTATGCTAGTTGTCATAAACGTTAGAGCAAAGTTTCATATGTTTAACCATTATTTAGAAAAAAAATATCAAGAGGAAAAATCGAAATGGCGTCTAGAGGGGAAATGAAGCATTTTAGGATCCATGTTTAATGGAACGTTTTGATTATTTTGGTGTCAGGAATCAGTATGAGAAGTTTGGCAGATTCCTCATGAAACATCCTGTTTAGTATAGTATAATATAGTAGATATATATATATATATAATATGATAAATATAATAGATAATTTAATCTAATCCAATCTTACCAAATTATTATTCATTCCAACTCTTGCCCTCTTATCATTTTCTCTCTTCTCTCCCCATCTTTTGTGGAATACATTCATGAGGGATTAAAACCTCTCCCCTCTTCCTTTACACCAAATTCTTCCCCCTTCTTCATTCTATACACGTATTTCGCCAATAAACAACAATATTCTGTCAAATATATGGTGCAGACCACCTTAGTTATGTTCGACGTTATCCAAGAAACCAATATTCTTTCAGATTTAGACTTCTCAAAACTTCCTGCTTGGAATAAAAACCCTAATACTCCTCACATAAACAACACTGTTACTAGCTCACTATTATTATTATAATCCTTTTAGTTATTATCAACAGAAGACCAAGTTATTCCGCAAATTATTGATGTGTACCCTATTTTTAGCTTTCACAAATAATAATAATTCAAGATAAACCCAAGATCCTACAAGTTATTGAACTATTACTCTGTTAGACTAATACTTTATTGAACTTATACTAATACTTCATTCGTTTATAGGCTTATTGAATTTATATTAGTGATTGTACGCCCTTCCACGGAATGTGTGAGGCTCACTAATTTAATAGATCATTGAAGCTGAATAATAATGATAATAATTCAAGATCAACCCAAGATCCTACAAGTTATTGAACTATCACTCTGTTAAACTAGTACTTTACTGAACTTATACTAATACTTTATAAGTTTAAAGGCTCATTAAATTTATATTAGTACTTCAGTACTTGTACAATGTATACCCTTCCACAACTTATTATGGAGTGTATAGGGCCCACCAATATAAGAGATCATTGAAGCTGAAACCTTATTTTATTTTACAACTTATTGAGCTAGATTCCTATCCTAAAAGTTACTGAGCCGTATCCCTACTTATCTCACAATCTTATACTTTGATTTAAACTGCTTTACGATCGGCCTAGAGCGGTCAGGCCTAAAGAAGTTTTAATCAGACTACAGTTGAATTCCTATTTTGATATTTTTTACCAAGAATCTATTAAATTGATACAAACTTGAGAATAGAATAGAACTTTTTTCAAGAATAGAACTCCAATCCATTAAATAGAACTCCATTGAATTTTGAACATAGATGACCATCCAACAATAGAATAATGATTGCTGGTCGTTAAGAAGGAAAATAAAATGAATATTTGATATGACATTAATGAGTCACATGATATATCAATAATAAAAGGAATAATTAGTCGTTGAAATTGGTCAACTGCTATAAAAAATATAAGAATTTTGAAATAAAATTGATTTTATTTGATCCTTCAAATATTTTTTTCAAATAATTAATTTTTATTCCTTCGATCAATACCCAACCAGTTTAGCTGACTTCATAATGTATTGACAGTGTCTGATAACCAAGTGACTAGTCGTATGCCCGACTATTAGGCTAGGCGTACACCGGTTAGTCAAGACAAGACAAGACGACATTAGTCATGTTTAGTCACAGTACTTCACTGGTTGTATGGACAACACACCATTAGGTCATTGCATCGGTGTGTTCTGCTTCATAAGCAGCTATGTGAATTACTGTGACTAAACGTGACTAATCTCATCTTGTCTTGTCTTGACTAACCGGTGTACACCTAGCCTAAAGTAGTAAGGGGTTCGATTCCCCGTTCATGCATATTTTTTGGTACAGTAGCATCCATTGAATTCTCTCTTGATATCTATTTGTTCTGTTGTCAATGTTTGCTGTTGCAGAGGTCTTCAGAACTCATGAAGCTTTCTTTGGATTTTCGTTCCATTAATTATAAATTCATAATTTTACTGCCTAGTGAAGAGTCTGAGTTAAGCCTGGTTTTCATTAGTAGAGTTAGTGGTAGAGTTCCCTGGGCGAGTGCTAACTATCTTGTGAACTCTCCCAATAAAAACGTTCATAGTAGAGTAGAGTGATGGTAGAATACTTGTTTCTGGTAGAGTAGAGTAGGATAGCACCGTGGGATAGTAAGTACTCTACCACTTGCCTTCCCCCACCACCGCTTCTCACTCTACTCTACCACCACTAACCTAATGAAAACAGTCTCGAGCTAGTAGAGTAGAGTCTACTAGCAGAGTAGAGTCATTTCAAGGTTAGATCTTTTCAATAGACAACACACTTTACTTACTATTCTCAATTGTAGTGACCAAGTAAGTAGAGTAGAGGTAGTACGGTAGAGTTAGTATGCTAGTTACTCTACCAGTAACTCTACTAATGAAAACCAGGCTTTAGTGACAAGATTCAAGTCGTATTAAGTATCCACAATAATTATCAAGGTCAATAATGACAAGAAAAAAATTGAAGAATTGAGTCAATTTGACCACTTAACTATTGAAATGAACCAAAACTCACTGGTGAGAATTCTTCAGAGACCTGGAAATCAATGTTGGTACGAACAGTCCTGTGATAGAGGGGCTGCGGGGGACGCGCGTTGTTACCCAGGGGCGCTTTTGGGGTCTGCTGTGAGCCTTGCTGTAGTAGTCTCAAGTAGTATAACTGCAAAAATACAAAAATATAATTAAATAAATTATTATCAAAATTTAGTGACATGAGAAATCCAAATAGGGGCATTTTTTATAAAAATCTAGTGGTCCTGTAATGCTGGAACAAGGCGTGCTGGAACACTAGACCTAGACGTACAAATTCATTATATAGTTTGT
Source organism: Laodelphax striatellus (assembly GCA_017141395.1). Lineage (NCBI taxonomy): Eukaryota > Metazoa > Arthropoda > Insecta > Hemiptera > Delphacidae > Laodelphax > Laodelphax striatellus. The sequence goes on along the minus strand of CM029541.1, from coordinate 10,887,088 downwards.
TTGTTTGTCAATGGTTCAACAGCCCTATGTGGGCTTAGGCCTACCAGCTGGTTGCCAGTTTCACATCCACTTGACTGAATCAGCAGAAGTAATGATCATTAACCAGAAAATATGTAACGTGGTTAGCATTGACATCTCAACCATAAGAGTCTTCGCAACCCAGTGATGGGAAAGCTGGATAACATTGTGTTAAGCAGCTATATATAGTGCAATGCAACAATTTAATATGCCTCCAAATATAGGTAGTGACTGACTAGCCTTACTAACGATTAGCCAGGCTCCCAATGGAGGAAATTCATTATATAGTACGTCGAGATATTTTCATTCAACATGTATTATTCTTGCATTACATGAAAAATTATAATACTATAATAATAAATATTATTGCTGGGGCATGAGAAAATCAGAATGTCAGATGGCAAGTTACCATAGTGACAACTAGTATTACTAGCTTGTATTTTCTCATGCAACAGGCCCCAGGTGTAGGTTATTTATTAGGCTATTTATTGAAAGAAAGACAAGACAAGACGAGATTAGTCACAGTATCACATAAGGTGCTTATGAAGCAACACACGTAGTCATTGCATCGATGTGTGCTGAACAAGCAACTATGTGAATTACTGTGACTAATGTGACACAATCTTATCTTGTCTTGTCTTGACTAACCGGTGTACGCCTAGCCTTACATCAACTGTGGGTGGAACCTTTTGAAGTCTTACCGGATTTCAAGTTGTTCAATCAACAGTTTATGCAGTATTGAATCAATAACCATGTGTTATCAAATGCATAATAAAGTTATTGATTCAATAGTTTATTGAACAACTGAGAAACCGGGCATAAGAAATAAATGTATTTGGTTTATTTAATTTATTTTTATGTATTTTTATATATCTATTTCATATTTTCTATGTATATTTTAATGGCAATAAAGTGATATGGAATTAGAATATTACATCACTATTAAATCCCCCCCAATATACAATGAGACACAAAATTCACCCTCACCAAGCATGCAATTGAAAATTCAATTTTCTGTTCACTGGAAAATCCAAACTCAGGAATAAAACAGCAGGAAAATTAGGATAAGTGAGACGACTGCGACTAGGCGAGGATGAATTACAGCTTGACGCTTTTCCGAGCGCCCGACGGAAAATAGAAACAGTAAAAATGAGAATTTATGATTTTCCAGTTTTCCTTGCAAGAATGGTCGTCGCCTTCGGGAAATTTTCTGTTTCTACATTTCTGTTGCACCCCTTTTTTGCCACACCACCCTGTATAAGAGACCCGTGTTATTATTAAGCTACACTGCAATATTAGGGGGTGAGCTGAGGATTTTGGTGCGCAAAAAATGAAAGTTGGAGAACGTTTTCTGCACTTTCTTAAAAAACAGGAGAAAGAAAAAGAGAAGAAGAATAGAAGGAGGAAGAGGAAGAGGAATAGGAGGAGTTGGGGTAGAGGAAGCAGAAGAAGAAGAAAAAGAAGAATAAGAAGTAGAAGAGGAAGAGGAAAAAGAAGAAGAAGAAGAAGAAGAAGGAAGAAGAAGAGGAAGAAGAAGAAGAAGAAGAAGAAGAAGAAGAAGAAGAAGAAGGAGAAGAAGAAGAAGAAGAAGAAGAAGAAGAAGAAGAAGAAGAAGAAGAAGAAGAAGAAGATGATGAAGAAGAAGAAGAAGAAGAAGAAGAAGAAGAAGAAGAAGAGAAGAAGAAGAAGAAGAAGAAGAAGAAGAAGAAGAGAAGAAGAGGAAAAGAAGAGGAAGAAGAAGAGAAGAAGAAGAAGAAGAAGGAGGATGGAAGAGAAGAGAAAGAAGAAGAAGAAGAGGAAGAAGAGAAGAAGAAGAGGAAGAAGAGGAAGAAGAAGAAGAGAGAAGAAGAAGAAGAAGAAGAAGAAGAAAAGAAGAAGAAGAAGAAGGAAAGAATAAGAAGAAGAAGAAGGAGCAGAAAAAAAAGAGGAAGAAGAAGAGGAGGGAGGAGTGGTGAAAAAAGGTAAAGTGGGAAGAGAGGCTAAAGAACAAGAAATTTAATCTAGAACAGAAAGGGTGAAGCTGTGTATCATTGCTATTGAATTTCCAATGCCGTAGCTGGTTGATATCCTTCTTGACGATTCTATTGAAAAGTCGCGCAGATGTGTTTTAAAGCAACGCGCTTTTCTTTGCTAAAAATTTCGCAGGTTGATGTACTATTGAAAAAATAGAGAGAGAATAACATTTTCAATCAATGTTGAGAAGAATAATAATTTAGATAAAATGTGATTAATAACACATTATAAAAATTAAATAATAAAAAATGAATAAATAGATGAATAAAAATTTGTTAAAAACTATTGAAATAATTATGTATTATTATTACTAAGAGTAGTGTATCAATGTATCAGTGTAATGTAGCAATGAATGAATAAAGAAAGAAAACATCAATACCATCTTGAATACATTTATCGCGTGAAGCATTCCAGAGTCATCCAAATATATTCTGTTATGAGTTATGAATACGATTATTAAATTTCTATATTCAGACAATCCAAAATATTTCATTCAGTGACAATTCTAGCAGATTATGCCTACATCGAGTTGGACTCTCCAAAAACATCCAGTTCTGTTTCTATAGTCTATGAATTCCATAAGTACATTTAGGCACAGTTGTAAGCATGAGCTTGACCACACTTGCCCCATTTTTTAACCTTTGAAAACCGCAAACACCGGTCCAAAGCGCCTTAATGGCGTACGATTAAAAAACAACACCTCTGCACAGTTAATATGCCGTAGAGGAATTCACTTTTTATTAGGAAACCACAAACGTTCATGTATAGTTTTTGTTTTCCTCGAATTTTCTCATCTGCGATACTTGTGAAGGGAGTGGGCCCAGGTGTGATTATAAAATCTTAGGCTAGCGTAGATTTAGTCAAGACAAGACAAGACGAGATTAGTCACTGTAATTCATAGATGCTTATGAAGCACACACGTCGTCACTAGGATCGATTCCTGGGTTACAGAAAATATTCTGTACTAGCCAATGTACAAAATAATGAGCATTTTATCCGGCAAACACCCCCCCCCCCCCCCGGTGTTTGCCCCCCCAGAGGGTTTTGGTGAAATGACGCTACTGCACACCGTTGCAATGACTAATCGGTGTGTGTTGCTTCATAAGCAACTACTGTGTGAAGTACTGTGACTAATCTCGTCTTCTCTTGTCTTGACTAACCAGTGTACGCCTAGCCTTAGTATTTTTCTCGTAATGTTAGAATTTTTTTAAGATTAAACTTTGATGTTATTTATAATATTCATTTATGCCTCGTTCACAATCAAATAATTTCCAATTTATATCATTTTAGATCTGAAAATACTCTAAAATGCTATTTTAAATTTGAATTATGATATCATAAATGGCCTTCATTTCCATAACACTGCTCATGAATCACGATCCACAATCATTTAAACCATGTAATTCTGTAAACTGTTAATCGCATTAACAATAATTCAATCTCCCACTTTTTTCAGTGACAAAATTTTAACAAATCCAGTCTCTCATCCTAAGAATGGATGCCAAATACGCAAAATTGAGTGTACATAAATGCCCAAGCAGCATTGAAATCATTCTAAAATGTTTTAAAACTGCTTTGAACATCTTTGAAAGCAGTTTGCAATAAGTTTGGTGTTACTGCATGCAGTTAAATGTTTACTATCGTGTAGATCTTTTTCAGATAGAGTACAGGATCAGACATTGGATAGAATAATATTGAAAATTAACACTAAACGGGTCATGTCTATGACAACTACAGAATTCTGTAGCAGTAAACTTGACAATGTGTGACTTTACAGTCGTATGAATTCTCTTTGATAGTGACGTCACATTGACACATATTAACAACAAACTGTTTATGCCTCTCAAAGTAGGCTTCCATTCGAGAGCGTGCACTCGTAAGCACGTTATTATTGGGAATGGATTGTCACTTTATAATTGATGAATCACGTTAAATATTCCTCTTCATTTAAGAGAGAGAACGAGATAGAAAGAGAGAGAGTGTTTGAGAGAGAGTGAGATTGGGAGAGAGCTTGAGATTTAGATAGAGGGAATGAAAGATATAGTGGTGACAGAGAGGGTCAAGAAAGAATGACGGAGAAACATGGATATGAACATTCGTGGAAAAGAGAAATTAGTGTGTTGAGAGAAGAGAGAGAGACAGTGAGAGAGAGAAGAGAGACAGAGTGAGGAAGAGTAATAGTGATAAAAAATTGTGGAAAAATATATCTAGTCAAATATATGTAGAGGTAATGAAAAGGACAAAAAGTTAAATAGATTATTCTATTGATAATTGTTACCAGCCTTACGCCTATTGTAACATTCCCTTTACAATTTTTTTTAAAGAAAACTCCATTTCATAAAAACAGTATGTGAAAGTTAAAAGCAAAGAATAGAATAAAAAGTATTCATGTAAAATATTACAGTTCTCTAGAGATGATAAGAGCATTTATTATTTCAAGAAAAAATTGAAATAACTGAGAATCGGAAGTTGAGAGTGGGCGGTAGTGGTCGGCCATATTGGATTGATGTCCCATAAGATCAATGTAATTTTAAGCTGAAACATGCATTTTTCTCTAACACATCACGTCTACAGTTTACGTCGAATCTTCTTGAATAAAATTTTATTTGACGAATTATTAAATGTTACGGGGGCATTATTTTTCAAAATTTGAACATTTCTTCCCAAAAACCTCTTCCCAAAGGTTTTGCTGTAATTGTTGCAGTAATTTTATAATTGAAAAAGTAAAAAGACGAACCCTTGAAGAACTTTATTCTCTTTCCAATGACACTTCAAACCTAATTTTCTGTCAAAAAATGACGGCGCTACATGTTTTAAAAAGATTACATTGATCTTATGGGATCATTTCCAATATGGTCATTATAAACAGTTAAACCCCATACTGCCTTGGGCGAGATTTGGCTTGTGGAACCTGAGGCGTTGACAATGATTGTTATGATGATTGGTGCAAAAAATAATCTGAAACGTTCCTCTCCTGCTTCATCATCTTCATCATAAACAGTTAAACCCCATACTGCCTTGGGCGAGATTTGGCTTGTGGAACCTGAGGCGTTGACAATGATTGTTATGATGATTGGTGCAAAAATAATCTGAAACGTTCCTCTCCTGCTTCATCATTAAAATATTTGGACTGGTTACCCATAATTTGGAACACTTTCCCGATTATTCTTCTCTATGTGGGTTTTTCAGTGAAAACTTCCATAAAATCTTCAACAATATTCGAAATTTTCCAAGTGTTTGCTTTTGGGGTGAAAATTTGTTACTGCGAAAAATATGCAACATAACCTAGATTTGGACTGTATTCTAAAATTAATATTATATAATTAATTAAAATATAATTTTCTATTTTTATTGTTATTTTGCGATATTGTTTTACGATTACTCAATATTATTGTCTAAACCCACTACACCGTATCATACTAGGACCGTTATAGGAACGGCGCATGTAAGAAAATATTGTTCACGTGTATTACTGTCTGGCAATGTCCCTATAACGGTCCTAGTATGATACGGTAGTGGGTTTAGACCTTAATATACCACGCTTCGCCACGGCAAATGACAAAGGTATCTCCTAGGATTCTCGACTTTTAAGGTTTACATTACAGCTCTGTAATAAATTCTATATTTTATAAAAGTTATTAGTGATTTTGGTGATATTTTTTGTGTTTTGGAATATTCTAAATCAGAAGAACTTTCAAAAATGTAAATTTCAGTGGATTTTACCAAGAACTACAACAATTTCCCATCGAGGAACATTGAGGTTATTTTGTCGGTGGAACTTCCTTATGGGACTCCCCACCAGTTATGGCATACGCTAATAATAATAATACAGCTCTGAACACTTTCCCTACACCTACACATACAGCATTGACTACGTTAAAACTTTCAACCACTAAATTACCCCTTGCAAACGCTAACGCCAAACAAATAACAAAACCGCTACACATCACAAAAAACAGACATCACCGCTTACAAACAAGAAAACCAAAGTAATAATATCAAAAACCATTCAAATAAAAAACTGACATCACCGCTAATAAATCAATAACACAATAATCAAGTAACGAAAGTAAATCAATGTAAAAAAAACGGTTACAGTAATTATCTTGGTATTGGTAAGAAATGTCACAAAATTGAAAACTTCCAACACAACGTAAGGTTCACTCTACATAGTAGATGAGTACATACTCTCCCATACTCATTACGTACATAAATATAAAACATGTAAGATAGATAGGTATTATATGATAGATTTATAATAGCCTACAGGTTGGCTACTCCATACTCATGGTTAGTCTATCTACAGAGATACTTTATTAACATAAATAATACACTCTGCACACATCGATAGCGTAATTTTTGCTTTGAATCTCATCATACGACAGACATTATTAGGGAATCACGTGACCGAAGCAATATGGCGTCGATCATTTATTGTGGAGCGGCATTTCGTTATCAAAGTGCCGCTATCTTTCATGTTGTGTGACATAACCTCACTTTTTCGCCCCCTCCGATGATTATATTACTGGCGCCAAAGTATTTTCATTCACTTCATTACTTTCGAGGAGAATGATGGGGAGGATAAGGAGGACAAGGGATAGAAGGAGGAGAAGGAAGAGGAGGAGATGGTTGAGGAGGAGGAGGAGGAAGGAAGAGGAGGACAAGGTGGCGGAGGAGGAGGAGGAGGAAGGAGGAGGTAGGAGGAGAAGGAGGAGGTACAAAGGAGAAGGTGGATGAGGAGGTAGAGGAGGAGAAAGGAGGTACAAGAGGAGGAGGAGGAGGAGGATGAGGAGGAGGATGAGGAGGAGGAGGAGGAGGGGGAGAAAGGTGCGGTGAAGGAAATTGAGTGGGAGAGAATGATCAATTTTGATTCGACTTTTATCTGATGAGACAACAAATCGCTTGAATTCCAAATAATAGCAGCCTATTTTCTGCATGTTACAACCAGATAAAATAATATGATTAGATAGTAACTCAATCACGATTTTTGTATAACTAGCCTAATATTAAAGACAGGAGTGATTGTGATTCTGCCTGTGATTTAATCAAGAATTCAATCATTTTCGGTGATTTGTGCTTTTATATTTTTGTGAGAAATCACAATAACGCCTAACAAGTTTCGAATCGTAATTTGCCAAATTGAACTTCTTGGAAACACCTTCTTGGAACTGTTTGCAACACCTTGCAAAATTCACTTGATTCAAGAATGAATAAATTGATGAATAAATGCAGATTGAAACACAATCAAACGGCATAATTATACATGCAGCCGTGGAAGAAATAGAGAATCTAGATTCTTGTACAGGAATAAACTTTTAAGGGTTTTTGGAGAGCTCAATAATATTCAAAATTTGAACTAAAATAATGTTGATAATGAGTTTCAGCAGCTTCAAGTTTTTCTGAGGGTAATGCCCACAGGAGCTCTAGGCTTTTGCGTGGGTAATGAGAGGGGTGATAATGAGAGATGACGACTGTTCTTAGGCAGTCGGGACCGACGGCTTTTCGTCTCCTCCGAAAGACAGGAGTGGCCGTTTTTGTCAAAATCTGTTCCGTCTCCCGTCAACTGTATTCGATCTTCGAACCTTTGGATTTTCAGACCGGCGCTTATTGCCATCGGCTATGGACCACTCCAAAGTTTCGCACTGCTCTAACTTACTATATTTTGTATCATTTTAAAGGAGCAAAATTTTTCCAAGTACCGACTGTACCCATCACTGCAGGAATAAGATTTCTCGAAATCTATCACTTTTATCTTATTTCTTTGGAGTGGTCCGTAGCCGAGGGCGATAAGCACCTGTCTGATAATCCGAAGGTTCCAAGATCGAATACAGATCGAATATCAGTCTTTTACGAGACCATAATCGTAGAGTAAATAGCATTGTTTTATAATTTGCTTAGTAGAATAAAAATCAGAATAAGAAATAGAGAATAATTCAATCTCTACTCGAGAGAATAAACTTTTTTGGAAACGTAATGTTCTAAACCCTTACCTCTTGTTTGGTCATGTAGATGGGCTTATTGAGTATGATCCAAATCGTGGTTTCCCAACATCCGGGATGAGTGGTTGAGCCCTCGTAAGTCATGTACTGCGAAGTATCAGGCAGAATACTGGTCAGTGACAAGTGTTTTATCACTATTTTTTCACCTGAAACAAAAAGTATCACAATATTCTCATATTTCTCTATTTCCATTAGGAGAAAACGTTTCTGAAGTTACAATCAACATGGAATTAAGTTTAATATAATTTTTTTTGCAGGTGATGCCTAGATGACCTCTAGGCTTGCGTCTCTGCAATGGGAGTGATGATGATGAGAGATGAGTTTTTGACCGACGGCTTCAAGTCACCCGAAAAACGGGAGTGGCTCGAGGAAAATATCTTCAGTCAACTGGGATCGAACCAGGAGCCTTTTGATTATCAGACAAAACAATAAGCCACCTCGCCTGCCGACTACTTCAAATAAAAAGAATTTGTTGAGTTTGCAAGAAAAATATTGTGGTAATTATCAACTGTCAACAACTGGGTGAATTAATAACTGTCAACATTTATCAATCGATTCTTCTTAACTTATTACGAGATGTAATTTTGATGAAAATAGAGTTCTTGTATGTAAATTTAAACAAAACATACAATGAAATTCTACAAATAACATACTTTTTCTATGACCATAAATGTACAAAAATATTGGAAAATAGCATCACATCCTTAAATACCGGATAGCATTTAAAGCGAATTAAAGTATTTAGAAGAAATTTGATAAGACTCAAGTCTTTATATCGTTTGAATGTACCCAGAGCAATGAAATCAATATTGAGCTTTGTCGAATGATGTCAGAAGAATTTGATGGCTTTTGGTCACATAAGATTTATTCAATCTTGAATAATTGTGAATTCATTCGAACGATTGTTTATACAAACGACTGTATCAATAGACTACACCCGAAGTTGATGAAATATTAACAATCAAACGTCTATTACTAAGTACGTATATTTTTATCAATTTTATTATTTTACCGACTACAAAATCAAACAAACAGATAATAGAACATAAAAACGACAAAAATCTTAGTCCACGAGAAACGAAATTAGGTGTGTTAGACAATATTTCAGTTCTAAACCAACTATAGCAGGATCCTTTTAACTTGTCAGAAATCATATGATCGACGAGCATATGATCACAATACTTAACCTACAAATGCTGAATCTCGCAGTTTATTGAAAAGGTCTTTTAAAAAGTTATTCTTTGGAAGGTCTTCTTTAAAAAGGTCTTTTAAAGACTTTAAAGGTCTTTAAGACTTTTAAGTCTTTTGATTATTGTGTCGAAGTCACTGTATAATTATTAACAAAACAGCTGATTTCTGACATGCTAAATGAATCGCGCTATACAACTTGACAAAATCACATTACCACATCTGTTTAAAATCAGCTGACATCGAAAACTACGTTTGGAACGACTCTGGTCACTATAGCAGGATTCTTTTAACTTGTCAGAAAACAGCTGATTTAACGTTAGTAAACGAGCGTACATCAATCAGCTGTTTTCTGACAATTTAAAAGAATCCTGATATACCACCTAGAGTTCCTAGAGTAACTCTGGTAGAGTAGTGCTCTGGTGGAATCGGGTCTTATCTTTTTTACAATTTTTCACCCTATTTTTTTGTTAAATTATGCAGAGAAAAGATGAACGATAGCCAGGGTAAGAAAAGGATGTAAAGCTACTTAGCTGCAACCGTCTTACATTTCCATCATAATGTAACTAACCTGAAACCTTAACCCCTTATACCCCCCCCTCCAGGAACCTACCTGTCACTACATCCGTTACTTGGCTGTAATTTCCTGCACACCCTGTATAAACCACCATTTCCCCCACTCCTAGCAGTCATTAGGAGCCATTAGAGGTATCCCTGTGAAAATAGCCGAGCAAAAGGTTCAATTTAGGCTATGCGATCCTCCATCAACATCTTTCCCTTCCTTTAAACATCTTTTACCTCTCCTTATTTGCATACCTCTTTATTCTAATCGGTGTAGTACAGTTAAGAAAGTTTCATTATCGTACTAAACTTATGACTTATCTAAACGAAGACACACGTTAAAATAAAGAGCTGTCATTGTCATAGAGTATAGTCTTGACTGAATCAAACATCGGAGTAGTATAAATTAGTACATCAATAATATAATCTGGAAATACACGACGATCTGAAGCAAAATTTATTGAGGCGGAAAAGTAGAGAGAGAAAGTAACTTCCAGCAAGTACTTGCCTCTTCAACTTACCCCTTACTCTCCCTGTCCATAGGGGTACTTTCCACTTCAGAGAAAGTAATCACTTTCTGGAAGTAAAATCAAACTTGTTTGTTTTTACTTGCCACTCCAAGGAAAGTAGAGGGTCACGTGGGTGGTCATGTGATCACTTTCTCCCACTTTCAGCCAGTAGAGCAGAAGAAACGCATAGTTATATTAATCAGATGATTTGTGGAAATAATAGCATGTGTTGAGAAATACATTAGAACGTAAAGAGGAGAAGGCAAGTTGCTTTCAGCAAGTACTTTCCCTGTATATAAGCAAATAAGTAGAAAGTGACGTAATGGCAAGTACTTCCAGAAAGTAACTTGCTCTCTCTACTTTCCCTGTCAATAAGCGCCTTTTGATAGATCAATAAGATTGATGATGACTACTGATGATCGAATAGATTGATTGAAATGGAAATAACGAAAACGTTTTTTTTCTGTTTATAATATAATCCTCTTCAATATTTTATGAAAATAAAATTGACAAGAAGATTTGAACATTGAAAGACCCAAATGCACTATTATAGAACCTTTCAATCGGCCATTGTAGAATCACAGTGTGATTTTACAGTCTCTGAAGGGTAAACTATCTCTTAGGCTAGGCGTACACCGGTTGGTCAAGACAAGACGAGATTAGTCACGTTTAGTCACAATAATTCACATAGTTGCTTATAAAGCAACACACCCAATTAGTCATTGCATAGGTGTGTGCTGCTTCATAAGCATCTATGTGAATTACTGTGACTAATCTCGTCTTGTCTTGTCTTGACTGATCGGTGTACGCCTAGCCTTATAGACCCTTTCAAGCCAATGGCCACAATGTGATTTTACAGTCTCTGAAGGGTAAACTATCTCTAAATCTACCATGTACTTAAGCCTAATCATGTAAATTTTTTGTGTTCTATGTCAAAGTAAACATGCAAAATTGATATTGTGGGTTATGAGTTTTATATACCTTTATATAATTCTCTCTAACAATGTGCACGCAGTGATTAGATATTTAATACAAATCAATATCCTAAACCTCAACGGGATTTCTGAGACCCCGTAGTGAAGCACCGGTGGCTGCTAGTTTGGAATACAAGTATTTCAAGTACAAAATATACAAGTATCAAGTACAAAAAATACAAGTATTTCTAGAACCTCAAAAACAAGTTCAAAAGTCACACCTCCAGGGTACAGGAGTTTTGACTAGAAAACCATTGTATACAAAATATACAAGTATCAAGTACAAAAAATACAAGTATTTCTAGAACCTCAAAAACAAATTCAAAAGTCACACCTCCAGGGTACAGGAGTTTTGATTAGGAAACCATTGTATACAAAATATACAAGTATCAAGTACAAAAAATACAAGTATTTCTAGAACCTCAAAAACAAGTTCAAAAGTCACACCTCCAGGGTACAAGAGTCTTGATTAGAAAAACATTGTAGAAAATGTCACTGAGCCAAACAGAACTGTTTCAGTCAAGGTGGTGGGCGCAAAAAACAATTGTTTCCAATAATGAGATACGACTGCTTTAATTCAACAAGCTCCGCTGGACATGAATCAAGTGCACGGTGTTCATTTAGCTGTCCAAGCAGCAAATACTGTACTTCATCAGGGCGCAGACCTGACAAACTGGTAATGATATGTGCTGTCTGGCCAGGCAGCGTTGTTACAAACTGTAGAATTTGAGTGACCAACATGTAAAAGTGTTCTTTAACCGTTTTACCGACAATACAGTTTCAATAGCTTGACCTATGACCGTTCGGTGGAATAGAGACTTTTTTACCTGTATTGTTTGTGTGTTTTGAGCTGCGTAAAACCACATAAAATGAACTAATAATCACTGAATTACTTGTGATGAAACTTAGCAGCAGAGAGATCACTGAATATTATAAGTATTATATAGCAGGTCCCTTTTAAATTGTCAGAAAACATATAATCGACGAGCATATGATCACAATACTTAACCTACAAATGCTGAATCTCGCAGATTATTGAAAAGGTATTTAAAAAGTTATTCTTTGAAAGGTCTTTTCCAAAAAGTTCTTTTAAAGACTTTAAAGGTCTTTTTTTGTTTCGAAGTCACTGTTTAATTATTACCAAAACAGCTGATTTCTGACAAGTTAAATGGATCGTGCTATAAGTGGCGAAACGTAGCAGTTGTAGCGCAACTAGGATTACAAATATTTACAGGATTAATCAGGCAATATTTAACTGCTTACCAATTCATTGGAACTGCATTATCAACCCAAAAGATAACTTCCTAATAGAGAAATATCAGAGTGAAGATTCACAATCTGAAGAATTTCCCAAGCTTCATGTGTCAAGAACTTTCCATTTCAAAATTACAGGAGAAGGTTGGATATAGAACATGATCGGATTTTTTTTTTTTTTCTTCTGAGGATGATGCCCACATGAGCTCTAGGCTTGTGCGTGGGTAATGAGTGGGGTGATGATGAGATATGACGACTACTTTTTAGGGTGCGTCCGAAAGACGGGAGTGGCCGTATTTGTCATAAAATCCTTCCGTCAACCAGGCTCGAACCCTGGCCCAATGGATTTTATCTGACTGCTGATAACTTTATCAGTCTGACGCCTTAGCCGCCTCGGCTACGAACCACTCCAATTATATCATACCGATAGATAAAATGTAATATTGAACGTAAATAGTTGAAATGAAGGAAATATTAGATGTAATGATTGAAATAAATATTATCTGTGTGAAACAATTGATGACTTTGAAGTAATCATATTTTTTAAATACGAGATAGGCCTATAGATTGTTCAGAACAACGGGAAGTTTAAACTTTCAAAATCGTAACAGAGACTAGCGAGAAGATCATAAAAATACTTATCAATTCATGAAAAACATTAAACCACTCGATAGATATTAACATAGATAGCAATACAATAGATATTGTATTGATAATACCTCACGGAGTTATTTCATTGAATTAAATCTTAAAATCGTATATTGCTCCTATCTTACATGGTAATATCCATGTCAATTGCTGCTACTTCTAGCACTGATAGTTACTCTTAATAAACAAAGAAACCGTCAGAATTCAAAAGAGAAGCAGTTTTGTGCTAAGACTGTTGTTTCTCTCCTAAACCATATTGTGATCATTTTTCTATGCTTGAACGAATGAAATTGAAAAGATTATTCAATTGAAAAAGAAATTATATAGGATCCCAATAAATATTCTAATGGAATTTCAAATGAATTGGTAACACAGACATCAATAACAACTTAAATGCAAAACTTTAATGACACATTTCTTATCAGAACAGAATAGAATAGAATGACTTCTTTATTTTATCTTTATGATCCCAATAAATATTCTAATGGAATTTCAAATGAATTGGTAACACAAACATCAATGACATTTTAAATGCAAAAATTCAATGATATATTCCTTATCAGAGCAGAATAAAATAGAATAGAATAGAATGAATTCTTTATTTTACTGAAGTGGCAATGATTTCCACTCTAACACTTAACCACGAAACCACGAGCAGCAGAATCAACGAATCAACTTCAATCATTGTGATACGTGCCTTTATTGTGACAGATCGAATCTTTTTGTAAAACTCATCAACAAAATACAAGAAACCCAATTACAAATCATCAGTTGACGTTAAAAGAAGAAAAAACATGTAACCCCACCCTCCAACTCCTGCTACTACCACAAAATCAACCATTCATGAGGTCCTAAATAAAGTTACAACAATACGATATACATATAGGGTATAAAAAAATTGATGTGTATAAACTTAGAATGAATACGTGATGTATATATTGATATATTGATGTAAAATTGATGTATATAAACTTAGAATGAATACGTGATGTATATATTAACCTGTACGATATATGAGGTATACATACAAACTCACAACATGAATATACATCTAAGGGAGAGGGAAATGTTTATATATGTATATATAGAGCCGTCACCCCTTACAACATGCACAGCAGAGACATTCGAGAAAATCAAACTGATGGAGAAATAAATTAACTTCTCAAACGCCACCCAGGAAACCACAAATGGGGAGGGGATGAAACGAACCGATAAATGAGGAGGAAGGAAGAGGAAGCATGAGAGAGAAGATGGAAGAGGTTGTACGGAAGAAGTAGAGGAGGAGGGGAGAAGGAATAAAGAGAGCAAAAGTTGGAGAAAGTAAGGAAAACAAGTAAAGATGCGAAATGAATTTTCTGAATCGAAATGTAAGATATCAGAGGAGAGAAAAAAGGGGGAGATCGAGGAAAATCAGATAATGTGAGAGACAGAGTAAAGAAAGATGGAGTTGGAAGATGGACATGGGAAAGAGAAAAGGAGGAAAGGAGATGAAAGAGAAAGGAGGAAGAAGGAGAAAAGCTGGGCAGAAAACTCTCTCAATCAGAAAACAAAGACGTGCAGACGACCTTTTCTTGAAAGTCAGTGCTAGAAAACGAATTCGATCTAAATTCTTGATCAGGCGACAGACACTCCAAAAAGAGGTGGGACACGATAGAAGAATAGGAAGGAGAAGAAGAAAAAGAAAAATAGAAACAAGAAGAAGAGAAAGGAGGATAAGAAGAAGAACAAGAAAGAAGAAAAGAAGAAGAAGAGAAGAAGAAGAAGAATATAAAGGAGAAATGAAGAGAGAAAGAAGAAACGTCCTTTGAACCGTATCAATATTCGTTCGTAACTGTTGACTAAATATTAAATTGAACTTTTCAGTTACAAAACTTGAGTTTTTTTCGTATTGAATCAATGCTATGGCCTAGTGATACCAATGAAAAGATGAATAAAGATGAAATTTGATTAGGAAGTATAATTGATGATAAGAGATACTTTGTTAGTGAGTGGATACTCACTTTAGTAAGTATCAAATACTCAGTTGGGGAGTGGCTGAATAAAAAATTGAGGAAAGACAAAATCGAACATGGATCCTCTTGATTGTATAGTCGATGAATGATAACAGTATCGAAAGCGAAGTGTAACAACAAATTCAATCAGAAGTCTTACATGCATATGGTGAATTGAAAACGAATGATGAATAGAACTGAATTGGATGACAGCGTTGATTACGGGGTAGAGGAAAAGAAGAGGATGAAGATCAGAAGAAAAACAAGAATAGAACAGGAATGGAGAACTAGAGTGAGTGAAAAAATCAAAGTCCTTGATAAAAAGTTGGTTCTGGGGTGAAATGGAGTTGCAGACGACTGAAGGTCATGTAGGAAGAAAAAGAACGAGAATAAAAGATTAAGAAGAATGAGGAGATGAAGAACAAATAGTGGAAGAATACGATGAAAAAAAGAAGAAGAAGAAGAAGAAGAAGAAGAAGAAGAAGAAGAAGAAGAAGAAGAAGAAGAAGAAGAAGAAGAAGAAGAAGAAGAAGAAGAAGAAGAAGAAGAAGAAGAATAAAAAGAAGAAGAGAAAGAAGAAAAAAAAGAAGAAGAGGAAGAGAAGAAAAAAGAAAAGCAAGAATAGAGCAGAGATAGCGTCCCTGACAGCATTGCAATTCAAAGTCGGGCCCTACTCAATTATTATCTCCTGAAGGAATAAATTGTATTCCATCCATCGATACATGCTCGGCTCTGCTTCTGTCGTTTCATTTATCTCTTTCTCCTTCTCCTCCTCATTCTGTTTCTTTCTAACCACGAGCTTCACTGTATCAGTTCTGTGTTTGCTGCAGACAAATTTTTGTAGCTCTCACCACATATCGTCAACAATCCTTGCGTCTTCATCAGGAATCGATTCATCTTTGGTTTTTTTATTGTGTTTCCACACCTTCTTCAGTTTCTTTTCTCATTCTCCTTCTCTATCAATGACTCCATATTTATTTCTTCATCTTGTCCTATTTTTCTACCACATATCATCAACAATCCTTGCGTCTCGATCAGGAATCGACTAACCTTTCTGTTTTTTATCATAGTATTCCTTCTTCTTCTTTACTTTCTTTCACGCTTCTCCTTCTTAAACAAATTCTCCTAATCATTTCTTCATTTCCCCCTATTCTCCTACTTCAATGTCTCCCCCTGTTCTTATTCTTAGGCGATCACCTTTTTGATGTCATCATTCTTGATCTGTTTGTTCTCTTCTTCTTCTATTACCCAAATCCTTTGAATTAGTTTTCTTCCTTGCCTTTTCCTATGCATGGATGTCAAGAGCACTTCATAATGTACTGGTGTACAAATTAAGAGCATTACATGGATGATTATTCAATTTGCTTATTCATAAAGTTGTAACAGCAGCAGTCAGAAATTGGAAAAGTTTTACAATTAGAACTTGAGGCGGCTCATTACTACCTCCACTTTCTTCTCTCTCTCACACACAAACACTCTCTCCTTCTCCCCCTCTGTTTTTCGTTTTTTGTATTTGTTTCCCGTTTGCCATTCATACTACGTCATTCATTCATTCTTTCGGCGAGGCAGAACACTCGAAATGGTGTCCCTGCCAAAAAAAGCCATAAGCTTAATAATAATTCACTCATTTATCTTCGTGCTCTCACAAGTATATCAATTCGAAATAGTAAAATTTATTCAACATCAAGGTTCAATGTATTGTTATAGGCTGTGCTCGATTCGAGCGCTTACTTTACTCAGTAGTATTCTCAAAATTATTTGATTCATTTTTCAAGTTTTTCGTTTTGGAATGTTAATCGCTGAGTTGTTGATATAATACAATCTCGATTCAGAGCTGGAGATCTCGATTTTGAAAGACTTTAGATTAGGAAAAAAGCCTTTTGTATCTTCACCCACGTTTCACTTGCAAAAGTTTGAATGAATAAATGAATAAATGAACAATATACAGTGAAAAATAGAGCATCCAGGTTTCTCACAATAAAGTGCATTCACAATGAAATTGCTGAGAATTGCAATCGCTTGCTACAGTCTACTTCGATTCAATCAGCTGTTCATAGATTGAACTATGTCAAGTGTGCGCCTTCACAGATAGCTTCAGTTGATAGCTACAGCCACCTATACTAGAATACACGGTAGGATTCATGAGTAGGACGCCTAGAAGTAGTTTTTGGTGGAATCGGGCCTATAGGTTGTGTATCTATAGAATTACACCACAAATCTTGAACAACACACGTCTGTACTTGCAATCCAACTCTAAAAAATTCACCCAAAACTATAAATTGCGATTTCATCGATTCACACAGAGTGTCTCATTTCGAGACAGGAAATTAGAGAACCACAACTCAGCCCGAGCCTCTTAATAATTCATGTTATTGCAGACAGCCAAGTAAGTATTTATCGGCTATGTATCCCATTAAGCCACGAATAGTCGCGGCAAGAGTTTTCCAACCTGCGGAAAAGCGTGGTGGAAAGCGCGCCGGTTTATCCTGAAATGGACCACTCGAATTGAGGGAGAAAAGAAAAGAGAATGATTGAGATGAGGAGAGATGAAGAGAGAGAGGATGATTGGAATAAAGAAGGAAATGATGAGAGAGATAGGATGGTAACGGGAGAGAGTGAAAGAGAAAGCGGTAGATAGGGATAGAGAAAGTGTTGGTGAGGGGGAGAGAGAGAATAAGAAGGGGGATGGAGGTAAAAGACCAGTTTGTATTATTCTGCTCTGAGGACAAGGTCGTGAATCATTGCGAAACGGTAGTTTATAAGAAGGCCAACCCTCCTTTCTCACATTTTATATCCGTATTTTTCCCACCTTCACCCTCTTCTCTCCTTGTTTTTCTCCTTTACCCTCTTCTCTCCTTGTTTTTCTCCTTCATTTCTTCCTTCTCCTATTTCAATTTCTCCTCTTCATCTTCTTCTTCTTCTCTTCTTCTTCTTCTTCTTCTTCTTCTTCTTCTTCTTCTTCTTCTTCTTCTTCTTCTTCTTCTTCTTCTTCTTCTTCTTCTTCTTCTTCTTCTTCTTCTTCTTTTCTTCTTCTTCTTCATCTTCTTCTTCTTCTTCTTCTTCTTCTTCTTCTTCTTCTTCTTCTTCTTCTTCTTCTCCTTCTTCTTCTTCTTCTTCTTTTCTTCTTCTTCTTCTTCTTCTTCTTCTTCTTCTTCTTCTTTTTCTTCATCTTCTTCCTTCTTCTTCTTCTTCTTCTTCTTCTTCTTCTTCTTCTTCTTCTTCTTCCTTCTTCTTCTTCTTCTTCTTCTTCTTCTTCTTCTTCTTCTTCTTCTTCTTCTTCTTCTTCTTCTTCTTCTTCTTCTTCTTCTTCTTCTTCTTCTTTTCTTCTTCTCCATAATCTTCTTCTTCTTCTTCTTCTCCTTCTTCTTAGTCTCTTCTTCTTCTTCTTCTTCTTCTTCTTCTTCTTCTTCTTCTTCTTCTTCTTCTTCTTCTTCTTCTTCTTCTTCTTCTTCTTTTCTCTTTCCTCTTCCTTCTCCTCCTCCTCCTCCTCCTCCTCCTCCTCCTACTCATCCTTCCTAAACTTTTCCCCCGCTCTAAAAGTCCCTAAAAAGCCCAGAGACTCTTGCTTTTCAAGAAAACTTATGGTCCACACCCGATCTTGAAGTGTAACATGAGGTTTACGAGCCACAAACGATAAAAATATCCCGAATTATCATTCTAAAAGTATTGCTTTGCTGAATCCGCGTATCCATATTTAGACCTCTACTACTCCTATACTACTGATTGTTATAAGAGTAATACTCGAACTTGAAATACTTATTATTTCATACTTTCTACTCAGATGACGGCCAATCGCACAATAGTCACTACTGATTGTTAGAAGAGTAATACTCAAACTTGAAATACTTATTATTTCATGCTTCCAACTCAGATGACGGCCAATTGCACAGTAGTCAATTATATTCCACCACTATAAAAATAATGTTATGTGAAGCAGCTAAATAGTGAAAACATTGCATTGGCTCCTTCACATGACGTATACGGTAGACAAATTCAATCGGTTTGAATGCTATTCTCGAGAGATCATTCAAGCTCGAATCAATTAGTATATTAATAAATACATGAGGAATGTAATGAATTATTCATGCAACCTGCATGAAAATTACCTGCATTTAACCAGCATTAAAAGAAATCACAGAGAATAAAAGTGATGCAATGAAGTGAAGGAAGCACAAAACTTACTCCCAAAAAGTTGTTAAGTCGTAATAGGAGAAAATGAGTGGATTGAAAAAACAGGAGTATGATTTCTGATGAAGTAGAGAAACCACAAAATATCTTTAAAGAAAAAATGAAACACAGCATAAGTAGAGTATGGACGAGAAATATAGCGATTCTATGAAAAAACTGGGACTGGAACATATTGTTTTCAACGGAAGTAATATGAGTCACTTTAATACATAAAGAAATATGAAAACTAGGCAGATATCCAGAGAAGTAAGCATAGGAATATCTTCCTAGAAATAAGGAATCGACGAGTAAAATAGTCAACGTTACTAAGAAATATAAAATCTGAGAAAAATACAGCGATTGGAGTGTATGAAACTATGAACAGGAATGCTAAGAAGCGAAACTCGAGAAGGAAGGATACGATTTTCAACAGAAATGCTAATGAAAAACTTCACGAAGAAAAAAAACTTCATGAAAAAAAGTACAGACGAACTGATAGAAATTCTCATAAAAGTACAAGAACGGGAAAATACATGCGAACTACAAGAAACTCTCATATAAGTATAAAAATCAGTTGAACGGGCGAATACATGGAGACTACAAGAAATTCTCATAAAAGTAGAAAAATCAGTGAGCGGGTTTCAGACAAGTTGTTGAAGAGTATGTCTGAGAGAGGCGGTATGGAAGGAAAATCTCTCCAAGTACATATGCACACATACCGAGAGCAAATTCTAGCAGGCGGAAAATTCTTTTTCCTCCCCATTTAGATCATCGGAAAAGCGAGCAAGAAGAAGAAGAAAAAGGAGAAGAAGCAAATCTTGCAAAAGCAAGAAGTGGAGATTTGCCAAGGGATAACGAGTGTCAACACGACTGCTGACTGACGATTATGATTTTCCTTTTCTCCTCCTTCTCCTCCACCTCCTCCTTCTCCACTCCCTTCTACTCCTCCTCATCCTACATCACAACCTCCTCTTCCTCCTCCTCATCCAAATTTTCTTCTTCTTGTTCTTCTTCTTTTTCGTCTGCAGCTTCTTTTCCTTGATGACGACTTCTCTATTTACATTGGCGCGATGGGAACGCAGACATAACATATTCTGGTTCATCCTTCAACATTTCCGTTGGCGTCTGAGCAAATGCTTGTCACATATGAATTTTATAAATATTTTTCCTCTTCTCGTCCTTTCTATCGTCTTCCGCCTCTTTTTCTTCTTTTTCCCCTTCTTTTTTATCCTTATTTTCTGTCTTCTGCCAAAAAACTGCAACTACTTCACAGTAATCTCCAAATAATCTCCCCATTTCAATCTTATCAATCAATTACTGCTACTCCTTAGTGCTACTACTCATTTCTTACATCTCTTTTTCCTCTCATTCATGATAACGAAAAGTACTCTCCTTCTTATTTTAGTCCTCATGAATATCCTAGAGTGCAGATTGAGTCTCCCAATCTATTATGTGCAGTTTAATAATTAAATCTAGGTTTATTTGTATTGTTTCGGGTTACTCCTATTTCTCCTCTCATTCTTTCATTTTTTTTTACACAGATAATTCAATTTATAAACGGAGATTTCTATCATCAATAACAATATGAGGTACAAGAATGATGAAAATCAATTAAAATTATTGATATTTGAAAATTAAAATTATATAAGAAAATTAGGAAATATAGAAATTTTAATACATCAAATTGTTACATTATTTTTTGAATACCATATATTATATTGTCACTGTTGCAACAAATGATCATGAATTATGCGAAATATTCAACCTTTCGGAATAAGGATGAAGGGATGAAGTTGTAAAAAAGACGAAGTAGGAAAGAAAAGAGGAGAAAGAAGGAAGAAACAAAATACAAAAGAAAAAGAAGAAAAGGAAATAGAGGATGAAAAGTGAAGATTTGTAGGAAGATTATGAGAAAATCAACGAAGAGAAAAAGAACTTGATGAAGAAGAAGAAGGAGGAGAAGGACGAGTAGAAAAGAGTAAGAAGGAGAAGAAAAAGGAGATGAAGGGAAGAAGGAGAAGAAGGAGAAGAAGAAGAAGGAGGAGGAGAAGAAGAAGAAGAAGAAGAAGAAGAAGAAGAAGAAGAAGAGAACAATGACGAGAAGGAAAACAAGAAGAAGATAAAGAAGAAAAACCAGGAGGGAAGAACAAGAAGAAAAAGAAGAAGAAGAAGAAGAAGGAAGGAAGGAGGAGGAGGAGGAGGAGGAAAGAGGAAGATGAAGAAGATGGAGAAGAAGAAGCAAGAACGACACAGAATATGTCATAGGAGAGCTCAGTATAAATCTCTTACGGGCGAAAGGTGATATATTCGCTAGGCAGTAGCCTATTCATCAGCTCCTTTCAGCCATATGGATTTCATACAGAAATGCACTTTCCCAAGGATCCTCTCTAAAGATGGCCCTCACCATTCAGATATGGAGAATTATCTACAATCCATCTTTCTTCGATATAATACTTCTTTCTGTTGCAAAGAGAAATGGATAGAATGGAAAAGTTGATAAATGATCGAAATATGAATGAATTCGGCACAATTCCATTTACATGCGTCATAGCCGATAGAGGATGGAAATTTATTGGCTGAAAATGTAGTCAAGAGTATATTGATTTCAAGATTGTCTTGTTTCCGAGTGGAGATTGTTTAAGACCAACAATATGGATATGACAGATCTCTCAAATCAGTATCAACTGTTGAAATAATCATGATGTCATCTGTTTTGGACAGATTCTTGCTTCTGTAGAGGTTAGAAACCATTTGAGTTAGGACGAAATTGATGGCAAAAAGACATTCAAATATCAATTTAAATACAAATATAACTACGAAGCTGCTATGATAAAAAATCAAATCAAATAATTCTTCATTCATGCAAAAACATGACTAGTTAATTGACAGTTAAAGACAGACAATAGGAATCTTATCTTTACTTGAAGAAAAAGTTTGTTGATCTATTTTAGAAACACCCTGTATAGACCAGGGTTTCATGGCAAAAATTTCAACGCTTCTTGAGTCTGTAACAAAGAAACATCTTCTTTTTCAAGTAAAGATAAGATTCCTATTGTCTGTCATGTATATTTCAATTAACTAGTCATGTTTCGCCTGAATGAAGAATTATTCGATTTAATTTTTTATCAGAGCAACTAAGGCTAGGCGTACACCGGTTAGTCAAGACAATACAAGACGAGATTAGTCATGTTCAGTCCCATTTATTCACATAGTTGCTTATGAGGCAGCACTCACCGATGCAAAATCGAGTGTTGCTTCGCAAGCAACCATGTGAATTACTGTGAACTAAACGTGACTAATCTCATCTTGTCTTGTCTTGACTAACCGGTGTAAGCCTAGCCTTAGAAGTTATATTTGTACTCAAATTGATAAAAATTTTATCGTGAAGAGATGCAAAGAAGAATATACCTACCACAATATCACATTCAGCCCTTATTGAGACTTTGGGTGAGATTGATATTTGATCCAGTTCAAATCACATTTAGAGTGATCTGAATTTGAATACAAGGCATTGTAGAATGGGATCAAAGTTTGTTCTATGTTGACAACACCCTCTACCACAACTTGTCACTGGGTTAACCACTTATTTACTCAGGACCCCCCTCACAGCTTATCGCATGGTCAAACTGTCAAACTCAACCCCATACAACACTCTAATGAATAATGGATACAACGAGCAATAATAAGCATATAACAGCCTCCACTTAATAACTTCGACTGAACTTTGAATCAGAACTGATAAAATCTTCATTTATTTAATCTTGTACAAATACATGAGTGTTGTATTAAAATGTCATTGGATAATAATACTATAATTTCAATTTGAAAAAGAATGTTGGAAAAAATAAGAGGCTATGTAAAAACACAACTGCTATAGCTGAAACAGATTGAAGAGGTATACAGTTGCTAATTGAAATAGAGTTAAAAATGTTATATTGGACTAGGTATGTCGATATTCCCGAAATATCTCATCAACCTCTTTTCAAATATCGTAGTATTCTCATTTTTTAGGTAACTGAGCTGATTGATTACGCGAAATAAATTCAATTTAGCCAAGTAAAAAGGCATTATAAGACGAAACTAAGTTAATGCATCAAAATCCCTATTGATCCCAATCAATAATTTATGAGCTTCAAAATCGCTTCCCGGTGGTTCGGAACCCACCTAAAGCTGTAGGTCCATTCATATCTCATCATCATCCTTCCCATTACCCACGCACAAGCTTAGTGGGCATCATCCCTAGCAAAAAAAAAAAAAAATGACGCAATTCTAACTGTCGTCTATAGTTAAATTCATCGTGCGAGAGGTTGCATGGATCATTGTAACGAGTAAAATAACGTCATTTTACTGCTGTTCAATTCAAATGGTGCAATAGGCCGCAAGACTATATTATCATTAAAAGTTGCATTAGAAAAACATTAAAACTATTATAATCGCTTGAGAGAAATATCTCCTGTTCAGTGAACTACACCCCCCTTATTCCAATGCTAAGAAGATAAATATAAATATATAGCCTTTGTAAAGACATAACCTCGAGGCTCCTTCTCTAAATACGTGCCTTAATAACTTCTTCAAACAATTCACAACTGTAACGTCTTGGAGTTGGTTCTCTACTAATTTAATCACTTAGTCGAAAATGATTGTTTCAATCCAGAAACGATTGTGACAGTCGCGAACGATTGTTGCGAGTGACAAAGCTGTACCAGTGGAGTAATTACAGTGAAGCTTTCCAGAATAGACTTTCTCTCCATGCTCCAAAGTTGGGATATTTTGGAGTGATGAACTCAATACCAGCAAGTATTCGATCGGATTCACGGTCGGATTCTCACTCTGTTCTAGAATGTATTTTCTTATCTACCTCCTTCTATAGCAGGATCCTTTTAACTTGTTAGAAATCAGCTGTTCCGGTAATAATTAAACAGTGATTTTGACACAATAATCAAAAGTCTTAAAGACATTTGAAGTCTTTAAAAGACCTTTTTAAAGAAGACCTTTAAAAGAATAACTTTTTAAAAGACCTTTTTAATAATCTGCGAGATTCAGCATTTGTAGGTTAAGTATTGTGATATTGCTCGGCGAAACATATGTTTTCTGACAAGTTAAAAGGATCCTGCTATATTCTACCACCTTATTAACACACACATATTCATGTTATATTTATTCTATAGTTTTCAATGATTTATCAATTGTTTCACTTTTCTCATTTTCCTCCAAAGCGTTCCTTTTATGTCTTTACTGTCAAAAACCGATAAACTATTCCACTTTCTATCTTGTTTTCTTCTTCCTTCTTATCTTCTTTTTATCTCTTTTGATTTTCACTCCTCCTCTTCCTTGTCTAGTTCTCCACCCTCATCATCTCCTTTGTTTTCTTCTTCTTTTTTCATTTTCACTTCTTCTCATTCTTCCTCTTCGTTTCCCTTCTTCCACTTTGCCTTTTCTCCTCCTTCTTCATAATCTCTTCCTTCTTCTATCCCCTCTTCTTCTTGTTTTTGTCCTTTTTCGTCTTCTCCTCCCTTTCCTTTTTCCATCTTATTCTTCTTCATGTTCTTCTCTCTTTTCTTTTTTCATCCTATTCTTCTTCATCTTTTTCTCATTATTCTTCTTCTTTCTATCCTTCTTCGTCATCCCTTTCTTTCTTATAATCTGCTTCTTCTTCATCTTCTCATTCTTTTCCTCCATCATCTCTTACTTCTATACGCAATATACACACTAGTACCCTTCCTTGTACTTGTAAACAATCTTCTGACGTGAACGAGTTTCGGAAATCGTCTCAAGCAGTAGTCGAAGTCGAACTCTACACTTTTTTGTCAACTCTCTCTCTCTATCTTTTATCCCACTCTCTCTTCTCCTTCTCTCTCTCTTCCCCTTTATCCTCTTTCTCGCACGTTTCTCTCTCCATTCTCTACTTTCTCTCATTCACTTCCCTTTCCCTTCTCAATCAGTCTCTCACTTTTCTCTTCCGTAGAACGCACATATTCAAACTCTTTTCTCTCACTCTCTTTCTCTCATCTTCTTCACACTCCACACTCTTCAGTGAAACTGCTCTTAAGTCTCTATCTCTCTTCTCTCCTCCACATCTTTATAACTGTTTATCCTCTCCTCTTCAGTGGAACTGCTCTCTTGTCTTGAGCAGAATACAATCCCAAGTAGTGCAATGGAGTTCTCAATCACGTGACTGCCGTGTTTAAATGCGGGCCCCTCTTGAACTGCTACCACATGTGTGTGCGTGTGTGTTGAGTCGAAAATTGTCGTGTTTAGCATTGTCAATTCAATTACTTGAACAAGAAGGGGGTGTGTGCCTGATTGAGTCTCGGGGGATCCACAACTGTTGTGTGTGAGGTTGCTGAAAGATGTAGAAAATTGTGCCTGAAACACACTACTACGAAAGCTCAGCAGTAATTTCATAGATTATGAAAAAGCATAAATAGAAGTATTCATCTGATCCGGCGAATGGCATTAGATAGATAGATAGAGAGATATTATTTCTTGACGATACTGATGACCGTAGAGTCCGATGCCAAAAAAAATAATATCAATCTCTATCTATCTATCTATCTATCGATCTAACTAATGCCAACCGCCAGATTAAATTAATATTACTATAGAGGCATGTTCCCAGCTTCATCTACCTACTACTTTCAGTCTCAAAATCTGATTCTTTTCCAATATTTGTTTGTATTTTCCAAAGTTTGAAATTAATTCTTTTGAATATGTTACTTCCCAAATAGAAGTGCTTTCGTTTGGTTTTTATAGTGAATACAATAATATTCCAATATTATTTTATTGTTGAGACATCTTCTAACATGTATTCTAGCATGACAAATTTAATTTGTGTCAGTGTGTATTATAAGGTAATATTTATATGAAATTTTATATTCATTATATTGAATATTGAGAAACTAGTTTTGGTTGTTACACCATTATCGTTTTATGTATTCAGTAGATTTCTAAATATGGTATTAGAAACTACTAGATTATTATCAGTAGAATCAACCAAAGGGTTTAGTGCCTTGTTTCAATGAATCCATGCCTTTCTAATCCAAGTGAGATGTATTTTCCATTTCCCTTCCTTCTTTGCATCACCAACTTGTCTCCTCTTAGCTTCTCGTTTCTATTCATGTAAGTATTTTGTATAATCTCATCCTTGTACTTGGTTTTTTATAATTGTGTGTGTAAATAAATAAATTTCAATTTCAATTTTGTTTGTGATTTTTGAGCAACTGGCCTCATATATTTTCATTCAATTATCGTAAAAAAAGATGATTTTTTGTAACATTACAAGGAAATTATCTTACTTATCTAATAGCAACTTATCATAATAGGTGGCTTCCTAACATCTGGAATATTGGAATAAATGTGCAATGATTTTTATTGGAAGGTGGTGGAGGATCTACGATAAAATAAGAGCTCAACAACTTTCAGTAATTAACTCGACTTTGATTGGGTCATTCGCCCTATAAGCTCTCTTTCACAGCTTGTCTCTGAGGCTTGAAACCCTACTTAGATGACGTCATTAATCTTTCTTTCGCCTTCTCCCTCTTCTTCTTCTTCTCCTCCTCCTTCTTGTTGTTGTTCTTCTTCTCCTTCTTTTTCTTCTTCTTCGTCTTCTTATTTCGTCTTTCTTCCATCGCAGTTAATATGTCGCCTTCTTCTACTTGTCACCAGTCGATTCTCGATAAACATTATCGAGACTTTTGCTTCAATCTTATCTCAGTCTTACTAATTACTTGAAGAAGCTATTCCCAAGTGAGTGAGCTTCATCATCCTTCATGAGAGTGGATTTAAAAAAAAATTGTAGGTTGTATTTGATGGATAAATAATTTAAAAGTCTCAATAAGAGCCATAATTATATTATCCATTATAAACTATGAGTTACGATTTTACGACATGAGTTTTTATATTGCGTTCACATTTCATCATTCTCTATAAATCTGCGAGGAGATTAAGGAGAAACAAAAATTTCAATTCAATCAAATTCAAATAAAAAATCAAATTCAAATTTAAATCAACATCCTCCCCATTACACACGCACAAGTTAAGAGCTTAATGCAGGCATCAGAACAGCAATAACATATCTTTAAAAACTTAGCTAATTTGAATTGATATTTTTATAAGACACTCTTGTAAATCACTTTCTAATCAATGAGTGTTGCTCACGTGGAGTTTAAGTATAGTGAGCTTCGTATACGTTAAAGAAGCTCGAGTGAGGTTTTGTGCATTTGGTAGTATAATTATTATCTTTTCAACGTGAGGCACTCAACAGAGGTGCATCAAGAATGAACAGCTAGCTATAATACGCTTATATTATCAAAGAGTTGCTCACTTTAAAATAACAACATCAAAAGATAATGGTGTCAATAGCGCAAGCGGGAAGTTTGAAGATGTGTTAGTTGGAAAGATGGATTGGAAAGTTTGTATTTTAAGGGGCGAGTAGAAAAAGATTAGAGAAGAGAAAGAAGAAGGAAAAGAAGAAGGAAAGGAAAAGGAAAAGGAAAAGAAAAAGGAAAGGAAAAGGAAAAGGAAAGGAAAAGGAAAAGGAAAAGAAAAGGAAAAGGAAAAGGAAAAGGAAAAGGAAAAGGAAAAGGAAAAGGAAAGGAAAAGGAAAGGAAAAGGAAAAGGAAAAGGAAAAGGAAAAGGAAAGAGGAAAAGGAAGGAAAAGGAAAAGAAGGAAAGGAAAAGAAAGAAGGAAAGGAAAGGAAAGGAGGAAAAGGAAAAGGAAAAGGAGGAGGAAAAGGAAAAGGAAAAGGAAAGGAAGGAAAAGGAAAAGAAGGAAAAGGAAGAAAGGAAAGGAAAAGAAAGAAAAGGGAGGAAAGGAAAAGGAAAAGGAAAATAGAGATAATGAAGAAGATGACTGAAGAGTTATGTTTTAAAAGTGGGTTGAGTGTTTAAAAGTCGTTTCAAGAACATTTTTGAGAAGAAGAAGAAGAAGAAGAAGAAGAAGAAGAAGAAGAAGAAGAAGAAGAAGAAGAAGAAGAAGAAGAAGAAGAAGAAGAAGAAGAAGAAGAGGAAGACGAAAAGAAGAAGAAGAAGAAGAAGAAGAAGAAGAAGAAGAAGAAGAAGAAGAAGAAGAAGAAGAAGAAGAAGAAGAAGAAGAAGAAGAAGAAAGAAGAAGAAGAAGAAGAAGAAAGAAGAAGAAGAAGAAGAAGAAGAAGAAGAAGAAGAAGAAGAAAAAAAGAAGAAAATGAAGAAACAGAAGATTAAGCAGCAGCAAGAGCGTAACAGATTTCTTCAGCTTGACTACATACGCACCCCTATGTAGTTAAGTTAGATCCCGCACTACACACTGTATCTTAGCGCCAATGAAACCCATTCTAAACCAGTGTGGCATGTATACGAGAGCATACGTGAGTTACTCCTTGTGTTTGCAACATACGTTTCCTACAATCAACTCGTTCCTCATCCTCTATTCTGTTTCAAACTCCTTCACACCCAAGACAACAAGCAGATACATCTTCGAAATGTTGCTCCATTCACATATGAGACAAAGATGTGTACCAATTCATAGCAGGTATCCAAAGTTCTACTGGAAGTGTGGAGCTAATACGCAGGGGAAGGTATGAGAAATTGGATTCTCTACCATGAGGTACCATGAGCTAAAATCCCAGTCAGTTAGTTACATGATGATTTATTTATTTATTCAGTAATAAATACCGAAATTATTTATTTTGGAATATATTGTATAAATAACCACATTCTCAAACTCAACTCTATTTGTATGATAATCATGAACAAATAAATTGATTTATTCATTTATAAATAGAGAAAATTTAAAGTGGTCCGTAGCCGAGGGCGATAAGCGCCTGTCTGATAATCCAAAGGTTCCAAGATAGAATACAGTTGCCGAAACGGCCACTCCCATCTTTCGGAGGAGACTAAAAGCCGTCGGTCCCGACGGCTAATGTCTTGACTAACCGGTGTTCGCCTAGCCTATTTTTTCATCATAATTCAAGCTAATTTGTCATTTTTATCTTCCATTATTTCCAATATCTTCTATTTCTTCAATAAGGCTAGGCGTACACCGGTTAGTCAAGACAAGACAAGACGAGATTAGTCACGTTTAGTCACGATTAGTCATTGCATCGGTGTGTGCTGCTTCATAAGCAGCAATGTGAATTACTGTAACTAAACGTGACTAATCTCGTCTTGTCTTGACTAACCGGTGTACGCCCACCGGCTTATAGTTTTCAATGATTCGTGGTACTATCTCAAACCCGCGGAATCCAATTTCAAAGGTAGGACTACCACATCCAATGAATAAATTTCTCACTGTTCATTCTACAGTCGGTTGTGATATTCAATGCACTTATTATTCCAGTTCATATTGGTTGAAATCAACTTGTCGCATATCAAATAAATCATTTTTCCTTTTCTCTGCAAGTCTTCATGAAAGAGAATGAGGATAAGAAAAGGAATTGGGAGGGGAGAAGAAGGGAATACGAATGAATTCTATTCAAAATTATGAATATTTAAATGAGATCGGGATGCAGTCGGTAGTCGCATTGAATTGCGGGACAAATGTAATTTTATTTTTGAACGCCAGGCGCATAAATTTATTATCCCTTGGTGAAGGCAACCTCTGACTGACACCGAACATCATATTTTATTCTGAATCTTTCTGTACGTTCTTATTCAAAGCTCATCCACTCATTTCCTTCTATTTTATCTCGGCATCATTTCAAATTTCATCTGACCTCTTCTTCCATGCTTTCATCTTCCATTTTCTTCCAAGGTTTTTCGAAATTTCATTTCAACTGCATTTGAAATTTCATCTGAACTCTTGATTCAGCCTTTCATTCACATCTTTCTATTAATACAAATTGCATTCCAATTTCTTTTTACATTTTCTCAGAATTTTATTTTTCATTCTTGGTTGATTCATTCATTGAAGTATGGTTTATTCTTACAATGAATCCAATTCACACTTCCATTAGTGCATCTTCAATGTATTCTCAATCGAAAGTATTCCACATTTCCTTCATTTTGTGAATTCTTTTCCAACTTGCATAATATATCAAATCAAATCAAATTTATTTGCCATAAAGTTACAAACAATAATGGACAAAATGCACATATATACACAATTATACACCAATACAAATACACATTTGAATAGGACCTACACAATTTAATCAAGTCCCCCTGAGTATAATATTAAAATCGGTTAAGTGAGTAAATGTGCAAAGTGTCAATGTAATTTTATTAATATTGTGGCTCGACTAGCATAAGTTGAAACTTGTGCGCTAGCCGTGATTTCGTGTAATTGTTGTTGCAAATGATATGATTCAATTATTCTATAGGTGATAATATTATTGATGTGAAGTATTATTCGGAATTTATAAGAATGAATCATTCAACGAAAGAAATTTAAATATCAGGAATCGGTTGTACCGGACTCTGGAAATTGTAATATGACATATAAGACGAAAAGATGAGTTGACTAATTGGTATTCCTTCCAAAGGCCTTTATCTCAATGATTCAAAATTATTGTTAGTTAATAGTTTTTTGGACTCACAATTTCAGCAAGATGAATCAACAACATAACCTCTGGACTTTTTATCAAAATTTAGGAAAGAAACAGTTTTGGACAAATGTCTGTTAATTCTTCCCACATTGTAATGTATCTTGTCAATAAATAAAATAAATAATCTCATGAGCTGTAAGCATATCTATCTGACTAGATTCCAGTTATACTTTGGCACGTATTCCAATAAATTAAATGAGTCGTTCGTAGCTTAAGTCACTTTAATAGGGAATGAGAGTGAAAACTTTCCTTTGAACAAAGGTTGCATGAGCTAAGGCCAAATGACCATGAAGTGATTCTCACACTCTTGAAAGGATATTTTTAGAAAGTTCAGATTGTGTCTCTCTATAAGCCGTCGCAAAAGTTCATGCTGGAGACAATTTAAGAACTTCGTCTAGTGAGAAACGAGGCCATTCAAACGATGTGCGAAGTTACTAAATGAAACCATTTTTCTCTCGCTTGAAAAATTCACATAAATTCCTTGCGTTTTCTTCTTTCACACTTGTGGATGGAATTATCTTAGTTTTTCTGACGGAAATGTTTGAGCTGGAGGGCGTTAAAAGAGAAAGTTGTGACTGTGAGTTACGGTGCATTCACTAAGGCTAGGCGTACACCGGTTAGTCAAGACAAGACAAGACAAGATTAGTCACAGTAATTCACATAGTTGCTTATGAAGCAGCACACACTGATGCAATGACTAATCGGTGTGTGTTGCTTTATAAGCAACTATGTGAAGTATTGTGACTAAACGTGACTAATCTCGTCTTGTCTTTTCTTGACTAACCGGTGTACGCCTAGTCTGAGGAAGCTGGAAGAGAAGCTTTTCAACAATAGCTTATCAGCTGTGCATTGATTGTACTGTAAGGAAGGTGTGCGTTTACAGCCAGCTGTAGTAATTACTTGAAACCAATCTTAAATTTTTAACCAACTGTAATCAATTGATCATTATTTGAATCATTTCAATTCCATGGAAGGTATCTCATGAATTAGAATATTATCTTGTACTTTGCATTGTTGTTCAGATGTCCGACGATTCCATTGTTGTTCACGATGTGCTTCCGTGTTTCAGAGGACACATTAAGCCGTCCGACCTCTTTATAATATAACCCTTCCCATTTAATCTCATTGATTAAGGCTAGGCGTACACCGGTTATTCAAGGCAAGACAAGACGAGATTGTTCACGTTCACACACCGTCATTGTTCAGCAGCACACACCGATGCAATGACTAATCGGTGTGTGTTGCTTCATAAGCAACTATGTGAAGTACTGTGACTAAACGTGACTAATCTCGTCTTGTCTTGACTAACCGGTGTACGCCTAGCCTAATGCATTATGAAAATTCCAAAACCCCCCCTATCAACAATATCCAATTATTCAGGTTAGGTAGGTACAAATTGAAGGCTCTTCCTGAAACTTGTCGATCAGCTGACTTGGACAATTACCGGACAGTGGACGGGAACAGGCTTTCCGTAGTGCCACCATTAGCGAAATAACATGCTCTGTCCCAATGCATTCCCGGCAATGGGGAAAACAGGTGAACATAAAAGTAAATTGTCATTAAGAATTGAAGCACCATCGACTCTTTCTTCCTTACTTCGCTTCTTTCTATCTATCTCTTTCTGTTTTGTACTTGTTTGCCTCCCTTTGTCTCTACCCTCATCATTCCCTTTTCTTACTAGTCTTTCTACTCTTCTCATCAACCTCTATCTATTTTGTACTTCTGTTCACCCCCTCTCCTTCCCTCACCCTAATATCATCTCCTTCATTGTCCACTTTTCCATCGTTCTTCACACTCTCTCTCGTACTTCTGTTTCCCTCATTACCATCCTTTATCACTCCAGCAATTTCTCATCCTTCTTCTTCTTCTCATCCTTCTTCCTCTTCTTCTTCTTCTTCTTCCTTCTTCCTCTCCATCTTATTCTTCTTCTCCATCTTCTTCTTCTCCTTCTCCTTCTCCTTCTCCTTCTCCTTCTCCTTCTCCTTCTCCTTCTCCTTCTCCTTCTTCTTCTCCTTCTCCTTCTTCTTTTCCTTTTCATCTTCTTTTCCTCCTTCTCCTTTTCCTTATTCTTCTCCTTCTTCTTCTCCTTCTTCTTTTCATCTTCTTCTTCTCCTTTTCCTTCCCCTTCTCCTTCTCCTTCTCCTTCTCCTTCTCCTTCTCCTTCTTCTTCTTCTTCTTCTTCTTCTTCTTCTTCTTCTTCTTCTTCTTCTTCTTCTTCTTCTTCTTCATCTTCTTCTTCTTCTTCTTCTTCTTCTTCTTCTTCTTCTTCTTCTTCTTCTTCTTCTTCTTCTTCTTCTTCTTCTTCTTCTTCTTCTTCTTCTTCTCTTCTTCTTCTTCTTCATTCTTCTTCTTCTCCTTCATTGTCTACTTTTCCATCGTTCTTACACTCTCTCGTACTTCTGATTCCCTCATTAACATCCTTCATCACTCCAGCAATTTCTCATCCTTCTTCTTCTTCTCATCCTTCTTCTCTTCTCTTCTTCTTTCTCTTCCATCCTCTTCTTCTTTCTCTTCCATCCTCTTCTCCTTCTCCCTCCGTCTCCTTTTTCTCCTTCTTTTATTCGCTGACTTGTTCATCCTCTTCTTTCTCTTCTTCATCACCATCATCATCTTCTTCTTCTCGCATCATCACCTTCCTTATTGCTTCAGTTATCCGTGCTGTCACTTTCCACTAATCACTACCATCCTCTCTTCAATAATTTTCCCCTTCTTCTTCCATCGCTCCCTTCTTTTCCTTCTCATTTGTTTCACCTCTCTCATCACCTCTTCAGTTTCCCTCCACCCTTTTCTTCCTCCTTTTCCCTTTTCATTCTTCTCCCTTCCACATGCTACATCTACTCAAGTTCCAGTTTTCCCTCTCACTTCTGACTGCACATTTTACACACGCCACGCAACAAGGTAGAACGGAAAAGGGAAAATTAGTTTCGCCAACTCGAGGAAAATTACTGTTGTGTAGGTGCGTACCGTTTTGAAGTTTTCCCGTCTTTCAACTGGCTGGTTTTTCAGACTAGAGACTAGGGTAATGTTGTTGGTCTATTATTTTCAGTAGAAAAAGGATTATAAAGGACTATTTACATACATCAGTGCCGTGTCTGATCATGCGCAAGAAATAAATGGCTGGAGATGATCGGACGCGGCACGGATGTGTGTAAATAGTCCTGCCACGTTCCTCCTTTCACCATAAACCAAGAGCCGCACTGCAGGTTAAGAGATGGTTGACACGGCTTATCAAGAAGGCCGTGATCATTTTCTACATGTTTTATTATTATGGATGTTGTATGAGCTATATATAAACCATGTACCATCCAGATAACACCCCAGCAGTGCTCCTTCAGCTTAATGGTGACCACTTGAAGCCATATTTATTTATTTATTTCAATTTGACAATTTCCATTCAATCTGATGAGACCCATAGCGGTAAAAAACAAAATTACGACTGTGCAATAATAAAAATAATATTAAAACCAATTTATAATAAGTGAGTACAGTATATTTGAAGTTCAATAAATTACAGTACAATGAAAAAGAGAAAAAAGATAGGCGAGAAAAATAGAATATGAAGAGAAATAAAATAATAGACACGAAAACTTTGCTCGATAAAATTTATAAACTTCAAAATCGCTTCCCTTGGTTCTGAATCCATAGCTATGTCATGCGCATCCTACTCATGACTCCCACCCTGTATTCTACTATCTGTGAGGTTCGCTTTACCCAACGCTGCTTAAGCAACAACTGAAGGTCAATATTGACTTTTCCTATTCTCCAAATGAGGCTTAAGCTAGATTTATAGCTTGAGCAGCGTTGGGGAAAGCGGGCCTGAGTGTAACCACATTGAGTTAAAGTGAAATTAATGGCGTATTAAACATTCTCCGAAAAAAACTCTATCTGATGTTGTCAATTTCACTATTTAATTGCTACAACACTAGACCACGATTTCGTTCCTCCATCAGTCATATGGATATCCATAACATCAACCGAAATTCTACAAATAAGTTTAAAAGCTCCGTAAAATTTCACTATATTAACCAACATTTTTGGCTTTTCATAGACTAGACTATTTTATATGACTATATCTATCTATAGAAATTATTGAAATTCATATAACCTAGTTAATCTCATGAGTACGTTAAATCTAAACTAAGGCTAGGCGTACACTGGTTAGTCAAGACAAGACAAGACGAGATTAGTCACGTTTAGTCACAGTTCTTCACATAGTTGCTTATGAAGCAACACACACCGATTAGTCATTGCATCTGTGTGTGCTGCTTCATAAGCAACTGTGTGAATTACTGTGACTAAACGTGACTAATCTCGTCTTGTCTTGTCTTGACTAACCAGTGTACGCCTAGCCTAACATTACGAAATGGCGTCTTTTCAACCAGAGCTGTTGTTTCTAGTGTTGTTAAACTCCATCAAATCTCACCCCTTTCTCAACTACCCTCACATGCAACTCCTTCACGCTTTGTGTACCAAACTTTGCGATTTAATAACGCGTTACGCCATTGCATAAATGTCTATGAGGAACAGTCCACCATAAACCTATTTGGATCCACCCTACTTGACTCCCAGTAGCCTCATATCACGCCTTATCGCCAGTTATAAATTGAGCCCAGTTGACTTTTTAAGTGTCTGGCTAGCAACATTTCAATAAATCGGGATGATTCGTGACTCAAGATTTTTCTCTTATGCGCTTCCTTCTGTATAGCAGGATCCTTTTAACTTGTCAGAAAACATATGTTTTACTTGGACACCAGCACCAATACCTACAAATGCTGAATCTCGCAGATTATTGAAAAGCTCTTTTAAAACGTTATTCTTTGGAAGGTCTTCTTTAAACAGGTCTTTTAAAGACTTAAGAGGTCTTTAAGACTTTTAAACCTTTTGATCATTGTGTCAAAATCACTGTTTAATTATTACCGAAACAGCTGATTTCTGACAAATTGAAAGGATCGTGCTATACTTTAACAATGATATAATGTGGATAATGTATTAGGCTAATTAGTTTCTCTAATAAAGAAGAGTGAATAAAGTTTCTAATAATGTATTGCATAATAACTGATAATTACTCAAATAGTGTATCTAATGTATTTTAAGTAAACAATAAATTGGGGGGACAACAGCTTGGGGAATGCCTCTCAATTCAATTGAAATTTTGAAAAAAACAGATTTGAAATTTTGATTATTGTATTTTGATACTACCTTAATTATACCCTAAACATGAGAAAATCTGTTTTGTAACGAGATATGATGAAAAATATTAAAACACAAAATGGCGGATTGATTTGATTTAAAATGTGCATTTTGCCAACGTAGCATTTGTTTTGAGTAGAATACCGTAGTAGTCCTAGCATCAATCTTTTGGGACCTCTTGATATAGAAAATTGTATGAATAAATAAATGTAGGTGTGAATGAATACAATCTTATGGAGTAAGTACAATTAAAAAACATATAATTGAGATTTAAATTTCTGCACTGAATACATTGAATTGAGTTGTACTTTTCCACAAAACTAAGGCTAGTCGTACACCGGTTAGTCAAGTCAAGACAAGACGACATTAGTCACGTTTAGTCACAGAAATTCACATAGCTGCTTATGAAGCAACACACACCGATTAGTCATATTAGCAAAAGACACCTGTAAACATGAGTATTACATAAAAGCTTTGAATAGAAGAGCATGGAAGCCTCCAAAGTTTTAGTAATTTTATGCAAAATTTCAATACAAATTTAATAGCATAAATTAGAAAAGTATACACATGCTTATTACAGCAATTAATTTTGAAGTAGCTAATTTGAAAAACCATATGGCTAGAAAATTCATGAAAAAGATAAAAATATGAAATAATCTTTTTACTGTATCATGGAAACCTCAAAGTCCTGTAATACAGGTAGAGTCAAACACACACTAGACTAATAAGTCTATCGCCTAGTACAACACAATGCCATTCATGTCTATCTTTCTCCTTTTTTACAATACTTATAAATTTCCATGAAACAGTCTTCTGGTTTGTAAAACAATAAAATAATCTTATTTACGAAGACAAAACATTTCACGTTATTTTCTCTCACAAAACAGTGCATTGCTTCGCAGCTTTTATAGCAATCCACTGTATTATAATCCTATTCCGAGCAAATAAATAAATAATTCCGAATGCAGGGAATCACTCAACCTAATCAATTGTTGAACTGAACGCTTCCAATCCAATAAATAATGCGCCATTTGTTGACTGGCGCAAAGTTACAACAAAGTAATCACTCTAAAAACGCAGCTGAACTACATTTTATCTGTTTTTTAACGACCCGTCT
This sequence comes from Laodelphax striatellus, assembly GCA_017141395.1. Taxonomy (NCBI): domain Eukaryota; kingdom Metazoa; phylum Arthropoda; class Insecta; order Hemiptera; family Delphacidae; genus Laodelphax; species Laodelphax striatellus. The sequence goes on along the minus strand of CM029541.1, from coordinate 10,849,937 downwards.
AACGAATGGACTCACTCACTGACTATTTGTGTGATTGCTTTGCAACTTGCTAAACTTCAACTATTCAACTGCATGAAACTCACCAGCCAGAGAACGTTTGCTTAAACGATGAGTAAGATCTTATTATTTACATGGGTGTAAAAATTAATATTTTGTGTTAAAACTAATTTGAACATTTGTGAGGGAATTGTATTAAAATTGAAATGTGAAGTTTTATTATTTCTCATTAACAAAATGACTTCATTCTCGTTATTCTGAGATTATTAATAATTGATAGTATCACATCAATACAGTTTGAATCAGTATAAATTAATAATAATAACAACCCTAGCAGTTAAGATAGATGAATGTTAGAATGCAGTTAGATAAATGATTCACTGATATTAATAATTGAATCAATCCAAACGATCTCAAAGAATTACTGGATCTATAAACTTCAAAATAATGAAGTTTAATTTTTTTTCTCATGCAGCTTTACCTCTGGACTTGTTCGCCTTGAACTGTATAGGACATGAATATTTTTTATTAAAGTTATGTGAATGCTACGTTTTTGAAGAGAAATAAAGAAATTTCTTAATCATGATCATCAATCATGATGTACACAGCAAACAGTAGTCACATTCGATTCAAAATAGCGAGCGCTTCTCATTGGCCAAGCAACACTACAATAGACAAGAAAGTTCTATGATATGATTGGTTTGATTATGATTGGATTAATATGATTGGTTCTCCTTCCATCACTGGATCGAGGCTCCACCTCCTTCTATTCCACCAACAGCCAATAAGATTACTTTCTGTCAATTTTAGCATCAAGTCTCATTCTTCCCTGAATATTGAACTATCCAATAAAGAACTATTGAAATATTTTGTTTACTGAGGTTTATTTGAATCTTCTTCTGCATAGAGTAGGCTCCTCCTAAAACATCAACTTCAACTAAACGTTGTTCAAACATGTTTTAAATCAACCTTGCTTTACAGCCTGGCTGTGAATCTTCAATTCAAATCAATTTAAACTCAGTTTAAACGGTGCATACAGGCCTAAGTATGATGCTCACAATGGTTCATTTCCACCTTGATTCATTAAAAATTGATACCTACAATGTTGTGAAAGAGTGAGGTGAAATAATCTCCAAGGACTCATACATAGCTTTCAATGATATAAGCTGCTTGCTGGCTTAGGACACAATGTTGTGTAATAAAAATAAGTACTCGTGCTCATTGTAGGGCGTATGTAAACCTAATTACTACGAAGACCATCGCCACAAATAAGTAATTGCAGGTTCGTGTCAGGCTCATCTCTCTTGCACTCCCTCTCTCTCACAGTCTCTCTTTCTCACTCCTCTAATGTAAATGGCGGTGAACTAACTTAATGTAGGTGATGTACGTTACGCTAAACCTTAAGCGCTAACCCACTATGTCATGTGCCAATGTAATCTAGTTAATGTTGCTACCTCACTCACCCCCGCCCCCCCAACCATCAACTACATCACGTGACAAGCTGATGGGAGGAGAAGGGAAGGGGTTGAAAAAACTGATAAGTGCAAACGCCTTGTCTGTTGTATGTGAAGGACGTGGACGTGTCTTCAATTTTTTAATATTTTCGTTTTTAATTTTCGCTTGCTTATGTGTATTAGGTTATGTTGGTACAAGCCTTATAAACAAACCGTGAACAAATAAAAATCAAATTCTTGAATCGGATGAAGTCAAATAAAAATCACGAATTAGATAATATCAAATCACGAATCAGATAGAATCGGATCCACCAAAACAGTCATAAGTTGCTATTCAAAGTGTTGGACAATAGAGATTATTGCGTAGATTATTCCAATTGAACCAAAAGTTCCCTTTTTACCTCTTTCTTGTATAATAATATAGGAAATTGGAACGAACCAATTAACCTCGAAATAATATATTCAACTATAGAGATAGACAAGAAAATTTGCACCCATTTAACATGGAAGTTCACAATAAGAACTAGTTGACTAATGCCCGGTTTTTCAGTCGTTCAATAAACTTATTGAATCAATAACTTTTTTTTGCATTTGAAAACACATGGTTATTGACTCGATAAAGTTATTGGATCCATAAACTGTCTATTGAGCGACTGAAAAACCGGGCATAAAGCTAGTAAAATGTGAACAAGTCATTTCATTTATACTTTAGGAGAGCGAGATTTTTTTAGACAATAAGTCGAGGAAAATATATAGGAATAAACACTTTTTTATTGTGAGTTTATCAAGTTTCCATTCTTCCACTTTTAAAATTCGAAAAACTTCGTAACCAAGTTGCAATAAAGCTCCGTTCAAAATTCTATAACTCTATCTAGAAGAAAAAACAAGCAAAACGGATTCCATTATGAATCTGGAATCATCTGCGAGAGAATTCTTATTCCTTTTGCGACCACTTGTTCAAAGAGAATATAATTCTTTTTCAACAGTTATACTTCTCTCCCCTACCACCCCCTCCAAGCGAACCCACGATTTCTTCTTCAACTCCAATAAAGTTGCTAACCGAATTCATATCACATCATTAGTTCAGCTACTTTCCCAACTTCTTGCTTCTTCATAATACTAAACTTCTTGTTCCCCTTCTTCATTTTTTCTCTTTACTTCTCTTACCTCTTCCCCACTTTCTTTCTCTTTTTCTTGTTCTTCTACTTTTCTTCTTCTTCCTCTTCTTCATTCTCTTCTTCTTCTTCTTCTTCTTTTCTTCTTCTTCTTCTTCTTCTTCTTCTTTCCTCTTCTTCTTCTTCTTCTTCTTCTTCTTCTTCTTCTTCTTCTTCTTCTTCTTCTTCTTCTTCTTCTTCTTCTTCTTCTTCTTCTTCTTCTTCTTCTTCTTCTTCTTCTTCTTCTTCTTCTTCCTTCTCCTTCTTCTTCTTCTTCTTCTTCTTCTTCTTCTTCTTCTTCTTCTTCTTCTTCTTCTTCTTCTTCTTCTTCTTCTTCTTCTTCTTCTTCCTCTTCTTCTTTTCTTCGACGTCTTCTTCTTCTTCCCCTTCATCTCCTTCTCCTCCTTTTACTCTTCCTCTCCACCTTCTTACCTTCAACACCATATTTTTTTTCTCTAGTTTCTATTCGAATAAAGTAATTAAAATATGTATTTTCCTAGCAGTGACTACTTTTTCATAATCCTTCTCATCCCTACAATCCTCCCTATTCTTCTTCTTAAAAAATTTTTCTCCTTTATCTTCAATTCACTTATTCCTCCTCACCTTTCTTTACACTATTCTTTGTTCTATTATTATCTCCTTCCCTCATTCTTCCATTCTTTCATTTGGTATATCTTCTTTCCAATCTGAACAATAATAATCTCTCACTATCTTTATCATTCCTCTACCTTCTCATCTTCTTCCTACTTTTTCACATTCTTCTTTCATTCTCATCCTTTTCCTGTTCCTCCTGCTCCCTCCTTTTCTTCTTCTTCTCTTTCATCTTCTACTCCTATTTCTCCTCCTCATCTTCCTACTTCTCCTCCTACTTTTCATTGGAACAGTTCTTCTTATTTTCTACCTCCTATTCACCTTTTTCACATTATTATCCTCTTTCTTTTTCTCCTTCGCCATACATTTCTCACTCACTCTCTCTGTCTCTCGCTCCACCCTCCTCCCCCTCTCACCAAGCTAGCCACCATTAGCTTCTTAGCAGCTTACTTTGCAGATGAAATCAGACAGAAGGAGCATGCGAAAAAATAAGAACTCAAGAAAATCTCAACTTTTTTCCCCGCCAGCTTTCCACGCTCAAGTTATGAAGTCGTCGATGCAATTATTATTCAGTTACATTTTCTCGTTTTTCCACGGGCGCTTTTCCGGGTTTTCTTCTTCTGGAAAATTCACGCGTGATTTAACTTCTTTTCACAATTGCTTTGCTGCTTATCACACTTCAATGCCACTGTTGATATTTGCTCAACTTTTCAAGAAGCATTACAATCGTCCAGGTGGAATTATTGGCTTATTACAGAACAAAAGAAGTTTCTTATTGAGAATTGATTGTTTATAATGCTGGATCCTCTCATTCATTTGGTTATAATCTATATTAAAGTTTGAAATAAACCTATCAGAGGAATCAATTCACAATAATGGAGAATGAATACAAAGCATTGGGTTGCATTGTATATTCTGATCTCATAATTCGATCTCCACTAGACTTTTGATCAGTTTGAATAAACTCAAGTAAATTCTTATATAATTATAGTCCAGTGATTCATGAACATTCAGCCAATTGCTTGACAATCTTACAAGTTCAGTTCATTATTTTCACTGAGCACTCATTTACAAAATTGTAAGTTAATAAAATTCATTCATATGTATTGCACTTTGATCTGATACAATTATTCTCTAGGAAGAGCTTGTGAAACTTCTTGTGAACGAAGTTTTTTTGCTCTTTTTGCTCTGTGAACAAGGTTTTTTATGAAATGTTTCCAATTATTTAAGAATCTATAGAATCCAGTTCACCACCCACCAAAGCATAGAAAGTATTGCGAGGTGAGAAAACTTGTAACACAAAGTAATAGAGACTTTCTTTACCTTGCTCTTCAGAAATATTCATAAAAGATCTGAGATTACAAAAGATGTCAATTCGTCTCAGTGCTATCATTTTTCATTATTCCGCAACTTTTGTCGTCTCGCAGAAGAATAAAAACTTTGCCAACTTCAGTGAAATAATAAAGATTAATAAGTGGCGGAGATTTTCGAAAGTTGTGTCTCTATAGGCTGTGGCTACAGAGAAAGGAGTTTGTGTTAGAAATTCGGAAAGCAGAGGATGACATGGACATGAATAATAAGAAGAGGGTGATGGAGAGAAAGAAAGGTAGAAAGGTGGAGAAGAGGGAAGAGATAATTGAATAAAGAATAAAAGCGGGAGAAGAGAAGAGTGGAGCAGAAGAAGAAGAAGAAGAAGAAAAAAGTCATGAGGAGGAAGGAGAAAAGGAGGGAAAAAATGGAGTAGAGGGATGGGAAGCGGGAAGATTAGAGGAAGAAGAATAAGAAGAAAAGAAGGGAGGGAGAAGAAAAAAATATGAGAAACAAGAAATTGAAGAAGAGGGAAGATGAGAAAGAGGAGCGGAGGAGGGAGAATGAGACAAAGGAGAAATAAGAACGAAGAAAAAGAAAAAGAGTGAAAGGAAGCAAGTGAAAGTGAGAGTAGGGTGAAGATGAGTGAAATATCAAAAACAAATTAAATGAAAGAAGAATTTTATCACGAGGGCGTGGAAGAAGAGAAAAAGTAGAAATAGAAGAGGAAAGCAGAGAATAGGGAGAAGAAAAAGAAGAAGAAAAAGAAGAAGAAGAGTAAAGAAAAAGAAAAAGAAGGTGAAAAGAAGAAGGAAAAGAAGAAGAAACAGAAGAAGAAAAGAAGAAGAAGAAGAAGAAACAGAAGAAGAAAAGAAGAAGAAACAGAAGGAGAAAAAGAAGAAGAAGAAAAAAGTGAAGAGAAGGGAGGAGAAGTAGAATAAGAAGACGTTGCAAAAAAGAGAATGAGATCAGAGTTTATTATAATAGAAAGATTTGAATCAAGGGGGGCGCCGAGCGATGGTTTGAAAACTTTTAGCCGGCAAGATTTCAAAATGACTTCAATATTAACTTTCAACTTAGCGTCTGCTGACAAAAACGAAACAATAACGATGCCTCCTCGATGATAAATTAGTTGGCTGGCGGTTGCAGCAAACAATAGCACAGCATTTCAATCTTACTTTGAACAAATATAGGCTTACACAACGAGAAGGTGACAAGTTTATACCGCAATCAAAAAGTTGGAGGCAGGCTTAGGGATGAAGAAGTATCAAGATGAATACCTAACAAAGGTTGCAAGAAAACCCTGCAAAAGGTTGCAAGATCATAACTAAAGAAGACTACTTTCAAAATACAATCATACTTCACTTCATAGTTCGAATAAAACTAGTTGTCACCTGGCCTGGTGCTCAAGAACCACTCACTATAATCCGACCACTGACAAAAGAGCCTTCAAAATAAGATCTCTACTGCGCAGAGAGAGCGCACGTTATGCTATGCAGCAGTTTATCTCATTCGCTCACTAGAGTAGTGGTACTATGTGATCAGTTCAGTGATACGATGCGCGAAGGTTCTTTTGTCTGTTGCCAGACTATAGAAACGTTTTTGTCAGAAAGTTCTATGTCCGAACAGCTGACCATTTGATTCAATGTCAACACCATTGAATGAAGGCTAAGAAGTGACAACTAACTTTATTTGAACTATAGGTATAGTACAATCTTTTCAATTTGGCGGATGGCAAATTAATTTTATTCAACGTTTCTATAGTAACTGGTTTCTATGTTGAATTTTTTTCACATAAATACTGTTTATAACATGTAAAAAAATATTACAAAAAGAAATCAACACATCACCCGTTACCATGGAAACGTTCAATGAAAGTAACTTGTTATCCGCAAAGGTATATGGGAAAGGGCGGTTCTGGCACACCTCAAGATCATCCATGACATCATGAATGACCTTAAGGTGTGCCAGAACCACCCTTTTCCATCCACTGGCAAATAAAAAAAAATACTACCATAAAAGGGTCGAGATTAAGTGGAGATGGCGCTTCATGTGCACTGAGTGGAGGAAAAACAAGTTATAGAGTTCGGGCAAAGAGAACAAAGTTGACCGAAAATGAACAGAGATCTTAAGACGGCGACTGTCCACCAACATTCCATAGCAGACGCCATAACATTCCGTATGAAAATAGGCCTACTTCCAAACCATTTAAATGTGACTGAATAGTTAATTTGTGGAAAATGATTATAGAGGATATCACTCACGTGAACTATCAGCAAAGAACAGACAACTTGTGACAGTCTAACCTTGAAAAGGTCATTTCAGAAATCAAGCTCAGTGAAAGCAACGCAATGTTGGACAAACTGATTTGACACTGGAATTGAATAAATGGTTCCGTAACTTCAGGAGATCATTGATTGTTGCTTTTTCCTCTCACGTAAGCGCTAGTATCTGAAGTCTCTGTTGCTATAGTTTGATCAATATCTAAAATATTTTATTAAAATTCGAATATTCAATAAAATGTATTTTATGTGAAATATTGAACTCACCCTTCCATGTTACTTTTTTAAAGGTGCTAGTGATCGTTTGGAATTCCTTGTTTGGTTTTTCACCGATCTGTGGAAACAAAGAAAGTATAAAAAGAAAGAAAGTACTTTTCTATCCATAATTTAGCAAATAGAAATAGAAATTTTAAATCGTATTGTTATTCCTCTTGATATCTGTGTCTGGAAAAAATTCTTATCGTGATTTGATTTGGGAATTAAATTATTCATTTAACGAGTATCATAGCAGTTGAATGATAGAGGTATCTAATGATTCCTTGGAAATTCCTGAAGGTAATATTAAAAAATTCTGTTTGGTTCCTCAACTGTCCAACTAATTTTGGAAGTTGAAGCATTCAAAGAACGTCTGGAAAATGACTAGTAAAAGAAGGAAAAGACGTGGAAGAGAAAGAGAGGAAAATGAAGAAGGAAAGGACAAAGAAAGAGTAAAGGAAGAAGTAGAAGAAAGCAGAGGATGACATGGACATGAATAATAAGGAGAGAGGGATGGTGAGAAAGAAAGGTAGAAAGTTGGTGAAGAGAGAAGAGATAATTGAATAAAGAATAGAAGCGGTAGAAGGGAAGAGTGGAGCAGAAGAAGAAAAAGAAGAAGAAAGAAGAAAAGAAGAAGAAGAAGAAGAAGAAGAAGAAGAAGAAGAAGAAGAAGAAGAAGAAGAAGAAGAAGAAGAAGAAGAAGAAGAAGAAGAAGAAGAAGAAGAAGAAGAAGAAGAAGAAGAAGAAGAAGAAGAAGAAGAAGAAGTGAAAAAGGAAAGCACTGGCATTTTCATTAATCGGAACCCATCAAGCAGATTTTCAAGGTAAAACGTTGAAAGTTGAAGAGTGAGGTAGGCCATAAACTCAGAGAGGGAAAATAAATAGGACATGGAAGTGGAAGAGAGAAAGAAAGAGAATTCCAAAAGAAGAAAGACCCTTGAACCAAGATTTTGGGGTGGAACTGCAAACAAGAAACCTTCAAAGATTTCATTGTCAAGTTTTGGGGGGGGGGAACGAAGGAGTGGACTCGACGGGAGAAGAGGAGAAAGAATGTGGGAGAAGAAGAAGGAGGAGTTTTAAGGGGGATGAACGAAGGAGTGGACTCGACGAAAGAAGAGGAGAAAGAATGTGGGAGAAGAAGAAGGAGGAGAATAAGATAGAGGAGAAAGAAAGAGGAGGAGGAGACAGCAGATGGTAGTAAGCTTTATTAATAAGACGATTCCTTTATTAACCGGCACAGCTAGCTGCTGAGTTCATCAGCCTCTTTTTACGAGCACCAGGTGTTGTCAGAATTTTTTAAGACACCGATTTCAACTCGAATTTCTACTTTTAAACAATAAGGCTACTGTTTTTTGAGTTATTGAAGAGAAAAAGTTGAAAAAGTCAGAAATTATATTGATTTTGTGTCAGCAGGGCAAGAATGATTCAAGCAAGTGTACGAATATTTATGAACATGTTGTCACCAAAAAATTGAAAGCTTTTGCTAGGCGTACACCGGTTAGTTAAGACAAGACAAGACGAGATTAGTCACGTTTAGTCACAGTAATTCACATAGTTGCTTATGAAGCAACACACACCGATTAGTCATTGCATCTAATCTCGTGACTAATCTCGTCTTGTCTTGTCTTGACAAACCGGTGTACGCCTAGCCTTAGAAGAGAATTGATTGCTGTTTCATCGAGAGCAATCAATCACAGTGATAATACCTCAGTCGAACTTGATTAACTCTTATGGTTTTTAAAGAAGAGGGAAAAAGAATTCAAATAGATCCTAGAGATACGTAATGAGCCTGAATTGCCTTGTATGATCAGAGGCATGGAATTGGAAATAGTTATTAGGGATGTACTACTCTGAAAACCTATAGCCCAGTCAATAAAGGTTTTTTATGGGAACTAATTAGAAAAAAGCTGAATTTTTGCCTGATGTTACATTGGTATAAGATAAGTTTGTACACAAAAGTCCCCGACCCTACCCCTCTTGCTTCCCCCCCAGCACCCCCTCAAAGTTTCAGTTTGCAAGGGTTTCGTATATCGAACGTATCTCGGCTTCCAATAGAGATATCGATTCAATCTTTTTTTCATTCTTCAGAAAATTAATTTTTCTATCATTTGTTCTATTATTATTCTACTCTAACTCTAGTAGTTCCGGAGTTATTTGAGAAAGAATGAAGAAAAATTCAGATTTTTTGCTTCTAAATTTTATACTTTTGCAAATAAAAGTTTACATGATTGTTTTACAGAAAAATGTTGAATGTAAACGTTGTAGAACATTTCATTATCTTTAATTTGAATAATCACAATCTATATTTTACTTCACATGAACGTGAGAAAAAGTCCATCAAAGTGCAATCTGCACGATCTCGAATCGTGCCTCAGCCAAATGCACATATTAAACAGGTGGTTTCTTGAAAATAGTCCAGTCATTGAAGGTGAAATTGTTGCTTATAAATGCTAAAACTGTATCTTGGAAGTCCTTGATGATAGAAAATCATGATTGGTTTCAAATTGTAGATCGCGATTTCTTCTTTCATTTCCAATTGAAAATTTTTTAAATATTCATTTTACAAGACAGAAACGATTGAAGTCGAAAAGTTTACAACATGTTCCGTTATTTTACATTTTCGGTATTTCTTTTAATTATACAGAGAGTTTGTTTATTAGATTCTAGGCCTGTAGAAGATGAAATTTTCTACAATTTAAGCCAAAATATGTGATAATATCTTGCCTAAATCTTCATCTATCTAGAGGCTATTTACTAAACTGTCAAATAGTGAAAAGTTAATAGATGAATTTTTCCAATTCTTTAATTAGGTGTTACTTTCTTGTTTAAGAGTGAAATAATAGAAATATATATTAGATTTTGAAGAAAATATATATTCTCTACAACTTGATCACCATTTGTGATTTTAACGCCAGTATCTTCCTTACAAGAAGAATTCAACTATTACCATGCATTTCTAGAACTAAACACAACTTTTCAATTGAAACTCTTCTTATACGAAAAATAATGTAGTTAAAAATCTCGAATGCTGATCAAAATGTTGAGAATTCTATAACACTAATATAAAGTGGATATAAATATAGAATAATGTAAATGTGGAATTTGCAGCGTGCTTTAAACTATGCTGTTGTGTTCATTTTTGATGCAAGGAGAGATGACCACATCATGTCTTTTCAAAGGAGCCTGCAATCGTTAGAGTTAAAGAAGAGAAGGCAATATTTCCTGTTATGTCTTGCCTATCATCACATTGTTGAAGGCAGAAGTCTATAGTAGGCTACTTGAAAGAAACATATACTATCCTTGCACAGGTTATGTGGTTAACGAAAACTATCTAAATAATGTTTCTATTAGACAGTTTTTTATATTTTTCTGGACTATTAATCTGTATTGGGAGTTGGATTTTTCAGAGAAGTTATAATACATCATTCATTTCCAAAATGGCAGACAAGACTAGGGATGATAGGAATGATATTTGGCCAGTAAAGTGAAGCATAGGCTATTAGATTTAATTGATTTAGTTGCGGCTGAAGTTTACTATTTTGGACAATGTTATAAGAGGTTTTGTAAAACTGAACTTAATGAAAAAAATTATCGGATGTTCATCATCAACTGAATCCGATTACTCATTTCATTGAGGACGACAATGAGTGCCGGTATTCATTCGAAGAAATAATTGCATGGTTTTGTTACAGACTTTCAAGTCTTTGATTATTTTGAAGTCAAGAATTTCAGATTCCTTTCAAGATCGGCTAGTTGTATGAGTATATAATATTCATCTTGGATGAAAAGTACGCATTTACATACTAGTCACAAGGTATTAGTAAGTTTGTGGTTCGAAAAATAGATAAATAAACGATAAGGGCGATTATTGAATAATTTTATTTGAGAAGATAGCAGGAATTATTAAAGAAGACATTCATTTATGATGAATTATGGATGTGGAAAATACGCAAGTGAATATTTTAGTACTAGAAAATACAGTATTATCCAAATATTTTTGTATTAGAAGAAATTTTATCCTGAGCATGTACAACTTATCAGAGTTAAAAGCCTCAATGAAATCTCTGGTAAGAAAGGCACTTTTTAAATGTAAGCAATTAACCGGAAATATGTCAGTGAAGTCTACTGATAAGTTATGTAGCAACATTACTTACACCAACATTACACCAACTAGTTACCAACATCAATATTAATAAGATATAAAGAAATACTATCAATGGAACATTATTTGTCAAAACCAATCGCATTCTAGAAGTTTCCTGAGAGAATACCGGGACTTCGTTAGTAGAAATTTCTTTAATTACGTAGAAATTATCTGTAAACAGTTTCAGCGGTGCCCTTCAGCAGCAAGTTACAATGATAGTTGTGGCTATATTCGCTCTCATTTAAAGTCATAATTTCCCAGCAAACATTACATTTAATAGTGAGACCCATCTATTCAAAATTCAATAGAGATGTTCTTCTTTAAATCTATTATTGTGGAATAGGGATTCGTAATACTTAAAATACAATGATATTATGTTTTATATTTCATGTAGGCTAGGCCTACTACTTTATGTATGAGAATAAGAAAAAAAATGGTCGTCAATTCGGAAATATCTGTTGAATTATAACTTTTCTGAAAAATCCAACTCCAAATACAGATTTAATAGTCCAGAGTAATATGAAGAAATTGTATCGGATTAGAAACATCAGTAAAGATAGTTTTGTGTTAACCATGCATAATATGTATGCCTGGATCAGTCCATCAAGCGCTTAGCGAGATCATACGTGTTTATGTCTCACATTAATGTATGGATTAAGATTATAGGATGGTTAAGTTAAATACGGATTATTATACATCATTTTAAAGCATCTTGAAAAGATCTACAAGTTTTTACATGTAAACCTTTCCGTAAAATATGCTTGTATAAACTTTTTATTTAACAAAATATATGTAAATTTATAGAGGCAGAAATTTCGTTTTTCCCTCGTTACATTGTCTGGTAATAACTTTTGAATGGAACCTTGAAGATACGTTTAAGTTTCCCTGTGACATAATTCTAGGTAATAATGTCCTGGAAAATATGGAGATCAAGTTTTATTCAATATCTTCTATCGAGGGCTGAGATATACCCGATATACAGAAACCCTTGCAAACCGAAACTTTGGGGGGCATAGGGGGAGAAGCAAGAGGGGTAGGGTCAGGGACTTTTGTGTACAAACGTATCTTATACCAATGTGTAAATAACATCAGGCAAAAATTCAGCTTTTTTCTAATTAGTTCCCATAAAGGCCTATTATTTCCCTTCATTGACTGGGCTACTAGTGTTATAGCAGTCCTACTAACGTTGCATCACTTTGACCTTTGGAGTCTTCTATTCAAAAGATAGATGCATTGGTCCTTCTCATTGTTTTGTCAAATCAATTACTATTTATTTGACACAATAAATCACAACTTCCTTATGATAGAGTTACAACAAGAAACAAGCTGTACCACATCTATAGCAGGATTCTTTTAAATTGTCATAAAACAGCTGATTGATGTACGCTCGTTTACTAACGTTAAATCAGCTGTTTTCTGACAAGTTTAAAGAATCCTGCTACAGAAGAAGGTGTATCATACAGGTATATTCATTAAATTTGGCGGAGAACGAGTAACATTCATTAAACATGGTAACGAATGATGTTCTGTTGATTTCCATTTTAAATATGTTGTTTACATGTTTTATGTAATGTGAAAAAAATTCAACAGAACATCACCCGTAACCATAGAAATGTTGAATGAAAGTTATTCCTCATCCACAAAATTAAATGAAAACCTTCTTGAATTAAATGAATTTGATTAATATAAATAGAAATAAAATGAATTAAGTTATTATACTTCTTGTGAATTGATAGATGAAATTTCCAGTCAAAACAATCGAGAGATGGATTCACTTTGAGGTTATGTGCGGCAGATTGGCCAAAGTGGCTGAAACATGGAATGCACGGAAAAGACGGCAGAAAGGCATTCGCAGGAATACACGTAGCAGAGGGAATCGAGATGGAATGTGAAAATAAGTGGAGAGCAAGTGGGAGCTCTGGAACGAGATGAAAGGAGCTGGGAAAGACAAGGAGAAGAAGATTGGAAGGAGGAGAAAGAGTGATGGGAGGAGTGGTTACGCACTCTGGGATAAAGAAAGGGGGAAGATCAGGAGGGAGAGATTTTAAGGATATGTTGATCGAGAAGCGTAGAGAGGAGGATAAGGAAGAGGGGAAGGGAGAAAAATCAGGAGAAGAAGAACAAAAAACAAAATTAAAAGTAAGAGAAGAAGAGGAAGTAGCAGGGAGAAGAAGAAGAAGGAGAAGAAGAAGAAGAGAGAGAAGAAGAGGAAAAAGGAGGAGGAGGAAGAAGAAGGAAAAGGGTGCAAGGAAAAGGGAAGAATGGAGAAGAAAGGGAAGAGGAGGAAAAGAAGAAGAGGAAGAAGGGAGGAGCAAAGAAGAAGAAGAGGGGGAAAAGAAAGAGGAAGAAGAAGGAAAGAGAAACAGGAGGAAGAGAGAAAAAAAAAAGGTAGAAAGAAGGAGGAGAAGAAGAAGAAGAAGAAGTAAACGACGACAAAGATGACGATGTGATGGAAGTTAAGAAGAAGGGAGAAGCAGAAGAAGAAGAGAAAAAGAAGAAGAAGAAGAAGGAAAGAGAAGAAGAAAGAAGGAAGGAAGGAGAAGGATAAGAAGAGGTAGGGAAACAGGAGAAGGAAAAAAGGATCGAGGAAAGAAGAAGAATTGAACCAGAAGAAGAAAGAAAGAGATATGAGGAAGAAAGGAAAAGATTGCGAAGAAGGAAGGGAAGAAGAAGAAGAGAGAAAGAAGAAGAAGAAGAGGAGAAGAAGAATAATAAAAGGGGAAGGCAATTGTCTGTGTGTGGAGTGCGGTGAGACTAGAGGCTGAAATAAAAGATACGTGCTTGTTACGTTCGTGAAGTCACGGGGCTCATCTAACGAAAGAGGAAAACGTAGAGAGAAAAAAGAAGAAGTAGAAAAAGAGAGAAAGAAGAAGAAATGATGAAGAGGTGGGAGAGGTAGTACGTGATCGTGGTTGCGGTTTGAAGAGGACTTCGAAACAGAAATGTGTTTGAAAATGGAATCGAGGAAAAGATTGATAAGTGGGTGGATTTTCTGCTTTTCTACCGGGTGCTTCTCCTTCAAATTCAAGTTTCAATGGATAAAATCTATCCATAAAAAATAAAATAATATGATTGTTTTTGATTACCAGTTTATTAATTACTTTGATTCAATGTTTATAAGATCTGTGTATAAGTCGAAACTTTCCAACATTAATACTAAGGAGGGCCGGGTTCATGAGTTTGAGACAGTTTAGCCAAGTCCGAGACTAAAACGGGTGGCTACCGTAGCATCACCAAACGTCTGTCTCGACATGTTAATGAGTTAGTAGCATAGAGAGCGTTTAGTACATAGAGTCGAGGCTAGCGTTTGTCGATGCTACGGTGGCCACCCGTTTTAGTCTAGGGCTTGGCTGAATCCCGAGCTCATGAACCGGCCCTAAATTTGTTGATCTTCTTGAAATGAAGAAACTACAGTCAAAATTTGCTTCTGGGATACGAAAATTTCCCTTCAACTATAATATAAAATTATTTTCGAATAAATAAAACAACTAAAATTATGTATTATGTAAGCCACAAATTATTATTATTATATAAATAGAGGTTTAATTATATAATTAAACCATATACATATAAATTATGTATATGTATTTTGTAAACCACACCTTTAATTATACACCTACCAAATTTCATGAGAAAATCTTGTTTTTTCAACGAGATATGATGAAAAATATTAAAAACACAAAATGGCGGATTACAGGTAAACTAAGGAGAAATCAGCATTTTGCTGACGACAGTTTCTGTTTGTTTTGACTTGTAGAATACCGTGGTAGTACTTGCGTCACTACTTTTTGGGACAACCTGTATAAAACACAATCTCAAAAAACAAGAGGTAAGAGTAATTCTGAACTTCACACAAAACAAACCACCAATCACCCCAAAACATTTACGTTTCTAAACGATTGCAACTAACAAGCAAGCTCCATCATTGATATAATATCCCACTTGCCTATCACTAAACTCTCAACTCCCAATCTGCATGTACGAGTGAACATGTAAGTTAAATCATTTATTCAAAGGTAAAGAGCGAATTCACCTAGTGGAAGGGTCCGGGCCGAATATCTCTGATGAACTCGATTCACTGCCTTCTATATATCACTGATTTTGTGCGTTTGTAACCGTTACTGAGTGTGTGTGAACATTTTCTTGCGTCTGTGAGCGTTTGATTGCGTATGTATGAGTGAATTCCTCATGTTGTGGGCACGTGTGTGTATGTGAGCATTCAAATACATCAGTATACGTAAGTTCAGCATGTATGTGAACGCATCAAGATGCGTTTGTATGCGTAATTGCCGCGTGTGTATGAAAGCTTGCACCCAAGTCCACTGAATTCATAATCTACCGTTTTACTTACAACTGACCGATTGGAGGGAGTAATGCATGGGTGACCGCTTCCTGGCAACTTCGTTTCTAAATTATATCTATATTTCAAATGTATGTATGAACCTTTACCCCAATAAGAGGTTCAATTTATCTATATTATACAATATATCTATATCGTACATAAAATACATATTTCAACCTCCACACCACCCCGAGGGTGCCAAGAGGAAGAAGGGTGTAAGTAGAAGTTGGGGAATTATAGGCAATCCTCAAAATAAATGTTGAGGAAGGTATGGGGGGGGGAATCATAAACCCGTAAACATGAACGTTACTAGTAGTTGAATCGGGTGAAAGTTGTAAGAGCGCTACTGCTACATAACAGGATTGAAAATGGTTGAATTTTTCAGAACGTCGATGTATCGAACAGTAAACAAATACATCATAATTCGATTATTTCATTACATCGATCGACATCAACATCGATTATTTCATCTTAAAATTTGATAGAATTCTTAAAAAAAGCTTGCCTGTATCAAATATAAAAGAACATCGATGTTTCTGCCTAAAACATCGATTTTAAACTAACATTATTATTAAAAAACGTCGATTTTCTATAAACATCGATATTTTTTCGCCAACACTATTTAGGATTCTTTAGCTGAAATGATAGTATTGTGAGGGGGGAACGTACTTCAAAGATTGGGGTATAAGAAGTAGAACCTTGATTGGTAGGCCCACATAAATATGTGTACGATATGATACGATACGTTTTTATTATTGGTTATCAAGAAATGAAATTATTCCTTTCATATTTATTTTATATGTTCTCTGAAACTTAATGAAACTGATTGTAGGAATATAATCGTATCGAAATCATTTTGAAGGAAATCAAGAAATTGAGTTTGTTTTCAACTTCTTACCTGCACCATGAGAGATATGCCTACAACTCCTTGTGATTTATGTTGTGCCTCAGACATGTTGTGATACAAGTCCGCATTGAACCCGTACAGCTGAATCTGCAACAAGCGAAACCCAGCAAAATAGAATAGATTATTTCTTTGTATGCTTATATTTGTTTTTAGAATCTAATAAAATTCAATTCAATCAATTATTATGAACATATTCTAAGACTGGATATGGGACAGTCAATGTCCAGTATATGGGACAGCCTCTACGAACAATAACATTTTGGCATGAAACATAATTCCTGCCTTCAAGCCACTGTCTTCAAGAGTATTTTTTGTTATAGAGTCAATCAAAGTTTTATAATTCAATGTTCACAATTTGATTAATTAAGATATGATTCTTGAAATTTGTCTAGATTGAAGTCAGGGTAGTGAGACAACATTGGTGCAGTCATTGAACATTCCCTATGTCCACACTTGGTCGATTTTTGTCTGCTTTTCGATTTTCGTCATAACGCATGCTGTACAGCACATGACGCATGCGTTGCAGCATTCATTTTCCCGTCTAATTTCAATAGGATGCGTGAAGCGCAAGACGAACAACAAGACGACATTCAACAGAGAGAAGAAGCTGAAACAAAACTCACTGAGCGTATAAAATTACCCTGATACTCAATCATAGTGAAAGCGGGTTAATATTGAAGCAAGTTTTAAATTTACTTGCATGACGAAATGACGAAAGTCGAAACGAAAATCGACATAGCTATTCAACTACAGATGAACTACATAATAATTATCTTAATCCTTTCCATTTCATATTCCTATCGGGGAGTCCGATCTCACAAGGTGTCAAATTATCTATCGATAAACTGAAAAACTTCAATAAATAAATTCAATAAATAAATAAATTCCTATATGTTTGATCTTCACGTGTGCTTCGACAAAAATCAACAGAAATTCATTGAAAGCAAGATTCTTGCTCCCAATTGTTAACCAATTTCCCAAAACTTGAGGAGAAGTAAGTCAATGCAAAACTTAATGAAACCATTGACACAGTCACCTGCAGTTATAAACTGGTAAAAACATGAAACCTCCACGACATTATCCTAGCAAACCATAGTACATAAAGAACCATCCTTCCCAAATTGCATCCATAAACTTTCCTCAAATGATGTTCCCTTCCTCAAAAAACCACAAACAAATAAGGAAGTGGTGGGGGGAAGGGGGGTTACTGATCAGAGCAGCACCAGAGGGGCAGCAGTTAAAAGTTATGATCCAGCTATGAACAGTTGATGACGAAAGATTTTTATGACAATGTTTTTATGACAGATAAAAAAATGGTCCTCCGAGCAGGAAAGAAGACACAAACCGATCGATTTTTTATTACAACAAATTTCTACCCAACAACCACCGAGTGTGCGATAAACTATTATTTTACTATAAACTATTATTACTATATTGCGTGTGGGACAAACTAGTAATAAATAATATTGGAATATTATTTAGTCTAAATTTAGTCAGTGTGATAAAGTATTATTTTACTATAGCAGGATTCTTTTAAATTGTCAGAAAACACCTGATTGATGTACGCTAGTTCACTGACGTTAAATCAGCTGTTTTCTGACAATTTAAAAGAATCCTGCTATATAAACTATTATTACTATATTGCGTGGGGGACAAACTAGTAATTTAGTCTAAATTTAGTCAGTGGTAATTTAGTAATTTATTCAGTTTGTAGTCGTATGATTGTGTGCCGTTTCACAATCGTTGCAGCATAGAATTTGCGACAATTTGCAACAGTAGATTGTAATGGGTGGGAGTTCACACAGCTTTTTGACATGCATAGGTGAGAAGAATTCCGCTAAAAACAAATCAAATCTATAGTGATAGTAGGAGTTATAATAGGTTTATAATGGGAGGTTTGAGTTTGGGAATAAAGTGAAATAAAAATTTGAAATGGTGAAAATTATTGTCAATTCAGTCGTCAAAAGTTTAATCAACTTTTAACAAGTCTCCCATACTGTGGAGAGGTTTCTAAACAACAAAATTTGTTCTATAAAAGCTTGAGAATTGAAGCTGTGTCATAAAAGCCCAGTCACAATATGCCTCTATGAAGCTGAGACTAGGCGTACACCGGTTAGTCAAGACAAGACGAAATTAGTCACGTTTAGTCACAGTAATTCACATAGCTGCTTATGAAGCAGCACACACCGATGCAATGACTAATCGGTGTGTGTCGCTTCATAAGCAACTATGTGAAGTACTGTGACTAAACGTGACTAATCTCGTCTTGTCTTGTCTTGACTAACCGGTGTACGCCTAGCCTAATGCGGAGAAACTTCATGATCACTGTACACAAGTATCACAATAATTCAATATTCAGTCACAACTTCATGGCGTGAGAAAATCACAATAACCAATCGAAATCCAAGATTCTGACTTCCAATAACATGAGACCAAACCAAGGTATCATGTTTAGAGATGTGAGAGTAAAGATAAAGGATCTCAGCTATGTCAACTACTCCGCCACCGTGCAATTCAAACTTAGGCAATATGATGTAAGCCAATCTGTCTATAATCGTCTCTCCTATGAACGCGTTTGCACCACTCAAAGACACACAAGTTTGTAAATTGGATCCGAGACTCAACTTCCAACTTCTTCAGCTTAAAGCCAAGAGTTCAGATTGCCATCAAAGTTGAGCAGCTCTGGCAGATAAGTCCTTGCTCTTGAGTAACACGTGATTTCCTTCAATCGAGTGGAATTGCCAGGAGAGGGGGTTATAGTGGAAAGAGCCATTGGAAACAGTTTTATAATGATGATAATTAATCGAACGAAATTCCTAGTTCAATAATGATTCAAACTTTTCTCTGTGGAATGTATTCTACAGTTTAAAAAATTTTCAGACTAAGAATAATTGCATAGGATAGTAAGAAATAAAATTTAATTGCATTGAAATTTTCTCATTTTCTCCAAGAGAAAAACCCAGACTTCACGATTTCTCCAAATACTATTCATCAACTCAACAAACTAGAATATTTTTTCAATCAAATTGAACTGTTTCCGTATTCAATTGATATGAATTGCTCCAAAAATATCGAAAGCAATCACTATTGCCTTACAGAGAACAAAAGTCTGGAGTAAAATGATGAGCGATCTAATTATTTGAATTCTCACCAATTGAACAAGTTCAAAAGCTAGTATTTGGCATCAAATCCAACTAGTGTCATATTTAATTATTGGTTCAACTTGATTTTCATCAAAAGAACTTGATTGGCAATAAAACATATCGCTTCCCCTCTGAAAAATAATTAATATTTTAGAGGGTACTGTTAAAGAAACCAGCCATTTTGTTTTCTCGAAATTTGGCTGAGAAAATGGCCGCCTGGAAATGATGTAGGCCTACTACGTCACGATGGAATACTGCTCTGTGATTGGCTCATGAGCGTCTACTTGTCACGCCCACTGGAGGGAGGAGTCAGCCAATGAGTGTTGAGCATTCATTCAGGCCTGGTGCCTTGGCGAAATGTTCAATTTCTATATTTACTGTTGCAAAATTATTATTTATTATTTGAAAGCTAGAAAGCCAATACATAGCAATGAAGAAATATAATGCCAATAATCAGTTCAATAATTTACATATGAGGTGGATTTGTATATTGATTTCGTTGAAATGTTCAATTCGTATCTTTACTGTTGCAAAATTATTATTCAAAAGCTAGTACATAGCCATGAAGGAATATAAAAATGTCAATAATCAGTTTCAATTATTTACGGATGAGGTGGATATGTTATTTATTTCAAATAAATACCATTCCCATTAAAAATGCCTAATTTATTACAATTCTGGCCCTTCACAACACAAATTTGAACTTATTTGAATAAAAAAATACTTCCAAATACCACCTCTGCATCACAAACATTTATCAAGCACTCTAATCATTAATTACAACACCATCATTAAATAATCTTCCCAAATTCGGGCGCTAACCTAAAATGTTTACGAATCACCCCTCTCTCTCACCCTTTCATACAATCCCCAACACATAAACAAGGCTATTACGGATTAAATTTGGAGACTGTTGA
The DNA here is from genome assembly GCA_017141395.1 of Laodelphax striatellus. NCBI lineage: Eukaryota > Metazoa > Arthropoda > Insecta > Hemiptera > Delphacidae > Laodelphax > Laodelphax striatellus. Next base: position 10,829,443 of record CM029541.1, on the reverse strand, counting down.
ATTGATAATCTCTGTCCCGTTAATTACTATAAGTCGCTTAACGCCCCGCCCCCTCCCACATTTCCACCCCTCTACATGTTACCATCCCCTAAAAACAACCCACAACCCGAATAATCTCACAAAACACCTGAAAATCAGGAATTATAGTAGCAGGTATTTAGGGAGCAAAAACCCGGCATTTAATTCATGGAATAACACCGTTCAAAATTATCATACAGAAGTACGGTTAGCCATTGACCGATAACACTTTGTTTCGGGGGGAAATCAACAAAAACCAATGTTAAGCACGGTTTTATACACTTGTTATTCGGATGAAACAGTGTCACTATTTACACTGGCGATTGTATAAATATTAATGATTTGAAAAAAATGTGCTTTTGCATGGTGATGCACTTCTTGATAGCTTCAGTCGTTTGTCATGTTTTACATTAATAATGCTCTTATAGCCACTTTACAGCTTTCAATAGAAGAATAAATCACCTTTTTTCCAATGAATATAATTTTAATTTTGCGATTAATTCAATATGCTACTGTTTTGATGTTGTTCTATGAATATTTATGATTTTGAAAAAAGAATGTTTTGAACAATCATGGGAATTCATTTGATGGCTTTGAGAGGTCAGTCATGTTTACATGGAAAATATTGTGGTTGGCCTTTTCTACCCTCGAAACCAATCAAGAAGTACTTTTCTCAATGGATACAATTTTTATTTTATTACAGTTTCAAATTTGTGATACATTAGGAAGAATCAACATTACGAAAAAAATCTATAGCTGCAGTATATTGTAATTCGGCGTAAATTGTTGTTCATTTTCAATTAATTTTGTAAAAGGTATAAACGATGGGGCGTACTTGAGTGATTAACAAATTTCTAATAAGAGTCTGTAAAGTGAAATTCACAAGTGAAATCTTCATGTCAAAAGACTAATTTTTGTGAAATAAAATTATGATATTCCATATAGATATACCGGTAGTAAAGTCCAAGCTGAAAAATAGCGAATTGTTAGTAGATAATAATTATAATCGGTTGCACGAAAGCCAATTGAATTCTACTACTGTAGAATGCGTATTTGACACATTTACTGAGAGCATAATAGAGATTCCATTACATTTACTATTGTCAATAGTAATCAAATGGAATGTCCAATCAGTGATAGTAATTATTAGATGCAATCTACAGTATACTATAATCAAATTCATTTAATTTGACGCTTAGCATTAGATTGATAGATTGATAGATTGATAGATTGATAAATTGATAGATTGATAGATTGATAGATTGATAGATTGATAGATTGATAGATTGATAGATTGATAGATTGATAGATTGATAGATTGATAGATTGATAGACAGATAGATAGAGAGGTATTGTTTTTTTTCCATCGTACTCTACGGTCATCAGCAACGTCAAGAAATAATATCTCTCTATCTATTTATCTATCGCTAAGCGTCAAATTATGACTCTAATAATGAATAATGAATCTGACAATACGTAACGATATCTCTCATTTCTCGATGTACAAGAAGTGGAGGTAAAAGAAGTTGTTTAAAAAAATGTGAAAGAAAAAGTCGAGTGGAAAGGGAAGAAGGAGAGAGCATGAAGAATAAGAAGAATGGGGAGGGGGGAGAAAGCTTGAAGTAGCGGAGTGAAAAGTAAATAAAGCCGATGATGATCAATGGAGTGTAGGACCAGCTTTGGAAGGATCCTATTACGTGTAGCGTTTATGAGTTTTCTAAGTGCCGATCATAATCCAATAAAAGACGACGAAGTAATTGGAGACAAAAGAATCGCGGAAGAAGTGAAGTGGAGAAAACAATTCTCGAAGATTACAAAAGGTACCAGTAATCGTATCAAAGTAAAAGGCAATCGATGTGGACAGTTCGAGACAAATAAAAGCTATGCGATACTCGATAGTGCACCTTTTATTATCTGTTTATCACCTTTCTCATTACTTTCCAGTTTTCGTCTCCTCCTCTTCCTCATCCTCTTCCTCCTCCTCCTCCTCATCCTCCACCTTCTTCTTCTTCTTCTTCTTCTTCTTCTTCTTCTTCTTCTTCTTCTTCTTCTTCTTCTTCTTCTTCTTCTTCTTCTTCTTCTTCTTCTTCTTCTTCTTCTTCTTCTTCTTCTTCTTCTGCTTCTCCTCCTACTTCTCCTTCTTCTTCTTCGTCATTCTTTTGTAATTGTTGAGGTGTAATTTCTCTTTCCAACTCAACAGTTCTCTCCCCATTATTATTCCTACTTCACTTTCCTCCTCTGTCTAGGTTCCTTCTCACTCAGTATTGGAAACCCTCAGAAAATTAGATTCATTATCTTTCGACACTATCCTATTCATTAGGATCATTCCACTTGAATATTATTGTCTTCCACTCAATCCTCTCCCGATCACTGTCATTAACTGACAAAAAGCTCTCGAAACATAATTATAATAATGATCATTCTTGTTCAATAATAAATTCCAGTAGTAATCAAATGTTTTTCAGTCATTATTAAGTTGTCAATTCAATATAGAATGTTTCATGGATTGTGGGTATCATAAGAAATAATTCAATTCCTGATTTTCAACTGTTATTGATTACGATAATTGATTAATCCTCTCCAGATTATTTCATTATGATAATACAAGGAAACCGTGATAAACAGTTTCACTAGTTCACTTGTGCATTTGTAGAACTAATCTTTGCAACGCATTGAAACAATAGCTGCAATAATAATTAAAGTTCAACAAAAAAAAATTCATGATTGAACAAAGCATGTGAACATTAAGATTCAAGTATGATTATCGAAGTCAATAGTGAACCTTCTCAGTTAATTTCTTAAAAATGTTAAACTATTTTGGAAGACAACCACATGATTTTTGAACTTTTGCGTGGGTAAAACGTTTGCAGCTATACTGAGAAAAAATGACTCTGCAAAACTCAAAACTAAAATGCCTCTTCACCAATCAAAACTCGAAATAATGTATCACGACTACTGATGATGTAAATAATCATCATTCATAATAATAATTATTATTTCTCCTAATAATTGATTTAGTCGAGGTTGATAGCTCGGTTCTAATAATTCCGCCAAGACTTGAAATTCAAAGTAAAACAGATCAAACAATTTGACTTAATAACTGAGGAACAGACAACTGCCCATTGATATAGCTGTCCACAGTGCCCAGTCTCCTGCACACTGGATGATCTCCTGATGGCGAGGGAGAATGCAATTGTGGTGGCCAATTTCTGGTCTGAAACAGTTTAACTGATATCTTAAACAATCTGATCTTAACTATCATTTTATTATTACTGACTGATGGGAATTACCCATCTATATAATTATGCACGTTTTATCTAATATGTTTTATGTATATGTACGTTTATTGCTGTTCACATGCAATGCATTGTCTCTGACACGAGTAGTAGTACTTAATAACTAAAATTTTCTCCCACTTGATAAGGCTTCTCTCAAACAGGAAATTAGAATGGTTAAAAATATAATCGATTGTACCAAGGAAAATGAACAAGCTATTTTAATTACTGTACCTTAGATTGTATTATAAGCTCCCTGTTTAAATTGAAAACGTTTAATGGCTCATTCAAGATCAACCAAAAAGATTTTCGTTCCTACATAATATCCTGTTTCACATAGAACAAAATACTATTCTATGAGATGTGAAATTCCTCGTCACACATTGTAGAGATAGGCACCAACACAGTGTCAAACGGCTGTGAAAGGGTCAAGGGTGGTCGATAGTGATATAGAGTGCACGGATATAGGTTAGGGGGAAAATTGCAAGGGACTGGAGGAAATGGTTTACAAGCGGCTTATAGAATTAGCCACCCTAGGCACTGGGGGATGGGGGTGCATCCTTGCGGTGGATATCACCAATCATCCCCCAGCTATTACCGACCCTTTCATTTGGCGGGGTTGACACTCCGTCACACAACCACCCAATGGTTTTGGGGGGAGACTGTTGTTTGAGGGGGAAATTCACCCCTCCAACACGATGGTTGGGGGGGAATACCCCTGCATTGGGAGCGATGTGACGAAAACAACCCCCTTAAACCCCTTGTTTGGGGAAGAGAAAGGTAAAAGCGAGAGAGATAACCTCTGAAACCATTGTTTCAGAAGGAGTAAAAGAGAGAAAGTTGTTTGGGAGAGGTGTGGGATGGAGAAAACACCCCCAAACCCTTGTTTGTTGGAGACAGGGGGTAGAAATGAGAGAGATAACTTCTGAAACCCTTATTTAAGAGCAAGAAGGAGTGGGAGTGAGGAAGACCCCTTGTTTGAGAGAGATATGATGTGAAAACACCCCCAAACCCCTTGTTTGTTGAAGACAGGGGGTAGAAATGAGAGAGATAACTTCTGAAACCCTTATTTGAGAGCAAGAAGAAGTGAAAGTGAGAAAGACCCCTTGTTTGAGAGAGATATGATGTGAAAACACCCCCAAAACCCTTGTTTGTTGAAGACAGGGAGTAGAAATGAGAGAGATAACTTCTGGAACCCTTCTTTGAGAGGAAGAAGGAGTGAAATTGAAAGTGTGAAAGATCCCTTGTTTGAGAGAGATAGGAGGTAAGTGTGAGTATGAGGGAAGCATCCCCCAAGTCTTCGGGGGTAAAAGGGGCAAAACAACCCCCAAACCCCTCGTTTGTGGGGAAACAGGGAAACCCGACACGCAATATGCGTTGACTAGTGACACAGTGACTCAGTTACCGATTACTCAACATCCTTTTTCACTTGCTATCTCTATGTTAGTTCCCGTTTACTCCGCTCATTCTTCCCATCACTAGTTTTGGTCTATCTCTTTCACATAAATTCACATCAATTTCTATTTTCTTCATAATCTCTCTCATGGTATGTTTATGGTATGTAAAATATTTCTAGCATTGCTTATTGTTTTTGTTTATTGCTGACTCTGTATTAGTGTTTGCCATAGGTCTCATCAGACCTGGCAACGTAAGATGTGCAAAATAAATATCAAATAAGAATAAAATAAAATAAAATATCTCATTCTTTTCGAACCCCTCCATTCTACTTCTTTCATTTTTGCGCAATTTCTATCGTGCGTCTTTTAATCTTTATGCTTTTGGTTATTATTCAATAATTTTTCTATGTGACTGGTACTTGGTGATTTCTGTACTCTAATAATTCTGTTGTCCCTCATCACATTCAGATCATCTACCTTCTCTGCTTTCCTCATCAATCTCTTCTAAGGCTAGGCGTACACCGGTTAGTCAAGACAAGACAAGACGAGATTAGTGACCTTTAGTCACAATAATTCACATAGCTGCTTCTAAAGCAGCACACACCGATGCAATGACTAATCGGTGTGTGTTGCTTCATAAGCAACTATGTGAAGTACTGTGACTGAAAGTGACTAATCTCGTCTTGTCTAGTCTTGACTAACCGGTGTACGCCTAGCCTTAGTGTGTTTTAAACTCAGAATTCTTGTACTCTTCCCTACTGAACGAGAAAGACAATGAATGATAATTTAATAGTGAATTTGTTATTCTAATTTTCTGATTCATTCTGATTTTTTATATTCTGAATTTGATATTCCTTCGAAAACAGTATTGATTGCAGGAATTATTATCTGCAAAACAGTAAACGCTAATGCCTAGTTTTCTACATATTGTATTATTTTGCTTGTTTCAAGATATAAATAACTCTAATAAACAGAGGTCCAATTGCAAAGAAGCTGATTAAATTTAACCGCCGTTGGAGTGGCCGGTTGCCGAGGTGGCTTATCACCGGTCTGATAACACAAAGGTTCCTTTTTCGATCTCACTTGACTACGACAGATTATGTTTACAGACGGCCATTCCCGTCTTTCGGGGGAGACGTTAAGACGTCGGTCCCAGCTGCCAAAAAAGTAGTCATCTCTCATCATCACCCTGCATTACTTACGCACAAGTCTGGAGCTCATGAGGGCATCAACCTCACAAAAAAAGGACACCTCGATTGAATTTGGAATTTTTCTGCTATGAACCCCTCGTAGTGTACCAAATAAGCACAATAAATATTGAAAGAAGTAAGAGCATAATAGTCGATTTGAAGAATGGAGTGGAACGGATTGACACGAATATGAAAGTATCTTATTTCCGAGATTCAATACCGGAACTTACTCCGTGAAATATCTAGAAAGCTGAACCGAATTAAAACGGAAAAAGAATGAAACGGCACTTCAAGAGCGAAATTCGAGCTGAGACTTATTTAAAACCTGTCAATTCTTTGTTGGAAAACGAGTTCTTTTTTCTGCAGCTTTTCAACGGCGGATAAAAGGCGTATAAAAGTCTACCCTCGTCTCCAAAAGCAATACTGAAATTATCGCTTTTCTTTCACTTTGATCTCGAGAAAATCACTTTTTCTCGGGAAAGTTGAGCTTTTCCATTAATCGCTATGAGGATGATATTTGTTCAGCTTCTGCAAAAGAGAGGACTGCATGCATAGTGGAAGAACTGTCAAATTTTCTCTCTTGAGAAAAATAAAGGGGAGTCCAATTTTTCTGGCAGTTGATCAGTTTTGAAATTATCAATTGTTATTGCAAAGTAGAGCCTGTTCCATGAAGTTCTGAAATCTTTTTAAAACGTAGGCCTATAGATGGCGAACTTACACTAATGTTGGGTTGCAACAACCGGGATCAACGATTTTCAATCAGCTGATCCAATTACAATTCTATTAGCATCGTTACTGATCCTGGATCAAACATGATCTTCCTTGGTGCAACACAAAATAAGTCCTACATCAATTTATCTAACATATTATTTCGTTTACATATTATAATAGTTTTCCTTCACTTCTTTAAGAAAATTGTAAAGAAAGTTTTAGAAAAATGTTGAAGAATCAATCAGTTTATGAGTTATTTCTAAGAAGAATCATCATTTCAACGAACTATAGTTAGTGCAAACCTTGGAATGCAGTTATGAGTCCAAATAGCAAGACTGTTTTATACGGAAATATGTGCGCACTATTTATTCCAGATAATAATATCGAAAAACTCATACATCAAGTTCATTACAAGCCTTCACATTTTTGATACAGAACAAGATGAAAAACAAAAGAAATTCTGAGAAACTAAGACAATTGACGAGATTAGAAGATACAATTTATACGAAGAAGAAACTACAAGAAGAAAGTTTAACTGTAACCGACTCTCTCTTTTCAATTCCTTTTGTCCTTCTTTTTCCTCCTCCTTACACTCTCCATCTCTCTCTCTTTCTCTGTTATCTCTTCTCATTCTCTTTCATATTCACCGTTCGTCACTATCTTTCAATCATTCTACTCTCCTTCGCCTCTTTAAATTCTAATCTCAATCTCTCTCTCCTTTCTCTTCTCCCTCACACTCGCTCTCTCCCCCTTTTCCATCTCTTTCTCCCTCTTCCAACCGTTTCCTCACCCCCTTCCTCCTCTCCCTTACACTCGCTCTCTCCCCCTTTTCCATACCTTTCTCCCTCTTCCAACCGTTTCCTCACCACCTTCCTCCTTTCCCTTACACTCACTCTCTCCCCCTTTTCCATCTCTTTCTCCCTCTTCGACCTCCTTTCTCTCTCTCCTTCCTCTTCTCCCTTACATCCTCCCACCGCTCCATTTTTATTTCTCTCTCTCCCTCTTTCCACCTTTTTCTCTCAAGCCGTCATTCCCCCACTTTTTGCGCAAGGGTGAAGGAGGTGGGAGAAGTAAAGTGCCGGGTTTTCATGAATAATGAAATTTCAATAGGGCAAAACAGCCCTGTACACGGCACAATCAAACGGCCTTCTCGACCTAGAAGGCAGACTCGGACTTCTGCTCTGTAGTTTACTCTCTAGTTTTACAGTTCGGCTCACTTGTTTTCCGCTCGTAAACGTGTGGTACAGAAGAAAAGTGTGCAGGTTTTTACTTTCCAGAGTGGGGTTATCTAAGAAGTAGTTTTACTATTTTTGTCAAAATACAAATAGTTGGAATTCCAAACAAACTCGGATTTTAATAGAGGTTTTTAGGTTCGAGAGGGGGAAGATCTAAAACGTGTATTTTCAATGTTTTAAAAAGATATGAATAGTTGGAACTATGGTAAATGAAATAAAATAGATAAATAAGTATTCAATTTATTTTGGTTGGAACCAATCTCTATAGTCCGATTCACGTCAAGAAGTCAGCATTGTTTATATGAGGAGCATTGATGCCAAGTTTCATTCAGAGAGAAAAAGAAAAATGCAACAAACGTGTTTGTTGGGACTGTGTGCGACAACAATGCTCAGTGCGGCAACTATGCACAGTGCGAATGGGATAGAGACATCAGCAACTGCCTTGTGCTGAAGAAGGATAGCAAACTCCCATCCAAGCAATGCTGACTTCTTAACATGAATCGCACTATAACAGATCCCAATTAGGCTAGGCGTACACCGGTTAGTCAAAACAAGACAATACGAGATTAGTCACAGTAATTCACATAGTTGCTTATGAATCAGCACACACCGATGCAATGACTAGTTGCTGCATAAGGAACTATGTAAAGTACTGTGACTAAACGTTACTAATCTCGTCTTGACTAACCGGTGTATGCCTAGCCTAAAGTTACATCGGGATACATAATGTGAGAAACATGTTTATTTATGTTGATTTTTCAAATGCATTTGCTAACACAATCTCTGTGAGGTTCAACAATTCCTCAAGCATTTTGAATTATTCCTTTTAAACATTTAACATCTGTCAGATATTTGTTCCCTTAAGAAATAGAATGTGGAGGACAAGAAATGGAATTAGAAGGACAAGAATTGGTATGAGAATGACAAGAGATAGGAATAGGAAATAATTTAAGGATAATAATATAGAATAGTAAGGACAAGACATAAAATGAGGACGAAAATAGAATGAGGAAGACAAGAAATAGAATAAGAAGGATAGGAATTAGTATGAGAAGGCAGAATGATACTCAAAAGAATAACAGTAATAAAATGAGGACAAAAATAGAATGAGAAAGACAAGAAATAGAATGAGAAGGTTAAGAATTAGTATGAGAAGGCAGAATGATACTCAAAAGAAAGTAAAGGAGAAAACGTTGAGTATAGAATCACTTAAAAGATAAGAAACCGGAATGAGAAAAGAGAGCAAAAGAGATAGAGAATGATGGGGGAAGATAGTTTATGACCGTGCAGAACATGTGATTTAAAAGAGCAAAAAAGAGATATATCGGCTGGGGGTGGGGACACAATCGTCTAGAGTGGATAAACAACCCCCCCCCATTCCCCTTACTCCTCATCCTCTTCCTCCTTCTCTTCTTCCTCCACTTTCTCCTCCTCCTCCTCCTCCTCCTCCTCTTCCTCCTTCTCCTCCTCATCCTCCACTTCTTCCTCCTCCTCCTCGTCCTCCTACTCCTCCTCCTCCTCCTCCTCCTCTCCTTCCTCCTCCTCATCCTCCTCCCCCACCTCTTCTGCCTCCTCCTCCTCCTCTTCTTCCTCCTCCTCCTCCTCTGCCATTATTTCAACCTCTTTTCCTGGTTATTTACTGGCTGATAATGTCATTCCCATACAAAATTCAAGCAACCATGATACACTCACATCATTATTTATAATCTTGTACAAACATTATTCTATTTTATTTATCACCTCCCTTCCACTGTAGTGATGCCCACATAAGCTCTTGGCTTGTGCATTGGTGATGAGAAGGTATCAAGCTGTTCCTCAAAAACGACTGTATACTGTATTAAATACTGTATAAGTTAGTCGTTTGTATTGATAAATTTAATTGATACAATCACAAAATCATAATAATTATGATCTGGGAGAACCAAGGCTGAGCCTGTAGTATTTCTCTTCCATATTTTGATTATTATATTGCTGTCCAAAACAAGGTTATGTATTTTCATACATATGTACATTTCCTATAGGAAATATACCTGGCGATGACCGAATAAGTATACCACGCTTCGCCACACACTTGACACAAGAATTTATGGTCCATGAAAATTATCCACAAGTAAATTAACAATAATTATGAAGAAAGTTGATTTGAACAGAACAGTTCGCTAATTTCAATAATAATAGTAGTATTGACATTGATACTGCTTAATCATTAAAGTTCATAACGTAAGATAAATTTACGAAACTGTGAAAGTCACACTTTCTCGAGGTAATTCGTGTTCATAAATCACACTTGATACCTAACCTCATATAGTATCTCGGCCATAATCAATCGATAAAATAATTATAATAACGATAACAATCAAATCTGGATTGTTGTAAACATTGATTTTTACATTATAATGTTTGTAGAAGTAACAGTCATTAAAACATGATTGAAATCTTCTCCAAATTATACCTCAACTTGAAATGAGGTAAAAATCGAATATGGATGCCTTCTTCTTTCACTTCGTATTTGCTTAAGTTTCTCACGTTAGGAAAATTCATAAATAATGCCCAGAGAGTATAGAAGTAGTACTTCTATTCATTTCATCCATTTATTTACACACAATTTCCAAAAACAATACAATAATACAACATATAAATACAATACAAAATTGGAAAAAGTGGTTAGGTGACCTCATTAGTAATCGTGTTGAGGCACCATAAAATCTTCTCTCTGATAAATATCTCTCTCCATAAAATATTCTCTCTGATACTGCCCTTAAACATTGATTTGGGCAGTAATTTGACTCATTGACTTCATTGTTGCTAGCCTAGTATAATCATATAAAATGTCTCAAAATTATTCCACTGATATCTAGTTGGTCTATGCTGATATCTTTAGAATGTACTTTCTAGGACAGGACCTGTTTTGCATCTCTCCAGCAAGAGGGCATACCCTCATCAAACAATAAATCAAGTCAAGTGAAGCAACAAAACTACTTGCTTCTTGCTACTTGACACAATACTTGACACGCTGTTAAACCGCAGGATAAAGGGTCACCGAGCGACGCCATTTTGGATGTTGCAACGTCGTAAAGGTATGCAATATGCACAGGCGCCTCACTTCAGCCTGTCATAGGTCACACAATTTATGGATTAACCACCAGCTTGCTACCACTAGTAAAGCGTGTCAAATAAACGTCCTCATAAATTTGACTAAAACCAATCTCATTCAGCTTTAATGCTACATTCAAAGTCAATTTCGAGTCGTTGTTGTTATGAATAAAGCAAGATGATTCTATTGCTGTCTAGTAGCAAAGATAAGACAGTGCTTGATGAATCTATGCTAATAATATAAGCTACTAGGAGAACTTGTCTTAGCACAGAGATGTATTTGGTTAATCTATGCTTCTAGACAGAAAGAATAATAAAATGTGTACGTTTCTTTACGTTTCACAAAGCCAAAAATACCTAATCGCCGTTAAATGATGTCATCTACATTCATCAACATGCTGGATGATTATGCCGGAATAAATTTTTCCTCTTTTTTATTTTTATTTATTTTAATTTTCTATTTTTCCTCTTCCTCTATCTTCCTCATTTTCCCATTATACCTTCATTCTATATCCCTCTCACATCGATCCTTTCTTTCACTTACTCATTTCTCCATCTCCCTCTTCCTCATTCCATCCTTCATCCTCTCATTCTATCCTGGTCCTAAATCCTTCCCACACTCTCACTGTACTGTGGCTAACTTTAAAGGTTCAAGGGTTGTATGGTTGTGTGTAGGGGGAGGGGGAGAGGTGGAGGCTTGTGAGACACCACAACATTTTACGACTGACATAAACCAACCCTCTCCTCCTCCCTCCCACAGCTTCACCATCGCCGCACTTGGAACCCTCGATATTCATCCCCCTGAAAAGTACTTCTTTCAATTCAATCCCCTCTTCACCCCTTTTCCACACACAGTACTCTGCTCTGTAATAAACATGCACTAGGTTCAAGTCCAGTCAATCACTTGCTTCGGTTTTCTTTTTCGTATTCTTCTTCTTCTTCCACTTTTTTTTCTGCTTCTTTTTCTTCTTTGTTTCTTCATCTTCTTCTTCTCCTTCTACTTCTTCCTTCTCTCCTTCTACTTCTTCCTTCTCTCCTCCTCCTCCTCCTTTCTCTCCTCGCTCTCCTACTTCTCTCCATCTCCTTCTCCTCCTCCTCCACCTCCTCATCCTAATCGTCCTCCTCTTCCCCCTCTTATTTCTTCTTCTTCTTAATCATTCACATCTTCTCCTTTCCCTCCTCATTCCTCTATCGCTTATTTTTCTTTCTGCCTTCCCTCTTCTGTTTCTCCTTTTAAATCTCTATCGTCAACTCTTTTTTCAACCTCTCCAGTCTGCATCCATACATGTTCTTCATCCATTACTTGCTTGGGTTTTCTCTTACGTATTATTCTTCTCTTCCTTCTTCTTCTTCTTCGTCTCCTTTTTCTTCTCATCTTTTCTAGTCCTTGTCCTAGTTGTCATTCTTTTCCACTTCTTCCTTCTTCTTCTTCTTCTTCTTCTTCTTCTTCTTCTTATTTTTATCCTTGTTCTCCTTTTACTTCTTCCTTCTACTTCTTACTTCTCTCCTTCCTCCTTTACCTCCTTGCTCTCCTCCTCCATCTCCTTCTCTTCCTCCTCCTCCTTCTCGTCCTAGTCGTCCTCCTCTTCCCCGCTCTTATTCCTTCTTCATCCTTTTCTTCTTCTTCCTTTTTATCATCCACATCTCCTTCATTATATCCTCATTCCTCTATTTTTTCTTTCCCTATTTGCCTTCTTTCTTATTATCTCTGAATTTCTATTTCATTCTCCTCTATCTCATCTCCTAATCGGAGATGAGATAGAGTATCAGTTGGAACTCCGGTCGGAGTAGTTGTGTTTTTGATCGTCTCTGTTATCTGCTTTTATCTTCCTGCTGCTTCGAACAAGACCGGTGTTTTTCGCCCAGTAATAGCCGAAATTTATAGGTTAGTTAATTTCTGAACATAAAATATTGTACTGGCTGCTCTAATTCCCATTCTATTTTTACTTCATTCATCAATTGATTTATATAATCTATTGCCAATCCTCTCCGTTTCCTTTTTTCAGGGGCTCCCTTAACCTAAATTCGCCACGAAAGCCCTCTTGGCGTTCCTTTTCCCCCCCGTTATCCTCTCTCCTTTCGCGGTTGTCTACTAAATTTGATTCTTAAACAATTTATCCAAATAACAGAGAATATTATTGCCTCTAGTCTCAAGTTCCGTCTACTGGTTGTAGTGAAATCAAATACTTATTATCATCATAACTCGTCAAGTAATTCAAGGAAATATTATCAGTATGTCTTGTGGCGAGTGTCATAAATCAGTGAGAAGTGATTCAGTGTTAAATTTACTATTGATAAGCTGTAACATCTGTAAAGTCTCATTCCACGCGAAATGTGTTGGAGTAAAGGAGGAAGAAATTAAACTCCTCAATGGTAATGATAGGGTTTGGAAGTGCCATAAGTGTAGTGGTCAAAAGAAAAATTGTCCATCATCCAGTGATGCGACAACTGCTACAATACTGATGGAAAAACTGGAAGCGATGGAGACGAGGATGAGTGAAAATATGAAAAATCTGGAGACGGAACTGGGCCAATCAATTGAATTTTGTCATGAAGGAGTTGCCAACATTTTAAAGAAGATGGAAGAACAGGAGAAACGTATTGATGTATTCTTTAAAAAGGTGGAGAGTCAGGAGCGGGAGATAGGATTGCTGAAAGCAAAGAATAAGAGCTTACAAAAAAGAGTGAGCGATCTGGAGCAATATACTAGGGCGAATTGTTTCGAGATCAGAGGTATTGCTGCTCAAAAAGACGAAAACGTAAAGGATATTGTAATTTCTGTGAGCAAGGCACTGAATCATCCCTTATCAGATCTTCAGATTGACAACTGTCATCGACTTCCGACTCGCCCTGACAGCGTCGGACACCCAGCAATTATTGTCAAGGTAACCAGAAGAATCGACACGGAGATGCTACTGCGAAGAAGAAGCGAATTGCGTGATTTCTACTAAGAATTTGGGCCGAGATGACAATTCACTCATTTATCTGAATGAGTGCTTGAGCCCGAGAGGAGGGAGTTTACACGGCAGCCAGGAGGCTGATGAAGGAACAAGGCTACAAATTCGTCTGGATCCGCAACGGAAGGGTGTTCGCCAGAAAGGATGAAAGGACAAAGGTACTGTTTATCGAGTCACATGAAGATTTGGAAAAATGAAATAGACTGTTCATATTGTTTGGTAGGATATTCTCCCAAGGCATTAAAATGTTAGATCTAGACGAGGAAGATGTAAACATAAATTATAATTTTGTAAAGTTTCAAGACTGGAATGATTCAAAAAGTTTTTTAAATATAGATGGATCAAAAAATGAATTTGTATGTATAGGCACTAATGTGAGATCACTCAGAAAACATTGGGATACACTAAAAGTAGAATTGAATGAAGTAATGAATGGCATCGATGTCATGGTATTGAGTGAAATTAATTTAAATATAGAAGAGGTTAATCTGTATGGGATTTCTGGATATTCTAACGTTTTTAGATGTAGACCAGAAGGTAGAGGTGGTGGATTGGCAATATTCTACAGAGATAAATTTAATATAGAAGAAGTTGAATATGACTTCGAATCTGCAGAATTATTGTGTTTAAAAATCACTACAGAAGGAAAATCAATAGTTATAGCAGCATTTTACAGACCCCCAAATCAAAATATTAATGTGTTTAATGAAGAATTAGAAAAATTCCTAGCTATAGATTTGATTAAAAATGAAAAGAATATCATCATGATTGGTGACATTAATGTTTGTTATTTGAATGACAGATATGGTGTAGATGATTATATTGGTGTTATATTCCAATGGTCTATATAATAGTATTCACCAGAGAGGAGTTTCATAATAATGTATTAGTATCCTCGTGTTTAGATCATATAAATGTTAGAGTTAATGAGGATTATTCTTGTACTTCTTTTCTGGTTGAGAGCAAAATTTCTGACCATTATTGGACAGGAATAAAGATTATTATGAAAAAAGACTCAATTTTCAAAATGGAGAAGAAGTATAGGAATATTATTAATGCAAAAAAGGTTAATGAATTAATTCGGAAAGATAATTGGTGGCCAATACTAGATGTAACAGACCCATCAGATATATATAATGAAATTATAAAAAAATTTGAAGACATTTATAACAGAAGCACAATAAAGGTTAAGATAGATAAGAAACAGGATCTAAATCCATGGTTTAATAATGATATCAAACAATTAATTGATAGAAAAAATCTCGCGTGGCAAAGTTTCAAAAGAGATAGACATAATTTAGACCTAAGAGATCAATTCAAAAGAATTAGAAATGAGCTAACAAATAAGATAAGAATAGAGAAAAGAAATTATCACCTTAGATTGTTATCGAATAATTATAATAATACAAAGAAAACTTGGGAAATAATTAACCAATTCATTAATAAAAAAAGAAGGCCAACAATAATAGAATCAATTAAAAATAACTTTAAAATAACGGAGGAAGATCAGATGCAGGAACTAACAGAAAAATTCAAAAATAATTTCAAGAAAGAAATTGAAGAAATTAATTCTGAGATAAATGGGCAACACTTTGACTTGTCTCAAAGTTTCAAAGAAGGAAATTATTCAATAGGCGATAGGTTAAGTATGCGTTTCAGGAATATTAATTTAGAGTTGCTCTATATGACTATCTATAAACTAAATAGAAAATCATCTCCAGGACCAGATAAAATTAGACCACAAGATATAATAAACAATATATTTTATTTAAGATTGATATTAATGCACCTTATCAATAGAATTATTGAAACCGGAAAGATTCCACCACTAATGAAAGTAACTCATCTTAGACCAATTTTTAAAAAGGGGTCGAAAAAAAATCTGGGCTGTTATAGACCGGTAGGATCAATTTCGGTCATCATGAAAATTATAGAGCGTTTCATAGTTATACAGTTGCAAAAGCATCTGTCGGAATACAATATAATAAATGAGAGTCAGTATGGATTCATTCCCGGAGGTCAACTATTGATCTATTGGATAGCATGACAGGGACATCAATAGGTCTTTAAATGACAACAAATTTGTGATATCGGTGACAACTGACTTAACAAAAGCATATGACCTTGTTAATTATGAAATCATGCTTCACAAGTTGAATAGGATAGGTATTGATGACAAAATATTAAGGTTGTTGAAGAATTACTTTAGGGATAGAACACTGCATGTAGGTATAGGTAAATATGTTAGTAGCGGTTGTGGGCAGACTTGCGTATTAATTCAAGGAAGTATATTATCGCCAATCTTATTTAATATCTATGTAAACGATTTTGCCAGCCTGAAATTCAATAGTAAAGTTTTGCAGTGCGCTGATGATAATATTCTATACCTAATTCATAAAGATTTATACAATTGAATAAGATATATACAACATTATCTCGATTTAGCAACTAAATATTTTTCAATAATCATATTAAAATTAATTCTAATAAAACTAAACTAATATTGTTTAAGAATAAGAGAATCAATGTTGATGAAAATGAGTTACTCAGGTTAAAGTGTCACAAACCAGCATGTCTAAGAAATAATCTCATGAATAGGTGTGATTGTCAAGAACTGGAGTTCAATAAGAGTATTAAACATCTGGGTATAACATTTGATGCAGATATGTTATTCAAATCACAAAATAAATCAGTTTTGAACATAATGAGAGCGGCACTTTATAGATGTTCAAAGATAAGTTATTGTTTTCCTGTTACTACTAAAAGAATGATATATTACTCCATGATACAAAGCACTCTTTTATATGGGATCACAATATACTATTTAGCACCCATGTATATTAAACAGCCGCTGCAAAATACCACAAGAAGAATAGTTAGAACGCTTTTTAATGGAGTAGAACGACAGTTGTTGGGTATAATGACAATGGAAGCATTGGCCAGGTATACTGATCTGTCTCGAAATTATTTTAATAATGAATATAGAGAAATAAATGAGGTAGAATATGGATTAAGATATAGAAATTACAGAACTCAAAGATATAATAACGCATATGGTAAAAGAGCTCCAGAATATAGGATACCATATTTATTGAACTCAATACCTTTAGAATTAAGAACGTTGGAGAGAAAAAGAGAGATGCAAACAAAGTTGAAAATGTTTTTATGCGATTGAATGAGTGAGATTGTTTAACGTAAAATACTTTCATCGTTCAGGTCTGGGTTAAAAGGAATAGGAAAGTTAATGGAATAATAGAAAATATGGGTTGTTGCTCATCTTATCTTATCTGAGTTGGTCGAGATGTCACAGAAAAGTCAATTAATCATTGCAATTTTAGATGAAGGATTTTGATAAACTTATAGTTTAAAGAGTTAATGTGATAAACAAAGAGAGTTATTCATTTATTTATTTATTCATTCATTTACTTATTCATTTACTTATTTATTTATTTATTTAATTTATTAGTTATGGATGTAACTTTGTGCTGTGTGAATAGAATAGTGCTATAAATGCAGTAGAGTGCTGGAGGAGGAAAGTTGATTTAAATGTACGTTTATTTATTATTTATTTATTAATAATTTTAATCTTATGTATTGTCGGCTTAAATGCCGTATTTAATTTAAATTTAATAAGTCCCTCAAATAGCTTTTAGCTAGAGGGACATTATGGATTGTATGTAACTGTACTCAATAAATTGAAATTGAAATTGAAATAATTTTGAGACAATCTACGGTAAATCGAATGACATTTAACTGCATATTCACGTTCTGATTACCTACGGTATACGATACAAATCACAATGATCTCTTATGAATCCATTTATTTCAGCCTGCAGAATCCTAACCAGGACTCCAAGTGGTTGCAGTAGGCCAAGTGATTCCTAACCGATAAATATTATCCAATCCCAGTGTCCACTACTCCCATCCAGGCAGACTTACTGCAGACTGCAGGCATAAACTTCCGGTACCTGTGATTGATTCATGAGAAAGAGAATATTTTAGCAGCACTGGTGGGGGTCTGTAGTTTTATGTGCAATCTAACTTTCACACGTGAGTTGCTATGCATGTACAGGGCGGGAGGAAAGCGTCACTCACAGATTAATGTGCCACATCTCCACATGTCCTTCAACAATTGATGTCGTTCACACCTACCGATTGAGTTTTACAGGTGAGATAGGAATTTGGTGTCCAACGTTTATGTGCAAATCAACTTTGCTCTTGAAAAATAGATACAGCTTCCTATTCATTATAATTGAAAACAAGGAATAAATTCGACTCCCTATTTATGTAATTTGAAAAAAATTATATTTTTTGTCAATATTGTTCAATTTTTAAATAAATTTCAATGTTTAGAATCATGGTAGTAGATAAAAACCTTGTTCGAGAACAAGATGTAGTTTTTTTAATAAAAAATGAAAAATTAAAACTTTTTGGTTCACTATGTTACTACTTCTGCCTTTTTACATGCACTTGGCCACAATAAAGTCTTTAAATATAAGTAATATGAGTCACTAAAGCTGCCATATCTCGGTCAATATTGGTCCAATCTTTACAAATAAGGTTTCAATCAATTTGTGATTGAATTTACTAAAAAACGTTATTCCTGTGGAATTCTCGTAATATCAACGGTTCCCGAGTTATTCAAGAAACAAAATTTTAAATGGCCGCCATTTTTTTTTATGGATTTGAAAAATTGTCATCATTATTTTATAGCTTTGTCTAGTTGGCATAAATGTTGGTGCAAAGTTTCTATTGCATATGTTTCACCATTATTGAGATAAAAAATAATAAGAGGAAAAACAAAATGGCAGCTGTGTGAGTAACTAAGGACTTCTGGACAATTTGAATATGATATTTGGATATGGTTTTTACCCAGGAACAATGCCCTAGAATATTTGTAGGGAGTTCTGAAGCACTCTGTATGAATATCGACCAACGAGTGAACTACGGAGTGACTTTTCATTAAAATTATATTTCATTCATAATGAGGGGACATTTGGGGGGTGACATTTTGGGGGGGGGTTTACATGAGAGGGGCCAATTGGGGGGAAGAGGGGGGTGACATTTGGTGGGAAAGATGGGGTTGACATGAAGGGGTATTTGTGGGGGGAAGGAAGGGAGGGCATTTAGGGGATGACATTTTTTGGGGGGTGGCATGAAGAGGGGGACATTTGTGGGGAGAAGAGGGGGGACATTTGGGGAGGGGGGAGAGGACGATACGAAGTTCGTCGGGACAGCTAGTATGTATAATTATATATATTCAATGCTGCTACTCAGTATTTAAAGTGGTTTAAAGTGGTTAAGACTCACCTCAGCTGGAAACGACTGTCCTCCGATTTTGTGCTCGGATCCGATCTGATCGACAATGCCGTAGTGGATGTAGAACTCCTCGAACTGATAGCGATAGGCCAGGGGACCGCCCGATATGTTTACATGGTGTTTCAAGTCTTTGTCCACTCTGAATACCAGCGATTGTCCAGTGTTGAGTAGTGTACCGCTGACCTGCAAGTCAAACAAAAACACTCACAATAAAAAAGAAGTGATATAGCAGGATCCTTTTAACTTTCAGGGATCAGCTGTTTAGGTAATAATTAAACAGTGATTTTGACACAATAATTAAAAGGCTTAAAAGTCCAAGGGCCGGTTCATGAGCTCGAGATTTAGCCAAGTCCTAGACTAAAACGGATGGCCACCGTGGCATCGACAAACGTTAGCCTCGATACTATGTACTACGGGCTTCCTATGCTGCTAACCCACTAACCTGTCGAGACAAACGTTTGTCGATGCTACGGTAGCCACCCGTTTTAGTCTAGGACTTGGCTAAATCCCGAGCTTTTGAAACGGCCCTTAAAGACCTTTAAAGTCTTTAAAACACCTTTTTAAAGAAGACCTTTCAAAGAATAACTTTTTAGAAGACCTTTTCAATAATCTGCGAGATTCAGCATTATTTTGTAGGTTGAGTATTATGATATTGCTCTTAAAAACATATGTTTTCTGAAAAGTTAAATGGATCCTGCTATAATTATAGCGAGATTAATTTAACTTGTCAGAAAACAGCTGTTTCGACAATCAATCTCACAATACTCAATCTACAAACGCTGAATCTCGCAGAATATTGAAAAGGTCTTTTAAAAAGGTATTCTTTGGAAGGTCTTCTTTAAAAAGGTCTTTAAGTCCAGTTCATGAGTTGATTCAGCCAAGTCCTAGACTAAATTGGGTGGCCACCGTAACATCGACAAACGTTTGTCTCGACAGGATAGTGGGTTAGCAGCATAGAGAGCTCTTAGTACATAGTGTCGAGGCTAACGTTTGTCGATGTTACGGTGGCCACCCAATTCAGTCTAGGACTTGGCTGAATCCCGAGCTCATGAAGCGGCCCTAAAGGTCTTTTAAGACTTCGGATTATTGTGTCGAAGCTGCGTAAAATCACTGTTCACTTATTGCCGAAACTTATTCTGACAAGTTAAATTAATCCTGCTATACTGGTTATGGAATCGTATTAATAAACACTTCTGTAGAATTCAAGTAGAATTTGAAAATAAAATTTTGTTGCGTTGTTTTTTCCATTAACCTTATCATAAAGTTCACTCTTGAATAAAATATTGTTATTCCAGTATCTATATTGATAACATAATGGCGGCCACAAAATTAAGTAGACAAAGTAGAGGAAAGTAGAGATGGAAAGTAGAGTAGAGATGGTAGAGATGGTAGAGACTGGCCGCCAGTGACTTTCCGTCTCTACTTTCCCCGTTTATAAGCAGCTAAGTGAAATGGAATCTGTTTGTTCTTATTGCCAACCCACGGGTAAGTTGGAGAGGCAAGTGAAATTCCATTTCTACTTTCCCCTTTTAAAAGCCGTTGAGAGATGGATTGGTTGGTTGATGGAAAGGACCATGGTTTCGTCATTCTCAGCTGTACTGTGGAGAAGTTCTAATTTAGAGAAAACTAAATTCGACAAATTCAACAAGATTTTTCAATCATGGAAGGATTCCACATCATCAGCATTTGTTCTACAAATTTTAACACTTATACGGATCCAATGCATGCCAACTTGTGCAAGTCAACTCACCCGTCCACCTACACCTTGTAAACGCGGCATTAGGATCTTTCTGAACCTTGAACTGAAATCCCCTCCACTTCCACCAATGTGTACCAATCCCTCACACAAGTTTGAAAGGTTAATCCCAACTGTTCATCTGTTTATTCAGAGTTAGCCACCCTCCTCAAAACCTAAACTTGGCAATTCCATATACGAAGGGTCAGCCTTCAGATACTGTGAATCAGACGCCGTCTGAAGTCAAACCTAAGCCAATCAAACTTAACTCTGGCCAGAGATCCAAGTCCTGATTTTGAACTTTGCTTTCAGCTCGCCACATTTCACAAATGGATTATTTCAATCCTGTTTGCTATCCCTCAATCTGATAAACCAAGGATTGTTGCTGTCACGTAGTAGCCAAATTTTTATCATACATAAATTGAAAATTTTAACTCTTTGAGGTGGTTTCAGACCGCTATATCGTAGCTTGAGATACGTGTATTTTTCTTTGAAAGACCGGGGCACACATATCCACAAAACTGTCATGTCTCTACATCACTATACCAGCTGAGCTATTCAGACAAAGGAATTCAATGCATTTAGATTCGACACAGCTAATATATGAGCAAAATATTGTGTATGTGTGTCCCGGGCTTTCAATAAAAATACACGTATCTCAAGCTACGCTACGGCGGTCTGAAACCACCTTTATGTGGTTATGTCGCAGTCGCAGTTAAACAAAGCCCTGTTGAAGCTTTAGTCTAGGCGTACACCGGTTAGTCAAGATACAATACAAGTCACAATACTTTATGTAGTTCCTTAAGAAGCAACACACAACAATATTAGTCATTGCATCGGTGTGTGCTGCTTCATAATCAACTATGTGAAGTACTGTGACTAAACGTGACTAATCTTGTCTTGACTAACCGGTGTACGCCTATCCTAAATGTTTACACGCTTAACAATCTTCACATCTTGAACAAGCCTAATCTTCACTTGAAAATGTTAATCCAAATGTCTAATTGACGGTTAACTGATCCCACTTTCGTGCAACTGTCCTTAGGTCCAGTAATTGAAGTTTTTTCTTCTATTCCTGAAACATTTTATTTGTAATAGAGATATAAGCTACGGTACTTGATGAAC
The DNA here is from genome assembly GCA_017141395.1 of Laodelphax striatellus. NCBI lineage: Eukaryota > Metazoa > Arthropoda > Insecta > Hemiptera > Delphacidae > Laodelphax > Laodelphax striatellus. Next base: position 10,807,388 of record CM029541.1, on the reverse strand, counting down.
CTGCCTGACTTAATTTGATACTGTAATACCGAATTATATCAACGGAATTTCAAATGTAATGCAATTCCAAATTAATAAACACTAAATGAACTCAAATGAATGGAAATTCGTGTATCTGAATTTGGAGATATACATAGCTATACATAGCTGTTGGAAATGACTCATGGGAATCTGAAAGAATGATCCATTCAGGCTATAAGGTCCATCTGGTAGTCGACCTAAAACTTTGGAATAAACATGACACAATATATTTTGTTACCACTATGTTATGAAGGAGCCATGCATGTCTGAAACAATCGAATGAATTTGGGCGTAACTGTGAAAAAAAATTGTATTAATTAAAACGATTAATTCCAAATGTTTGCTTGATTGAAAGCATCAATATCCCGCTAGACATGAGTTTGCCTTGAGTTGAAATCACAGTTTGAACTCTTGAAACTCTTAAAACTGCTTGAAACACTTGCATCACAGGAAAAAAATTAATATCTGACACAGAATAGAAAATCTAATTAGAAAGTAGTGCACGAAAATTCTAAAACTAGTTTGAACTTTGGACTTGAGGAGGATCCTGTCACAAAACATTGATAGATTAACAGCATAGAAGCCGCTAGCCACAAGATGGCTTTTTAAAAACTTTCTTTGTGAGTTGAAGTCACAGCTAACAGCTAATCAAACGTAAGAGATCCAATCTCCAATCCATCAGCTAGTTACTGCTTGCTAAAAGACAATCACTCCTACCACACCCAAAAGCGAACCAAAGAGCGGAACTAACTTCCCAGATTGACCGGAACTACAACTACTGGTCTCAGATGTCAAGTTTCATTAGGAGGAGAGACAGTGCAAGAAGGGAAAAGACTGAGAAAGAGAAGAAGAAGTGAAATAAGAAGGAAATGGAAGATAAGGAGCAGGAGAAGTATGAGAAGAAGAAGAAGAAGGAAGAAGAGGGGGAAGAGAAAGACGACTGGACGAGGAGGAAGAGAGGAGGAGGAAAAGGAGGAAAAACCAGATGAGAACAAAGATAAGATGAAGAAGAAGAAGAAGAGAAGAAAAAGGAGAAGAAGGAGAAGAAGGAGAAGAAGGAGAAGAAGGAGAAGAAGGAGAAGAAGGAGAAGAAGGAGAAGAAGGAGAAGAAGGAGAAGAAGGAGAAGAAGGAGAAGAAGGAGAAGAAGGAGAAGAAGGAGAAGAAGAAGAAGAAGAAATACGGAGACCGAGAGAGAGGGTGGGACAAAGAACAAGAGGAAGAAGTAGAAGATGGAAAAAGCAGAAAATCAAGAGGAAGAGAAAAAAGATAGCAAGAATGCTAGTAATAAGAGGAAAAGTGAGGAGTGTGAAAAGAAAAAAAACAATACGAAGAGGGTAGAAATAGAGGAGTAGAAGGAGTTGGAAGAGAAAAAGAGAATAATAGAAGAAGGATGATGGTGATAGAAAAATGAATAAGAAGAGAGTAGAGTTGGAAGAGGAGGAATTGGAGAGGAAGAAAAAAATAAGGATAAGATAAAGTAGAAGGAGCAGAAAGGAAGAAACGAAGGAGGAAGAAGAAGAAGAGAAATGAAAAGGAGAAGGAAAAAGAAGAAGAAGGAGAAAGATAAGAAGGTGGGAGAAGAACAAGGAAGAAGAAGGAGAAAGATGAGAAGGTGGTGAAGGAAAAGGAGAAGAAGTAGAAGAAGGGGAAGAATAAGGAAATAAGACAAGGTCTACGAGAAAAACAGTACAAAGAGGGTAGAGTTGAAGCAGAAGTTTGAATAGAAGAAGTACAGAGCGAAAAGGGAAGCAGAAGAAGGATAGAATAGGAGAAGTTGAAGATGAAGAAGAAAAAGAAGATGTAGAATAAAATGATTAAGGAGTAACATAAGAAAGTAACAAGATGAACGAGACGAAGAAGAAGAATTGACTTCCGTGATTGACCGGAACTATTCTCAGATGACGACTGACTCTTTGTACAAGTTTCATTTTCGCTTTTCTGCCCTAATAGACAGGCTAAAAGCCAAGTTAGCCACTAGTCAAAGCAAACTGCGATCGAGAAGATTTCTTAGGAGTAAATAAGGGTTGACAGTAGCAGAATTGTGTGTGACAGAGAGGGAGGAGGAGAAGAAGAAGGAGAGGAGTAAGAGGGTGAGAAAAAGTTGAAGAAGGAGAAAGGGAAGAAGTTAATGAAGACGAAGGAAAGAAGAGGCGGAGGCGGAGGAGGAGGAGGAGGAGGAGGAGGAGGAGGAGGAGGAGGAGGGGGAGGAAGGGGAGGAAGAGGATGGGGCGAAGGAGGGGGAGGAGGAAGTGATTGAGAGGAGGACGATCTTATCTCCTGTGAATTGGACAAACTTTGTTGAGAAAGTCAACGTGCAAAGGAAGAAACCCAAGAAACAAAAACACATTCCCAAGAGTCAAATCCCTCTCACTTACTCAACTTAACTCATCACATTAGTTCCTCATTTATCACATATTGGATGTAGGACTCACTATTTTTTCCGCAAATGTAACATTTGAGGGGTGAAACAAAGTGATTGTGATGAAATATTCTACATTAAAATAGGTACTACATTCAAATAAATCCCTCATTCAACGATCCACTATATTTCAAAGTAATCTTCTGTATTATTTTTACCATTATTATCGTTTTTCGTGGAACAGAAGAGGACAATTTTCAAAAAACTCTTCCTTTTTGAATTTTAATGAATCCGAATCAATGTAACCTCCTTTTTGAAGGTTATGAAGATATTTTTCCCTGAATTAATTGATAATTGTTCTATTAAACTGATTTGGACAAATGCCTGTTGAGTAATTCCTTGATTCTAATGATGATAATTGAAATGTATAGATGTACCCTCATCTAGCTCTGAACACTAATAGCGATCTGCAGAACTTATCTTATGTTTATTTTAGAGATCAATGTGGGCTCCAAACCATCAATACGAGTAAAAGATTTAATACGAAAGTGAAATTTCACATGCTTAAGGTACGATCTCATTACTAAAAATCACAATGTGATTGTTCATGTCATGTTCCCGACATGTCCAGGCACAATTCTTCTAATTTGTAGTAATTTCATAATGTCATGTTTCAGTTATTTTATCGTCTCGATTTGTTCTAATATTTTCTTGATGATTCTTCATATTTTCTTGTAATATTTAACTGACATGACAACAATATATTATGAAGCACACAGACAGCAACGAGAAAAGACACTGAAATGAGCGGTAGTTTTGAAAATAATCGATATTGACGAGTCGATCGATGATTCTGCATTTGGCAGACGACAAAGTTAAAAGGTAAATTAGAAGATTTGAGCCGGGCATATGTCAGGAACATGTGATTTGTAGTAATGGAAACGTACCTTAAGTAGCACCACTCACTACCTGAATAGACTCTGTTAAAGTTATACTGTGGTAGCACCAACGGATATCATTTTTATTTGAGTCCAATTTTGTTTTCATGAATCAAATAAAATAAGTTGATATTGTTCAGTCGATAAGTTAATCGATATTTATTATATCGATAGTTATCGACATTAATAATCGTAAGTCTGTAAGTTGAGAGAGTTTCAGTTGAAAACCAGTAGTGTTGGTTGAGGTACCCCAGCCCCATCCGCAAAAGTAGGACAAGTCATATTTTGCCGGCAAAAGTACTTTGAACATCATTTCTACTTGTGTAACTTTTATTACCTTGCATTTGTCAATGTCAAACGTCCTCAGGAATGGATCGAAGAGCAGATACTGCGGCTCCACGTTGATGGGCGACTGGCGTCTACCCTTATTGCACAGGCTCCATTCGGGGTTGATTCGACCCCAGTACTCGGGACCTGAAAAAATGTAAAATATTTTAAAATGGTTACAAAAATATTTGTGAAAATAATATATACACTTGATATAAAAATGTATATTAACATATTTGTATAGAACCTACATGCTTGACTGCCTCCATCGATTTCAAGAACATAAGATAATATTTTACTAGGAATATATCAATTTCAGCAGTGATGATTTTCAAATAGAATGCACTTTTCAGTTAGGCGATACGCTTTCGCAGATTGCTTGCGGACTATTATGACAGAGCTGAGAATAAAATCAGCTATTTATTGAATAACAATCATTCGGCATTCACCAAATTAAAAACAATCTCCTATACTTGTATGAGAAACCAGTTTCAATTATTTATTAGTAGACAAATCAGAGTAGTTAATGAACGAATTGGTATGTCATTCTTGGGTACGAGTTGATTGTGAACCTTTATTATAGAAATGAATCTGGAATTTGCATGACAAAATTAATTTAAAGACACTTGATGTTCACATTCAGGTACATTGTACTAAGTCTTGTGAGATAAAACATGTTTCAGAAACAGAACCACAATAGCAGGCTATGTTCAAACTTGGGTAGGCTACATGTTAATTATTATGAATAGTTATTGAAAAAATAATTATGGATAAGCATAAAACCTTCATTTGAACGTAATATTTACATTCGGATACATAATACGAGATCTTGGCTTGGGTAAGAAACGTATAAGGCTGTACTCACACTTGCGTTACGTAAATCGCGCAAACATGTTTTTCAAATGATGACGCACAGACGATCATGCAACCGTATTGGCTGATCGTCATAATTTGAAAACACGTTGTTTGTTATTCCAGTCATCGAGACTCTAGTTGCTTCGCAATTTGAGTATCGCAAGTGTGAGTAAAGCCTAAGCCCCTGCGCCCACTTCGCAACTGCTATCTGATTTCAGTCAGCAACCCAATGTTTCCAGATGACATTTGGCTGCTTTTCGGATAATCTAACCTATCAGCCAAAGTCATCTGGCAACGCTGGGTTGCTGACTGAAATCAAATAGCAGTTGCTTAGTGGGCGCAGGGGCAAAGAGTAACAAGTTAAGTGGGATTCACAAAAAACTATTATTATGTTAAACGTTGAAACTTATTTCTTTCAAAGTCCGTTCACACTTGTATACAAGTTGATTGTGAACATTTATGCGAAAATACCCTCGTTTACGTTTGTTGATAATCATGTTTACACTTTCTGCAGAGAGATTTGATCGATAAAATATTTGTGTCATAATAATCACCGCAGTTAACACTCCACTGCTCGCGTGGATTACTCTAACATGAGTGATCGCGTGGAGCACAATCGTGCTCCACTCTATTTTCATGACTATTTTGATATTTAATTGTCATTTAATGATGTCATTTTTCATTTTTGGTTGGGATGAAACAATATACATTGATGAAAATTAATTTTTTTTATTTTCAGCCTCAATAAAAAATAAAATAGAATAAATAAAAAATTATGAAATTGAAAGTTTATATGAAATAATATTGTAATGCTACTACACAAATTTTAGAAAATTGAATGTTCTCAAATAATATTGTAATGTTACTACAAAAATTTTAGATAATTAAATGCTCTAAAATGTCTAAAAATGTAATCCTCACAAATGATAAAAAATTAAACTTTCCTTATTCAAGACACTCGGTGCAAACACTTCTTAGATGATCCAAACAAACCCAATTATTGCACTTGATACAAGATTTTCTTGTGGTTTTGTTCCGTGCCCTACCACACAGGTAGCATCTTCCAGTTTGAGCAGTTCGAGATGGTTGCGGTAGCTGTTGAGTTGGGTCTGCTCCTCCTTGATCCACATTCAACAGAAGTCTTCCTCTGGTCCTTATTTGTTTGGGTATTGTGTCAAGGCTGATACGGTGCTCCATATGAGGTCTCATCAGTTCAAATGCCAATCTTTTCAAAAAATCCAATCTGGACACAAGGTCATTCCCTTGATTTGCCTTGTAGATTGTCAAAGCATTCACGCCTGCAACATTCAGTATGTGGAAAAAAAGTGTCAGAGGCCACCTACGAGAGTTTCGGCTCACATCATACTGACAACACATTTTGTCTAGTATATCAACTCCATACTTTGTTTCATTGTACGATGTTATTATAACAGGTTTCTTTTCATCCCCTGTCTCTGTATCGATGGCAGCACTATCATGCATGGTAGAAAGCATTACAACTGCTTTATTCTTCTTAGGCACGTATGACACAAGGGTGCAGTTCTTTTGAAAACCAAAGAGGCTACTTTTCACTTCTCTGTCTCGAGCAGGTAGAAAATTAGGTGGTATTTCACGCTTATTCTTGCGTAGAGTGGCAACAATGGTTATTTTCTTCTCTTCTTGTAGTCTCTTTGCAAGGGATACAGACGTAAACCAATTATCACATGTTATGTTCCGGTTTGACCCAGCAATAGGCTCCACTAGCCGCAACACCAAATCTTCAGTACTATTGCTATTTTTGAAAGGTCCATCTAGCTGTTTTCCTACATATATTTCGAGATTTGTGGCATAAAAGTTTGAGGTAGAGACAAGAGCAAACACTTTGATTCCATATTTCGCTGGTTTACTTGGCATATACACTCTGAAAGGGCAATTACCTCTAAAACCCACTAGCTGTTCATCAATGGTCAAATAGTCTGTTGGTTTGTATGAGCTCTTACAATTTGATACAAAGTTTTCAAAAATTTCCCGAAAAGCAGCTAATTTGTCGACACTTTTTCGTTCATCTCGGCTATGAATATTGTCAAAACGGAGACAACGTAGAAGAAATCTGAATCGGTTCATACTCATTGTAACATATGCTGATTCAACTCCTGTACCACAAGTCATGTCCCACATATCAAGCACATTTCTTCTACCCGCTTTCAATGCACCTGCAAGTAACAACAGTCCTATCAATGCTTTGATCTCACAAACATCGGTGTCCCTAGCATCTCTATCTCTCTCAAAATTGGCCCTAACTTTCTCAATATATATGTTTGTATATTCTACAATCTTCAAAACCATGTCATTGTCTATTATACACTGAAATGCCATTGCAGGTGATTGGGCATTTCTGGCATTACCTTGTGGTCCTGGTCGGTGAAATACAGGAATGATATTGTGTCTGGGGGTCCGGGATGTACGAGGTACTTGAGGATCAAGGTACCATCTCGTAGTTTTATCCTTTCCCAAATAAAATTCAGAGTTCAAAGATGGAGATGGTGAACGTCCAGTTTCATCAATTTCTTCCCTTGTAGGTTCTGTATCAATTAATTCCATTTCGTGGTCACTACCCTCTTCCATGCATCCAGAGTTGGGTATTTCAACGTGGTCCTCTTCCAGTTCATCTTCATCTTCAACACCGAAAATAATCTCATTGTCATCCTCAGCTTCAGATAACCATCGGCGCAACTGCTCATGGTCGTTGAGTAGTACTCGATCACCCATTATTCAATTTAAAAGAAAAAAAAGTCTTTACTACACATTTATAACACAGAAAATGAAAATACTAAAAAAAATCAAGAACTCAAAAAAGTTAAAAACTGTGAATGCAGTAGTCGCGTGGAGCACACCTGTGCTCCAAGAATGCACCACTAGAAAAAATCGATTGTCAAACGTCACAAACTCACTCTAAGACAACAACTGGTAGACTAACACATGAATAGAGACTTGGTAGGAAGGTAGATCACCGCTGAAGGTCATCAGTGCTGCCAAATTTTCACAGCATAAGTATCAGTATGCCTGGAGCACGATTGTGCTCCATGCGAGCACTGGAGTGTTTAAAATTAAAAGAGGAATGAGCCTGACAAACATTTAATTTCAACAGAAATGAGCGCGCATACAGTTGTTGACCTTTTCAATAGCGCCTCATGACCTTGTATCACATAATTCCCGCTTTTAAAACGGCAGAGAGATCTTAATATAACCTCATGGCACTAAATTTGCACTCGCAAACAAGTAACACCGAAGAGTTAACTACTACAGGTTGTAGTGCAGGTTGATTAGCGAAAACGCTAAGAGGTTGGGAAATTGAGTAGCAGAGCTTACTAAGTTAAGACAGAAGAAGGATGAAAACGAGAAAGACAAGTAGAAGAAGAAGAAGAAGAAGAAGAAGGAGGAGGAGGAGGAGGAGGAGAAGGAGGACTAGGAGGTGGAGATGCAAAAGAAGAAGGAGAAGAAAAGAACGAGAACAAGAACAAGAACACGAAGAAGAAGAAGGAGGAGGAGAAGGAGGAGAGAAAGAGGAAGAAGGAGGAGGAGAAGAAGAAGATGAAGAAGAAGAAGGAGAGAAAGACGAAAAGAAGAAGAAATAGAAGAATAGAAGAAGAAATAGAAGAAGAAGAAGAAGAAAAAGGAGGAGGAGGAGGAGGAGAAGAAGAAGAAGAAGAAGAAGAAGAAGAAGAAGAAGAAAAGGAGGAGAAAAAGATGATGATGGGGAAGAAGAAGGAGGAAAGAAAAGAAGAAGGAGGAGGAGGAAGGGAGGAGGAGATGCAAAGAAGAAGAAGAAGAAGAAGAAGAAGAAGAAAAAGAAGAAAAAGAACAAGAAGACGAAGAACAAGAAGAAGGAGAAGGAGGAGGAGAAAAGAGTAAAGAGGAGGAGAAGAAGAAGTCGAAGAGGAAGAAGAAGGAGGATAAGAAGAAGAAGGAGGAGGAGGACATGCAATAGAAGAAGAAGAAGAAGAAGAAGAAGAAGAAGAAGAAGAAGAAGAAGAAGATGAAGAAGAAGAAGAAGAAGAAGAAGAAGAAGAAGAAGAAGAAGAAGAAATAGAAGAAGAAATAGATGAGGAAGAAGAAGATGATGATTTGGCAGGAGAAGAAGGAGAGAGTCCTTGAGAACCCTATCAGTCAGACTGTCTTCTCTGCATTATTTCCTCACACACAACTTGACTGAGACATTTGTCGCAAAACCTCTTAATCCCTCCCCATCACCTCTTTTCACTTTCTCCTCCTTCTTTACCGCCTCTCACCCTTCCTCCCCTCCGCTCTAACCTCTAAAGTTCACTACTTCTTCGGTGGAAATAATTTCTCTTTGTCAGCACAGTAAGTTGTCGTTATTTAGAGCGCGCGAATTCTGTCGTCATCTGTCTATTTCGAGTGAAGAGAGACAAATACGGTAGTTGAAGGAGAAGTATTGTCACGATACAAATTCTGGCAACCAAATAAAGCCTCAATAAAATATTGTCAATGACCACTAAATGCTGGTATTATAATAGATAGCATAATTAACGGTAAGCTGACCCAATTTAGCAGTACTCAATATTGATAAAATAATGATAACAAGGAAGCAAGCTCCGACTCACCACCAAAAGTCTCTGACTCATATCACATTGTATATTTATTTGTATTCTTTGGTGTTAATTTATGTAATTGAAAAATCCAAATATTGAAGATAGCCATAACCTTCATCCAAAAATATCAAAACACACCACTGCCTATATGAATCATCTACTGAAAGATGTCAATGCCAATAAAATCATTGGAAAAATTATGATTCATCCATTATTTATAGAATGTATAAATACTTAATCCACATATGTTAACTTGTTATTAAATAATGCATATTATTATTTGTACTCACCAAAAATATCATCCCAAGCCGGTGAAATAATGTATGTACAGGTCTCATATCTTCGGTGGTTTCACGAACATAGCAATATATTTTGGAAATATTTGTTGTATATGAGATTATACTATTTTTAGGAGTCAGTTATTTTATAGCATAAAATATTTGGATGTATATTAATTTAGCAATAAACTTTCAGTTCACCTTTTGAATTTGGCAGTGGAGTTGAAAAGTAGAGGATATTTTTAAAGGCATCTTCCAAAAGTAAAAATAAAAATTGAAAAGATTTTAATGTCCTATATGTTATTTTGTATTATATATAATATATCGCATATTATTTAAGTGGTTATTGTAGCTAAATGTTGGAACTACTTTGTGCATTGTACTGACGTCAAAAAACACGGCATTAAATTGACCAATCACAGCCCAGCATTTCATTAAAAAATTCTAGAATGTTCTATTGAAAAGTCTGTTTCCTTGAATTTTAGCAAGGGTAACTCTCTTCCGTTTGAGACTCCTTAGAGAGCAGTTGCTTTTGAGCACATGAGTGCAGTTTAATTATTTTCAAATGTAATCAGTTTCAATTTCAATTTAAATGTTTTCTAACTGTGATATATTGAGCTGTGGCAATATATAATTGTTTAAATTCATATAAAGTCGCGAAAATATTATAAACCATGGTCCAGAGCCAAGCAGTATCGTGAGATGACACACGGAATCCAATCTACACCTGAGATGGTTGCCTAAACCAGGATACGGTAACCGACGTCAAAGCATCGTCAATACTGTGAGTGATCCGTTTTATTAATCCTTTGGCCAAAGGCGCGAAAAGCCTCTTTTAAAGTGAAATAGTGGGGAAAAGTTGTCATACTGCGTGAAGCATAGAAACATGAGCTCATGGTCCAGTAGTTAAGACTTTCATAATTTTAGAGATTTTGTAATATCTTATTGCCAGGCAAATACCCACACCCACGCTCTACCGAAGATATAAATTTTGTAACAAGCTATTTATTGTTATTAATAATTATTAACGGAATTTGTAAAATTCATATAATTGTTCAAGTTGTGTGTTCTGAAGGAACAGGAGAATATACTCCAAGTTTTTCACCTAATTACTGGGTTTTCTAGTCGTTCTTGCACCTGTCTTGGCAATCCCAATTGATACATTAAATTTATTTAATTTACGAAAATATCAGTATCCTGGATGAGCCTTGCAAGGCCAAATTTTTGACATGCCCAGTCACGTAAGGAGTATGCTTAGCCAAGTGTGTTACGTAAGTGGATTGAGATCTTGTCTTTGATGCGTGACTATAGTCCATCACTTAGCTCTCCCTTATCTTGTGACACATTTGACTATATTTGCTTGATCCTGACGTCACGGGACATACAACATAAAAATAATAGCGTTACACACATGACCCACAACATAGTAATGTTACACATGGCACCATAACGTGGGGCTGTTACACAGTAATGTTACACATGGCGCCCAACGTGGGGCCTGAAGGAGATGTACAAGATTTCTTTATTAAGAAAGCCAAAAAATTTGAACTCAGAAATCACAGAGTTGATGGTTGAAAACTTTTTGAAATTGAAAATATACCTTATGGAATTGCCAAGCTTTAATAAAGTAATTAATTAATTTGAATATTGATTTCATTATTAAATTATTCCTGAGGAGACGTCGAGGAAGAGTATACTCAGATATATCGCCTACAATTTAAAGAGATATATGCATTTATTGCTTCGAATCACATTCCGTGATCATTCAAATAATTATTTTAGGTAGCCTATTAAGAAAGCTAGCTTATTTAACCTTGAAATTAAAGCTTTAAAGGTACCAAAATATTATTAGTTTACCAAGAGCATTAAGGTCTTGGGGGCTTATTAATTTGTTAACCAATTTGTTAATTTAAGCAAAATCCCCAAAAAAGCGATATCATAGGCAAAATATTAAGAGTATTAACTGTTTATTTATTGTTTATCTGTGATAGTGTGAAAATCGCCAGATTATTAATGAGCATTGAATATAGGGCTATTTATTAATAGTTACCATATATAAAAATTTATTTACTGGTAATTACCAGATATCTATTGATTTAACTATCATTGCCTGTTTATTTTGTGCATGTTTATTTGTAATAAGTCTTGGAAAATTTATTGTCTCACTGTATATATCACTTGTCACTTAATCCTTTTGGTCAACACTTCACTGCACTTGAGTCACTATCGCACTCACGCCGCGCATTCATTTCCACGCCGCGCATACACCCTTCGCGCCGCGCATCTATTTCCACGCCGCGCCTACACCCTTCACGCCGCGTTCACACCATTGGACCGCGACATCCTTGGATTTCACCACTAGCCCAGCTGTCCAAATCCTAATTCACCATCATGGAGAATCTTTCAGCCAACTCATCTGTGTCCTACATGGAGCTGGGAGACAACAACACTTTGCGAGAAGTGACCACACCTAACCCCGAGGCAACAAACAACACTGATGAGACAGCGCCCAGGAGCGAGACGCAGGAAGTATCACTAGCGCCAACTTCGACCCTGAAAATCTTCGTCAGCTGTCTTCCACCCGCCTGGAACCAGAGGTCGTCCCGACGGAAGTGCCTCCACGTACACCGTCACCTACCACTGTCAATCCTACTACACAACTCTCGCCAGATGAACTGAGTCCGCTGACTTCCAGATTAATGAATGACACTCCAACCGATTTGGTCACCCTCATGCTCAAAATAAGTAATGACCTCAAAGATTCCCAAGAGAAACTGCTCAAAGATTCCCAAGAGAAACTGGGTAGTCAAATCAATAATCAAACGGAAAAATGGAGAAGATGGATAGGAGTTGAAAGAAGACATGAAACAAATGAATAATCAAATAGAAAAAATGGATGGAGGATTGAGAGTAGAGATCAGAGACATCAGGGGAGAGATGAAAGATATGAGAAAGCAGTTAGATGACACTACTGTATGCCTCAACAAAAGAATGGATGACATGCAGGTGAATTTGAGGAAGGAACTGAGTGAAGATTGGAGCAAGCATGCGATTGAACTGGAAAACAAGGTCATGCAAAACGTAAGTGAACACACTGATGGATTAAACAAAAAACTAGAAAATCTTGTAAAACAAACCAAAACCGACATACAACAGGCAGTAGAGAAACAGAAGACAGAGTGTGTCACCACCTGCAAGAATTTGGAAAAGCAAATTAGAGATTCCACCCAGCCACTAGAAAAATCTGTACAGGAAATTAACACTCAACTCAGCCTAACAAACACGTCTCTGAATACCACTCAAACCCAAGTTGAAAGTCTAGTAACCGAACATACATTAATTCACAATAGAGTTAAAGAAACCGAAAAAGAATTAAACCAACACCAGGTAACCATCACCCAACTAGACAGCGAGTTGCAAGATACTAAAATCGATTTAAATAGTAAAATAAAACAGACACACACAAAGATATCACAGCTGGAAATGAATATAAGTAGAGTGAGAGAAGGAGGTGAGATAGTAGCAGTACCCGAAACACAGAATGTGTCACAATTAATCAGTGGATTAGGAAAATTTGATAACACAAAATTCCATATGACGCCTAAAGCGTTTGCAGAACAGCTAAAAGTGGTACAGGACTTAGTTCCAATCAGTTGGCCTGTATGGAGATTCCGGCTATCCTCTCTTTTAATTGGGGAACCTCTGCTCTTCCTTCATGGACGTGCACATGAATTCAACAGCCTAGAAGAATTTCTGAGAGCTTTCCTCGAGCAATATTGGAGCCTAGATAGACAACAAGAATTGTTATCTAAAATAATATCCTCCAATTTTGACGAAAGAAGTGGTCAGACATATACCGCATTCGTCTCACGGTTACGCTATCAAAATTCGCAGCTAGACAACCAGATTCCCGATATTACCTTAGCTCACATCGCACTTAAGAAGATGCCGTATCACGTCCAACTAGCATTGGCCACCGCCTCCATTAAAAGTTTCAAAGACCTTGAAAACCACCTTCATTGTGTTCAAGCTGTCTCCACAAGCAATATACAGCATAATAATCATAGAAATAATAATAATTTTGTACAAACCAACCCACCACCAAATCAATCAAGAGAAAATTCTAACACTGCTGACAATACAAATAATAATCCACAGGACTTTGAAATAGAGTCACCACCACCAAATAACAACTACCGAAACAAAAATGGGTTCAGAAGGAATCAAAATAATAACAATTTTAATAGAAATAAAGATCGTAGATACCATGATCAAGATAGATTCTATGATGGCCGAGATTACATGAACTCCAATAGAGACAACAACACAAGTAGTTCTAGAAACGAATCAAATAAATCACCATCACCAAATACCACTTTTAATACAGATAAAGATAATAACCCACCACCTTCTACTAGTACGCCATCAAATACAAATGGAAAGCCAAATAATCCATCAGGGAAAAATTCCAGCGGTGACCATCACGCAAGACTAGGAGGAGAGAAAACTTATAAGACTCTGACGGTTCAAATTCCGGCAGCCCAGAGCAAAGTTAAGCGGCAGTTGAGCAAAATAAATAAGAGAGTGTATCATAACTCTCATCTTCACAGGAGGCATGCTCGATATAAAAAGCCGACAGCTTTTGAGCATTATGCATGTTTTCATTGGCGGCACACTCGCTTCAAGCCCGCCCTAAAGCCAAGAGATTGTAAAAAACATGCTCAATATAAAAAGTCGACAGTTTTCGAGCATTCTGCATGTTTTCATCCGCGGCATACTCGCTTCAAGCCCGCCATAAAGTCAGGAGATTGTAAAATTTGGACACCAAAACCTAACCTCTCTTGAGACGTTGATCGACTACCCACTACAAACAGGCCTACCTAACCTGGATCGTACACATCTGGTATATGGTTTCAAAAGTTAATACTGTGCAGCTTCAAGACCCTGAAAACACTTCGTCTATTTGGTACGAGAACCTCGCCAACATTAAACCCTACTATAGAGAATGAACAATATCATTCCTAAGAACCACATGCTTCCGGTTTGGAGATAAACGAAAAAAGTGATTTTTCTACAACAGGATTCAAACTAACATGAGCCAGAAATCGTCCCAAGGATGTATTACGACGCCTGACCGTATTAATTACGCAAAATAAGTGATATTGAACTTTTTAGAAAATACACAGTTATGTTAATAAAATTATTAATGGCCAACGATTGCCATATTTTCTGATCAAACCAAACAGAATCCTAACGGTAAATTATTACCAACTTCAAATATTAGTGAAAAATTACCTTCTTTTCCAAGACTTACTATGTTATTATATCATATATTTGTTAGTATTAGTAAATATCTGAATTTTTTGTTAGCTTCTACGAAGTCATACGTTATGCACATAACCAAAAACACATATGTTATTATGTCTACTTAAAAGCGTAGACGATATATTGTACACATACGATAGGCCAAGGCCACATAAATCGAACAGCATGTATATATTCCATACTTCACAGCTGTGAAAGTTTATAATCAAATTATTATAATGTAGCCAGTATTATTAAGTAAATTTTGTTAAAACTAAGATTAACACATATTTTGATATTATTATTGAATGTTTATTTATTTGTAACCATAAGTGTTTGCATGGCAGTGAATTTTGAGTCAAGTGGTGAAACCACAGATTACGATTGCGAGCCCTAGGCTAATAACTTTGTCAATCGATAAAACAAGTCGACGCCCATTTAAGTTACCTGCTATTTCATTCAGATCAGTTACCAGAGTTATTGTACATCTATCTATGTAAATTGTTTGAGAGCTTTATTTATGTCATTTATTGTCTAGCAGAACCTATGAGTTTGAATTGTATTGTATTTTCGAGTGTCATCTGAGACAACCTCACATACCTTTTGTGCATCAGCGCTTGTAGAGATTCCTTCGGCACCTGGCATACTCTTTGGTTTGACATGTCGTCATCATAGTATTGTTTAGCCGCCAAATTTTGAATTCTCATATCGCTCTTTCAGATGTATTATCTTTGCTCTATTTTTTCTCAGCTAAATGCTTGATTTTTTGTGTAAATCACTGCCATGATTAGATGTTACGCTTCTGTAAATCTTATGAGTAGGTAGCGTAGAATATTTCCGTACCGAATTCGAGTCGGAAGGTAAGCTAACATGAGACAGTTGTGTTCACATATTTTTAGAGCCTTCTTTATGTTATGTGAGATCTTAGAAAATTTGCCTCGCTTTTTTTGTATAGTTATACAAACTCGCTCTATCTGCAGCTTATTAAAAGCTTATTTATTCGCTCATTTATATAACTATAGGGGCTTCTGTCACGATACAAATTCTGGCAACCAAATAAAGCCTCAATAAAATATTGTCAATGACCACTAAATGCTGGTATTATAATAGATAGCATAATTAACGGTAAGCTGACCCAATTTAGCAGTACTCAATATTGATAAAATAATGATAACAAGGAAGCAAGCTCCGACTCACCACCAAAGGTCTCTGACTCATATCACATTGTATATTTATTTATATTCCTTGGTGTTAATTTATGTAATTGAAAATCCAAATATTGAAGATAGCCATAACCTTCATCCAAAATATCAAAACACACCACTGCCTATATGAATCATCTACTGAAAGATGTCAATGCCAATAAAATCATTGGAAAAATTATGATTCATCCATTATTTATAGAATGTATAAATACTTAATCCACATATGTTAACTTGTTATTAAATAATGCATATTATTATTTGTACTCACCAAAATATCATCCCAAGCCGGTGAAATAATGTATGTACAGGTCTCATATCTTCGGTGGTTTCACGAACATAGCAATATATTTTGGAAATATTTGTTGTATATGAGATTATACTATTTTAGGAGTCAGTTATTTTATAGCATAAAATATTTGGATGTATATTAATTTAGCAATAAACTTTCAGTTCACCTTTTGAATTTGGCAGTGGAGTTGAAAAGTAGAGGATATTTTTAAAGGCATCTTCCAAAAATAAAAATAAAATTGAAAAGATTTTAATGTCCTATATGTTATTTTGTATTATATATAATATATCGCATATTATTTAAGTGGTTATTGTAGCTAAATGTTGGAACTACTTTGTGCATTGTACTGACGTCAAAAAACACGGCATTAAATTGACCAATCACAGCCCAGCATTTCATTAAAAATTCTAGAATGTTCTATTGAAAAGTCTGTTTCCTTGAATTTTAGCAAGGGTAACTCTCTTCCGTTTGAGACTCCTTAGAGAGCAGTTGCTTTTGAGCACATGAGTGCAGTTTAATTATTTTCAAATGTAATCAGTTTCAATTTCAATTTAAATGTTTTCTAACTGTGATATATTGAGCTGTGGCAATATATAATTGTTTAAATTCATATAAAGTCGCGAAAAATATTATAAACCATGGTCCAGAGCCAAGCAGTATCGTGAGATGACACGGAATCCAATCTACACCTGAGATGGTTGCCTAAACCAGGATACGGTAACCGACGTCAAAGCATCGTCAATACTGTGAGTGATCCGTTTTATTAATCCTTTGGCCAAAGGCGCGAAAAGCCTCTTTTAAAGTGAAATAGTGGGGAAAAATTATCATACTGCGTGAAGCATAGAAACATGAGCTCATGGTCCAGTAGTTAAGACTTTCATAATTTTAGAGATTTTGTAATATCTTATTGCCAGGCAAATACCCACACCCACGCTCTACCGAAGATATAAATTTTGTAACAAGCTATTTATTGTTATTAATAATTATTAACGGAATTTGTAAAATTCATATAATTGTTCAAGTTGTGTGTTCTGAAGGAACAGGAGAATATACTCCAAGTTTTTCACCTAATTACTGGGTTTTCTAGTCGTTCTTGCACCTGTCTTGGCAATCCCAATTGATACATTAAATTTATTTAATTTACGAAAATATCAGTATCCTGGATGAGCCTTGCAAGGCCAAATTTTGACATGCCCAGTCACGTAAGGAGTATGCTTAGCCAAGTGTGTTACGTAAGTGGATTGAGATCTTGTCTTTGATGCGTGACTATAGTCCATCACTTAGCTCTCCCTTATCTTGTGACACATTTGACTATATTTGCTTGATCCTGACGTCACGGGACATACAACATAAAAATAATAGCGTTACACACATGACCCACAACATAGTAATGTTACACATTGCACCATAACGTGGGGCTGTTGCACAGTAATGTTACAGTATAGGAGAATAGGCGAAGAAAGAGGAAAACAGAAAAGAGATAGCTGGTTGGAGATCGGAAGATCGTGATCGTTTCATAAAAATCATATGAAGCCTGGGAAACGTAATTTTTTGGGAGAGTGATGCCCACATGACTTGTGCGTGGGTAATAGGAGAAGATTAGAATCTTGATTCAAATTAGAAGACACAAGAAAAAGAAAGAAAAACTTTTTGTGATATCAATATGAGTTAAATATATTGCACAGTTAGAATTTGATTGAAAGAGGAGAAAGAGGATTAGAAGAGGGAAAACATATGAGGAGAAGAGTGGAAAAAGAGAGTAGTGTGAGAACTAAGAACTTGATGATATGGACATTCAAGAAGTGGAAGAGCAAATGAGAAAGAAGAGGAACATACGAGAATGATGTGAAGAAAATATTCAGTAATGTTAGGAAAGTTGTATTGTTGAGTGGGAATAAATTTATTCATTTATTTGAATTTTCCTGATTTTGTAAATTTCTTTCATTACGTACGATTTTCATTTATAATGTATTGTGGCAAGAAGGAAATTAATCTGATTTTGATTCTTTTTTCATGGAGGGAATGAAGACAAACAGAAGAGAGAGAGAGAGACAGAGAGATGGAGGGAGAGGGAGAGAGACAGATAGAGTAGTAGCCCAGAAAAGGGTATAAAGAGAATAGAAGGATTGAAGAGGAGGGAGTGAGAGTGAAGGAGAAAGTTGTAATGAAAGACAGGCAAGGAATTGAGCAAGACGGCTCCTAACTGGGGAGCGAAATGTTAATTACTTGGTTGAGCCTAGTTCATCCACCCACCCTCGTCCCACGCAAACCACGTGGCTTGTAATATGCTCAAACGGTGAGAGGAAACTTCAATCTCAACTCGAAAAATTGAATCTCTAGCAGCGGTTCAAGTTAGATGATAATCTACAAGGCAATTATGGTGTAATAGAACGGTACTTTTGGCAAATTTATACACCTCATCTGTACTCACGTCTGTGTACCAGTGTACAAGTCTGTACACTGTATCAATCTGAATGATTTTCTTAGATTTAATTTTCCAAGCCGAAATTAGATTCTCTTGAAGGAAGGTAATGAATTCCACCAGTTATAGACATGAGGAAATTTGTATCTGTAATGGAATTGTTTTTATCAATTTGTTCTTCAAATTGGGCAAAACTATGCCTTTGGTCAGTCAATGAGAGATTATTTCATGAAAAGTACAAAAGCTCAAAAATAGATACTACCATTCAGTCTCCTCATTTGTATGCTAATGGAGGCTAGGCGTACACCGGTTAGGCTAGGCAATTGTTATGACTGATCAAAGATTGACATTAACATCAACATCATTTGTTCAACCAGTCCCATTATTTTCAGTCACATTAATATTCCACTACAGAGTGATCAAGAATTCCCTTCGCAGTGGAATAATATACATTATACAATGTAATACTCAAGTGCACGCTAATAATGTAACTACACTGTATATCTGACACTAGATTATATAAACTTAATAAAAGAATGTTGGATGAGTCCACGTTAAGGAAAGTAACCTGTGAAATGGGTTTCTAATAAAAGCCCAGTCACAATATGCCTCCATGAAGCTAAGGCTAGGCGTACACCGGTTAGTCAAGACAAGACAAGACGAAATTAGTCACGTTTAGTCACAGTAATTCACATAGCAGCTTATCAAGCAGCACACCGATTAGTCATTGCATCGGTGTGTGCTGCTCATCCAGTTGTGAATTACTGTGACTAAACGTGACATAATTTCGTCCTGACTTGTCTTGACTAATCCGGTGTCAGCCTAACAGCAGCGTGAGTCTTCAGAGTTTTTTTCAGCATAATTTGGTACTTGGTCAATTTATTATCATGACGAAGCAGTTGAATAATTGCAATGATTATTCTATTAATAACGTTATTCAATTTTGAAATTATTCTCCAATGATAATATTGATCGCGATGAATACTATTTCCAAGTTCCTATTTCACAAAATATGATTTATTTCTCTCCACCATCATTATTATCATCCTGCTGCTTGGATTAAATGTTATTTTCTGAACGAAAATTCATGACGCATTTTCGTGAAAAAGGTTCAAAATGGTCAACTGTAATCAAGAGGCCAATAGTAATTAGCAGTAAAATGGAGTGTCAATAGCCGAATAATAAAGAAAAATTGCCGGAATCCAATAAAACGAGGTGATCATTACGAGAAGGAGAAGAAGAGGGTAGATAATGAGAATA
The DNA here is from genome assembly GCA_017141395.1 of Laodelphax striatellus. Taxonomy (NCBI): domain Eukaryota; kingdom Metazoa; phylum Arthropoda; class Insecta; order Hemiptera; family Delphacidae; genus Laodelphax; species Laodelphax striatellus. The sequence goes on along the minus strand of CM029541.1, from coordinate 10,787,540 downwards.
GTGTGATAAACAGAGAAAGAAGGACTAATAGAGGGCCATTATAGGAAATGGTGAAGGGAGGTAGATTCGAGTACTTTTCATTGATATTGCTCGAGCTAACGATCGGTGAGGTGATGCCTTAAGAAAATGAGCGAATAAAAACAGGTAAACTAGTGGACGTGACTAAGAAAATGGTGACTGGTTGATAAAGAGAGGCAGAGAGGGGGAAGAGGAGATGGTGAAATGGATTGGGAAGAAGAGGAGGAACACAGAGAAAAGAGAGTATAATTATTTTGTAGTAAGAGAAAAGAAGAAAAATCACAAGAAAGTGGAGCATAAGGGAAATAAGAAGAAGAAGAAGAAGAAGAAGAAGAAGAAGAAGAATAGAATAGAAAAGAGTAAGGCTGAGAAAGACTTGAAGAAATGAAGGATGGAAATAGAAGAAGGAAGAAATAACCGTAAACGACATATTTGAAAAACTTGGGGAAAAGAATAAAGGAGAATTGGATACTTCGACAAAAAATTGTACATGGAGTAGGAGAAATGAATATTAAAACATGAATCATGAGAAGATATAGAAACTGGGAAGGGAAATAACAAAAGAGTTTGAACGTAGTACAAACTCGATAAGGAGAAGAGGGAAATGAGATGGAGAAAACGTGGGAAAATATAAGAAAACTGGAGAAAAGTAGAAAAAATATGGAAACAAACAAACAAGCATATGGAAGAGACCATAGTACATAGGAGATAGACCATAGGAGAAAAATAAAGGAGAAGTAGAAAGAGGTGAAAGAGAAGAAAGAAAAGCATGAGAGAATTGGAGGAAGAGAGAAATTTGCAATAAGGGTCGTCTCGAATGGTAGAGAAGTCATTGGGTTGTTGTATACCCGTACCTCTTGTTCCAACACTTTTTCTACTTCATCTCCTCCTCCTCCTGCTCCTCCAACACCTCCTCCCCCTCCTCCTCCACCTATTTCTCCTCTTCCTTCCCTCCTCCTTTTCCTCCTCTTCATCCTACTCATCCTCCTCCTCATCCTCATTCATCTCCTCCTTAACACTCCCCTCTTCATTCTTCTTCACCCCATCCTCCTCCTCATCCTCCTCTACACCCTCCCCTACTCCTCCCTCTCCTCCACCCTTGAGGAGATAGTGGTCCAACAACTTACTTCCGACTTGGAAATTGGCTACAGACATCCGATCCGGTTATTGGTGTTGTTGTTGTCTTCCAATGGTCCTCGACCTCTTTTATGGTTTGGCGACATGCTTTGGGGTTTGGTTGAAACTCCAACCACAGAGGAAGCAGAGAAACCTCCCACGCAAGTTCATACTAAAGCTGCTATTTATGGAATTGAGCTATTTTCATGAAGCTGAGATTATGATCATTGGTATAGCAGGATTAATTTAACTTGTCAGAAAACAGCTGTTTCGGCAATCAGTAAATATTGATTTTACGCAGCTTTGACACAATAATCCTAAGTCTTAAAAGTCTTGAAGACCTTTAAAATCTTTAAAATACCTATTTAAGAAGACCTTTCAAAGAATACCTTTTTAAAAGACCTTTTCAATAATCTGCGAGATTCAGCATTTGAAGGTTAAGTATTGTGATACTGATCGTCGAAACAGCTGTTTTCCGACAAGTTATATAATTAATCCTGCTATAGCAATGTGCTGCTTCATCATATGATGGGTACTGTATAAAATATCCACGTTTTGCAGTATCGGAGAATATAATTCAAAAGGATGAGAAATACAGTATGTTAAATTGAATTTATTTCGATTTTAGGAAAATTAAAGTATTTATTTTTTATTGCAAAATAATTCGACACTTTTTCTTTTCACCCTTCTGCTCATCCTTCTCCTCCTCCTCCTCCTTCTCCTCCTCCTCCTCCTCCTCCTCCTCCTCCTTATCGTCCTACTCCACCTTCTCTTCCACCTCCTTCTCCTCATACATTAATTATTACAAATTAATATATTATAGTAGATTCATGGATATAAAAGATGAAAAAGTTTCATAAAATAACATGGAATACAATAGTTTTATAAATTAATCTAATTCTATTTCATTGATTCAATGTCGACTAACAAACTTGAACTAACCCAGTGTTCAATTGAGGCTTGATACAGGAGTTCCGTCTAGACAGAAAGCTCCAAACACAAACGGCATTATTCTTCAGCCGAAGTTTGTTAAAGGGGAGTGTACGACAACCGCCAACAGAATAATTTCTCGCGTATCAGATAGCAACAGAATTTAATTTCCGGGCTCAAACAAAGCGACACACAACAGACCAAACGGTCACGGAATTTGCTGCGAGTGTTTGATTTTTTCCTCTTTCCCTCCCTCTTTTTCCCTTCATCCCCTCTCTTTTCCCCTCCATATCCCGTTTCAAGTCTGTACCTACCAGATAAATAAACAGTGTTAACACACTCCCGTAGGTGAACCAGATTTGGGCAAACACTGGAATGTATGTTTTTCAGGCACTTGGATGTATGTTTATGGATCTATAGATATGTATGGATACATATAGATATATAAATACGTTTGTTGGGTCTATTTTTTGGTGGTACACAGGCTGTGATATGTGCAGACACTCTTTTTTCTGTAATCTCTTTTTGTGAGAGCCTTTTGATATGTTGTAGCGTAACCTACAATGCCCAACTTAATTTTTGTTATTGTTCATAGAATTGTTGCCGTGAATTTTTTGATCTGTTTTTGGCACGCTTGTGTTAAAAAAAGCGTACGGGGATTTTTTGCGTGACTTGCTCTTGTGATAAACAATTTTTCAATTATGTAGAATTAAATGAGTTATGTTAAACGTGTAATGTCATTAATGATTGATTTCTATTGTTCAAAACATTGTAGAACAATTTTACGTTTGTATGATGCTATTGATAGAGAATGTTTGTTTTTTATCAATAATTCTGATATTGTTGTTTCTTTTGAAGAAATGAGTTAAGTTATTAATGGTTAGATAATATTCTTTTTCTTCTGTTGGAAATTCCGTTCATCGAGCTTAGACTGAAGAAGTTATTGATCAATAATACTGGGTGATTCAAAAAGAATACCACAACTTTAAAAATTTGTATGTTATGAAAGAAGCATCATAGAACCTTCTGTTATACATCTTTACAAAGAGTATTTAGAGAAGTTTTTTTCATTCACAAACAAGTTCAGAGATGTTCAATATGATCCCTCCAGACACTCGAGTTATCAACAAACCTCCTCAAACTTGTTCCACACTATCTGTAGCATGATAGGCGTAACAGTTTGGATGGCTGCTGTTATTTCTCGTTTCAAATCATCAATGGTGGATGGATATTGATGATTTGGAACAAGAAATAACAGCTTATCAAACTGTTACGCCTAATATGCTACAGTGAGAGTGGAAAGAGTTTGAGGGAGGTTTTGGGTTGATATTGCTCGAGTGTCTGGAATGGTCACATTGAACATCTCTGAACTTCTTTGTAAGTGAAAAAAACATCTTTAATTACTCTTTGAAATGATGTATTAAAGAAGGTTCTATTATATTTCTTTCATTAAATACAAAGTTCTAAAGTTGTGGTATTCTTTTTGAATCACTCTGTATTTTATTCCATAGGTTTAAAATAATATTATGTTCTATTTTGTGATTTGGAATGAATTTTTGTGATTTTATCAATAAATTATGATTTTAACAATTTTTGATGTTTCTTTCGTAAAGAAGAATTGATTTATTAAATTGTAGGAGAAAAATGCATCAATGCACCTATACAACGTTATTCATAAGCAAACTTCAAATTAATTCTTTTGAAATACTGATCCACAATTATTTTGTAGAACCGAGTGGATTTTGTGTGATGTTACAATGAATAATGTATCTTTCTTTTATTCATATTGTTCACTCTTGAAAAGTTAGTGAATTTTTGTGAATAATGTATCTTTATTTTATTATTATTGTTTACTCTTGAAAAGTTAGTGAATTTTTGGGATGCTAGTAAAAATTGGCTTGAAATTTACATTCAGATTCCGTATTGTATAGAATTAAGTAAATCCTCTCCAAATTCTCCAAAGACTTGTCACCTGGCCCCTACCCCCGACCCTATTGAAAACGCTGTGTGGAAACTAAAACTTGTGTACCAAAGAAAAATCCAAAAAAATTTATAAGCTTTCAGTAAGAAAATGTTTTGATATAGCCTAAATAAGACCGTCTCCTCTGTAATATACATTTATACATACAATATAATAATTATGTGTAGCCAACCCAAACAAAAATGAAAACTCTGTTCTAAAATAAAAGCCATTGACATTGAAGAAAACATTTGGAAGAAATTTTGGGGGAGGGCAAGGGCGCTCAATCTCACCCACTTAAAATCACGAATTAGAAATATGGTAAACTTTCAGAAATCATACTCTCAGTGTTTGAGCTAACAAGTTTTTATGAATTTTCTAATATTATTGAGCGCCCTCGCCCTCCCCAAAATTTCTTCCAAATTTTTCTTCAATGTCAATGGCTTCCAGAACAGAGTTTTCATTTTTGTTTGGGTTGGCTACACATAATTATTATATTGTATGTATAAATGTATATTGCAGAGGGAGACGGGTTTCTTATTTAGGCTATATCAAAACATTTTCTTACTGAAAGCTTATAAATTTTTTTGGATTTTTTCTTTGGTACACAAGTTTTAGTTTCCACACCAGCGTTTTCAATAGGGTCGGGGGTAGGGACGGGTGACGAATTCTTTTTTGGAGAATTTTTTGGAGAGGATATCAGTTTTTTTTTTAATCACCTTCTTGTTATGGAGGTAAAACACTGCAAACACAATGGATGGGGAGAGAGTTAATTTTTTTTAAAAAGTGAAATGCTATGTTATTTGATAAAAGATATTTTATCCTCACTATTTGGGTGCTACAAAATAATTCTAGCTATAAGTGAGCCAGTTATGGTTAATACTGAATGAACAAACAAGACGTTGTGACTGTGTCTGTTTATGATAGTCAAACATTGACTATCCAGACTTTAACGACATATCATTGTAGCAACATTAATTCATGTATAAGCAGTTATCCACAAAGTTTGTTAAATAAGATTGAGATTTTGAACTTAGATTGAAATTTTAACCCATTACGATAGGTCACATGACCACTTTTAATGAAAAAAAATATTTTGTAATCGAAAAATGAAATCCTTGTAAAAATTTGCCTAACACAATAATTATACATTCCAGGAACAAAATTCTCAAATTTTCCCCATTAATGATAATGTTTAAAAAATATTTTCATTGGAATATCTAGTGGAACGGTCGTTCCACCACCCGTCCCCCCCGTGATACGAATGAAAGACCGGGACCACTATATATTCTGTAACGAACTTCCCTTTGATGTTCGCATGCCGCCATCTCAATTTACGCGGAAGGTAGTGAAAATTTTAAAATGTTGTAATGACATTATTTTCTTAGATTTTTGAGCGCTTTCATTTAAGATCAGAACGAACTTTCTACGATATAAATTGCAAAGATACTATATACGGGTATTTTGTCATTTTACTAATTTTGGGATTTTTCAATTTTTTTCAACTTTGAGCACTTGATGTGAAAAATCTGTAATGAGTTGAGATTTCGGACTACCAAAAGCGATTGAAGACATGTTTAAACTATTTACATTTAAAATTTCAAATCATTTAATGCCCGATTAAGCTCTGTAGCTCTGTCCGAATAAAAATTAAAGTTGCAATTTAAAGTTAGAATTTGAAGCTTTTTATCGAATGTAAACAGGGCCACCCAGGAACATGGCCTAGACACTCGAAATGTGACGTCATGGCTAAGAGGCCTACCACTCCACTATACTGTTCATAAACAGCCACTGATCACAACCAAGTTTGAATATTTAAATTTTTATTATTTGAAAATAAATAAATAGACCTACTTACCCACCAAAAGGTAATTGTGCAGTTGAAATAAACTCGAGACGAGAAAAACCAAACACGAATTCCAATTTTAATGGAGGGATAAGTTGTAAACATGAGTTGTTATGGACACGATGTGATGACGTCAGCTGCACGTTTAAATTCAGTGTCTAGCTAGACCATGTTCCTAGGTGGCTCTGATGTAAATGTCGCGATCCTAGCTGTTAAAAACTAAAAGTTTCACACTGTTGCCACCGCCAAATTCGACCTTTTCAATAATAGCCCAGTAAAATATTGTCATCAAAAATAGGGTCTACCTTGTATGAAATGGGATAGTCGGTTTTTTTTTTTTTAGTAATGTTTATGGTAGTCCTGGGATGCTAAATCCAAGTTTCAGACCTAGGCAAACTACCGGATCATCTCCAAAAATCGTACAAAATGGCGGAATTTTGCACTTTTTTTATGTTTGGCTAATTTTCACCCTGAAGAGTCTGTTTTTCATAGAGGATATTGTGCATATTTCTTAAAGTATATCAAATTACCTTCAATTTGAGACCAAATTTATCATTGTATGCCCAACCTTTTGCGAGATACAGCTCTTCAAAGTTCATAAAATTAACGAGAATTTACCCTTTTTTTCAATTTTTCGCAATTTTGACCCTGAAGAATCACTTTTTCATATAGGACATTCAACATAGGGTTGAAAGTAAATTTAAATACCTACAATTTGATACCTGATTGGTTATTGTAGGCCCAACCGTTTGCGAAATACAGCTCTTCAAAGTTCATCAAATTGTTGAATTTTTCCACTTTTTCTACATTTCTTCAATTATGACCCTGAAGAATCATTCTTCCATATAGAACATTCAACATAGTTTTGGAAGCTGATTCAATTACCAACAATTTGAGACCAAATTTGTTATTGTAGGCTCAACCGTTTGCGAAATACAGCTCTTCAAAGTTCATCAAATTATCGTAATTTTTCACTTGTTTTTACATTTGGTCAATTCTGACCATGAAGTAACACTTTCTCATATAGGACATCCAACATATTTCTCAAAGTATATTAAACATATTTAGTATATTACCTACAATTTGAGACTGAATTGGTCATTGTGGGCCTAATAGTTTGCGAGATATAGGCCTTCAAGGAGATTAGTAGAAGTCTACTCACATTTAAAATTTCAAATCATTCAATGTCCAATTAAGCTCTGTAGTTCTGTCCAAATAATAATTAAAGTTGCAATATTTGGAATTTGAAGTTTTATCAAATGTAAATTTCGCGATCCTAGTGGTTAAAAATTGAAAGCTTGGCAACATTTGACATTTTCAATAAGCAGCGTAACCAGCATTTGAAAATAACAAAGAGATAGGAGTGAGAGGGTATGAAGGTGTTTACGTTCTTTATTTTATTTGTAGATTGATAAAGTAATAGGTAATGTTGAACTGTCTCACATTATATCATACAAAATCAAGTGAAACCAAATAATCAGACTATTTTTTGCATACTCCGCCAGAGACAGTGTTTGACAATAGGTACACTGTGTTATCTTCACTTCAGTTCTTTCAGAGGAGACGTTAAGCCGTCGGTCCCGACTGCCTAAAAAGTAGTCGTCATATATCTCATCATCACCCCACTCATTACCCACGCACAAGCCTAGAGCTCATGTGGGCATCATCCTCAGAAAAAAAAAAAAGAATAAAAAAAAGTTCATTTCATTTGTAGATCAACAAAATAGAGTTTTTCTGCACTTAAGTGGCGTTGCAGTAAGTACACATAATTTCATTTCATAAGTGGTGATATGATCTATTAAAGTGGGTTAAAATTCACGGAGAAAATCGAATATTCCAATGAAAATATTTTTTGAAACATCATCATTAATGGGGAAAATTTGAGAATTTTGTTCCTGGAATGTATAATAATGGTGTTAGGCAAATTTTTACAAGGATTTCATTTTTCAATTACAAAATATTTTTTTCATCAAAAGTGGTCATGTGATCTATCGTAATGGGTTAAAATTTCAATCTAAATTCAAAATCTCAATCTTATTTAACAAACTTTGTGGATAACTGCTTATACATGAATGAATGTTGCTACAATGATATGTCGTTAAAGTCTGGATAGTAAATGATAAGGTGTGATGCAACAGACACAGTCACAACGTCTTGTTTGTTCATTCAGTATTAACCATAACTGGCTCACTTATAGCTAGAATAATTTTGTAGCACCCAAATAGTGAGGATAAAATATCTTTATCAAATAACATAGCATTTCACTTTAAAAAATTAACTCTCTTCCCATCCATTGTGTTTGCAGTGTTTTACCTCCATAACAAGAAGGTGATTAAAAAAACTGATATCCTCCAAAAATTCTCCAAAGAATTCGTCACCGTCCCCTAGACCCTATTGAAAACGCTGGTGTGGGAACTAAAATTTGTGTACCCAAGAAAAATCCAAAAAAATTTATAAGCTTTCAGTAAGAAAATGTTTGATATAGCCTAAATAAGAAACCCGTCTCCCTCTGCAATATACATTTATACATACAATATAATAATTATGTGTAGCCAACCCAAACAAAAATGAAAACTTTGTTCTGGAAGCCATTGACATTGAAGAAAAAATTTGGAAGAAATTTTGGGGGAGGGCAAGGGTGCTCAATAATTTAGAAAATTCATAAGAACTTGTTAGCTCAAACACTGAGAGTATGATTCCTGAAAGTTTAGCATATTTCTAATTCGTGATTTCAAGTGGGTGAGATTGAGCGCCCTCGCCCTCCCCCAAAATTTCTTCCAAATTTTTTCTTCAATGTCAATGGCTTCCAGAACAGAGTTTTAATTTTTGTTTGGGTTGGCTACACATAATTATTATATTGTATGTATAAATGTATATTGCAGAGGGAGACGGGTTTCTTATTTAGGCTATATCAAAACATTTTCTTACTGAAAGCTTATAAATTTTTTTTGGATTTTTTCTTTGGTACACAAATTTTAGTTTCCACACCAGCGTTTTCAATAGGGTCGGGGGTAGGGGACGGGTGACGAATTCTTTTTTGGAGAATTTTTTGGAGAGGATTCGATTTTCTCCGTGAATTTTAACCCACTTTAATAGATCATATGACCACTTATGAAATGAAATTATGTGTACTTACTGCAACACCACTTAAGTGCAGAAAAACTCTATTTCGTTGATCTACGAATGAAATGAACTGAAGTGAAGATAACACAGTGTGATTTGAAATTTTAAATGTGAGTAGACTTCTACTAATCTACTTGAAGGCCTATATCTCGCAAACTATTAGGCCCACAATGACCAATTCAGTCTCAAATTGTAGGTAATATACTAAATATATTTAATATACTTTGAGATATATGTTGGATGTCCTATATGAAAAAGTGATACTTCACGGTCAAAATTGACCAAATGTAAAAACAAGTGAAAAATTACGATAATTCAATGAACTTTGAAGAGCTGTATTTCGCAAACGGTTGAACCTACAATAACAAATTCAGTCTCAAATTGTAGGTAATTGAATCAGCTTTCAAAATTATGTTGAATGTTCTTTATGAAAAAATGATTCTTCAGACGTCTTAATTGAAGAAATGTAGAAAAAGTGGAAAATTCAACAATTTGATAAACTTTGAAGGCTTACAGATATCGTAAACTATTGGGTCTACAATAATCTATTTGGTCTCAAATTGTAGATGTTCAAATTATCTTTCAAAACTTTGCTGAAAGTCACATTCGAAAAAGTGATGCTTCACGGTCAAAATTGACCAAATGTAAAAACAAGTGAAAAATTACGATAATTTGATGAACTTTGAAGAGCTGTATCTCGCAAACGGTTGGGCCTACAATAACCGATTAGGTATCAAAATGTAGGTATTCGAATTTACATTCAACCCTATGTTGGATGTCCTTCATGAAAAAGTGATTCTTCAGGGTCAAAATTGCGAAAAATTGAAAAAAGGGTAAATTTTTGTTAATTTTATGAACTTTGAAGAGCTGTATCTCGCAAACGGTTGGGCATACAATGATAAATTTGGTCTCAAATTGAAGGTAATTCAATATACTTGGAAAAATATTTACAATGTCCTACATGTAAAAGTGATTCTTCAGGGTGAAAATTACAAACGTAAAAAGTGCAAAATTCCGCCATTTTTACGATTTTGGAGATGATCCGGTAGTTTGCCTGGGTCTAAAACTTGGATTTAGCATCCCAGGACTACCATAAACATTACTAAAAAGAAACCGACTATCCCATTTCATACAAGGTAGACCCTATTTTGATGACAATTTTACTGGGCTATTATTGAAAAGGTCGAATTTGGCGGTGGCAACAGTGTGAATCACTTTCAGTTTTTAACCGCTAGGATCGCGACATTTACATCAGGGCCACCTAGGAACATGGTCTAGCTAGACACTGAATTTAAACGTGCAGCTGACGTCATCACATCGTGTCCATAACAACAACTGATGTTCACAACTCATGCCTCCATTGAAATTGGAATTCGTGTTTGGTTTTTCTCGTCTCGAGTTCATTTCAACTGCACAATTACCTTTTGGTGAGTGAGTAGGTCTATTTATTTATTTTCAAATAATAAAAATTTAAATATTCAAACTTGGTTGTGATCAGTGGCTGTTTATGACAGTATAGTGGAGTAGTAGGCCACTTAGCCGTGACGTCACATTTCGAGGGTCTAGGCCTTGTTCCTGGGTGGCCCTGTTTACATTCGATAAAAAGCTTCAAATTCTAACTTCAAATTGCAACTTTAATTTTTATTCGGACAGAGCTACAGAGCTTAATCGGACATTAAATGATTTGAAATTTTAAATGTAAATAGTTTGAACATGTCTTCAATCGCTTTTGGTAGTCCGAAATCTCAACTCATTACAGATTTTTCACATCAAGTGCTCAAAGTTGAAAAAAATTGAAAAATCCCAAAATTAGTAAAATGACAAAATACCCGCATATAGTATCTTCGCGAATTTACATCGTAGAAAGTTCGTTCTGATCTTAAATGAAAGCGCTCAAAATCTAAGAAAATAATGTCATTACAACATTTTAAAATTTTCACTACTTTCCGCGTAAATTGAGATGGCGGCATGCGAACATCAAAGGGAAGTTCGTTACAGAATATATAGTAGTCCCGGTCTTTCATTCGTATCACGGGGGGGACGGGTGGTGGAACGACCGTTCCACTAGATTTTGTACGATTGAGATTACTCGAATATTTCAAGGTGATCCAATCAAAATTTCATCTCTAAAGTTTACAAGCCAAACCAAATTCTGCACTTAATGTTACAAGCCAGTCTAAATTGAACAACAAATAATGAAACAAGCCTATGAACTAATGAACTCTACACAAATTATATAAAATGTGTGGTACAATTCATCTGTGTTATGATACATATGTATACATATGTATACATGTGCAATATCAGAAAGCAGAAATTTTATAGACGAAGTTACACCGTACATCAGTTACGTTGACAATATACACATGTACACATCAGAAAAACCTATCTAATACAAATAGTCTATATCTATTGTGTAGCGAGTATAAATCTTATACACAGTATACGAGTAGAATATCTGGTGGATTCCAAATTCATCACCATCATCATCTGAAGTATAGAGTAGGAGCGTCACTTTTCCCTCTATTAGCGCCAAAATATTTTTGAATCAGTGATGCCACAACAACAACTGCCACTAACTCAATTATTCATTGGCCGATTCTGATCGAATGCAAATATGATCTCGGCGACATCCAATAATAATTGGGAATTGATGTCAGCGGGCCAATTTCAACAATTCCCGATGAAATTTCACATCTATTCGAGTTCGACAACAATCCATCCCGGCCCCGGTTAGCGGTGGAATTTCACATCGAGTTCAGTAGAACAACACAGGCAATAATTAGTTGAGCCAATATTTTGAGACACACAGGTGGCTGAACAGTCATTATTTTTCGAATTTGCCCTCTGGCAGGATTTGGGTCAGTAGCATTGCAATGTTGTTGCAACCGTAATTGGTGTAATATGGGCGTAATATGAGAAAGTGGCACTCCAATGATCGTTTCAGCCTACAGAATGGATTTGAATTGATTTTCAATCTTTACCAGGGGACTTTGAGCCTTCGGTCGCGTCTACCTAAAAAGCAGTCGTTCAATTCTTCTCTCATCATCACCCCTACGTTCAGTTTCCACTCAGTTTTAGTTCAGTTTCAGTCCGACTCCAGATCCAATTTCTGTTTAGTTACCATTCAGTTCCACAAACGATTTTGAACGGGAACTGAACTCAATCCAATCGAAAACTGAACTGAAACTTAATAGGAACTGAACTGAAACTAAATGGAAACAGAGCTGAAACTTGATGGAAACTGAACTGAAAATCAATAGAAACTAAACTTAAACTATATCAGAATAACCGTGTTTCATAATTCAATAATTGCTTCGTAGTTAAATAATTTTTACCAATTAAACTATTATTATATTACAAGAGTGAATAAGTAGTTTGAGCTTCCATTAAATATAGGTATATTCATTTAATTAGGCGGATGGAGAAAATGTTTATTTAATATTGGAGTGGTCCGTAGCCGAGTGCGATAAGCGCCTGACTGATAATCCAAAGGTTCCAAGATCGAATTTCTAAGGTAACGGGTGATGTTCTATTGTATTTCTCGTTCACATAAATACTGTATATAACATGAGAAAACATTTTAAAAATAAATTAACAGTACATCACCCATTACCATAGAAATGTTCAATGGAAGTTATTCGTCATCGTTAAAAATTAAATGAATATTACTATAGATATGTGTTTAGTGCTGTGTTTTAGTGTTACATCTTTTTCGGACTTTATAAAATCAAATAATACTTTTTTCAAATGCTGATGTCTGTTTTCTATGTGAAAACAAACTTCCACCATGTTCCCTATCAAGGGATAATTGGTTATGTTGGTGAAGTGGAACAACCCTACTCGGGACTCCCCACTATTAAAAGCCATACGCTGAATAAATAAATAAATAAAAACTATAGATATTTATTTTGTATGGTTTTTTATTGAAGGGGACACTCTTACAGGTAGATTCTACTTCGCTTCATTGTCTTATCCAAGGCCTTCAATTGTTGGCACAGGAGTAAGTCCCACTAAAGTTGGTACGCAGCAAAACTAAAACATTCAAAATATTCATAAACTTGAAATGGACATTGTTTGAACTTGGACTAGCCAAACTTGAGTCAACCCTACTGGGTGCAATATGAAGTTCATTGCTCTCCCCCCCTCCAACATCACTCCTAACTATAACTCAGCCCCCCCCCCCCCACAATAACAATGTGTCAAGCGACGGTCAAACTTGTTTCAAGGGCACCGGGGGGGATCGACCCTGAATCGAGCAACTTATAAATAGGCCATAATCGGCTAAACTTGCAAATTGATGGTCCAGAATAGATTCAGACTGTCTTTCACACGGTCTTCATAGATAGAGAAAAGGTGTCTGCTACAAAACAAGGGAGACGCATGAGTAGAATTGGTGAGATTCAACTAATCATCATGACAAAAAAATTCATTACAATTGTGGATCAGTCATAATAGCATACCAGTATCATAAACAAGTATTTTGGGGAATCCAATCCAAAACATATTTACAGTTTACAGTAACTGTAAACTGTAAATATGTTTTACATTTACAGTTAAATAACTGTTTTACATAACAGTTAAATAACTGTTATTTCAATATCATAAGTGTAACATACGAGAAAATCAGAAAATACCCTAAATCAATTAATGAAAATCAGAGACCCTGAACTAATCAGGAGTGACCTGAAAACTCTGACATCAGACCTGAGCTAGCCAGGTTACACGAAATTATTATTATTATTAATGAAAAACAAGAATGTTACTCAATGAAACTTACTAATCCACAACATTATCCAAAGTTATTTGAATCTCATGAATATAACATACCAGAAAATCAGGGAATACTTTAGCTCAGTTGATGGACGCATTTGAGCAACAAATGAGAACATATTATTTTTAGTTATTAGTAGCTTGGGCTATTCGGGAAAGCATCCTCACAATAAACTTGAGTCTTCTTCAAGATCAAGGGATCATCTATCAATGTTCACAGAATCTTTCACATTAAACATAATACAGAGTGATTTTTTAGTCCTGTTACCCCATGTTAAGTGGGTGGTAATTTACTTGACGGAAATTTGCTTTGTCACACGAATTAGTCCTACTCAATCGGTATACACATGGTAGTGTGAGTTGATTAACCTAGAGCTAGGCCTATGTAACATTCTGTGTGGATTCCAGTCATCTTATGAGCAGAATGTCATTTACCATAGAACAACGGATTTTCTGTAAGAGTTCTTTGGTGGTCGAATATTAAGCAAGGGTTCATGGCCTCCAAGGTCGCCAGACTAAGACCTGACTAAGTCAGAGGTCTTTAAAAACAATCTTCACAATATTGATGAACTTACAGCCAATATTACAGACTTAATCACAAATGTTTCCAGTGCAACTCTCAAAAAGGTTTCTGTTAATATGGTGAAAAGTCAGATCGTGTGTAACCTCAATGAGTGGACATTTTGAGCATATTATTTAATAATCTTTAGTAACTAATAAATGTGTGTAATAAAATATTAAATTTATGTTGTATATAACATCTATACGTTTTTATTCCAACTAAATTTCCGTTTTATATATTACATTAAAAATTGGGTAACAGGACTAAAAAATCACCCTGTATATCCAGTATCATCAACAATCACGTTTATGTTTCTAAAGGGACGGATTCAGAGATTCAAAAATCCTCACACGTCAGCCGAAACTTATTGTGTGTCCTCCTTAATCAACAAATAAATAGGAATAACATTGAGTGTCTCATTCAATTCTATCAAGCTAGATAACACTGTTCTCTCAAGCAACAACAAATTTTGTTGTATGTTTTCATACAGTTTTTGTTTTAAATTGTCAAAGGAAATAACAATCAATAAATGAAAAACTATAATTCTTCATAATAAAACCAGCAAGGGGAAAACAAACAATCAACTAATTCCAGTACAACAATCATAATCCCCTCTGTCATCATTCTCCTGTCAACAGAACATCCACAAATTGCATGTTCCATTCAAAAAACTGCCTCCCGTTCCTAAAAGCACACACACCAGCAAAAAATTACCAGACAATAAAACGCTGCTCCAGACACATAAAGCGGGTTATGATTTTATCAAGATTGTCGGTAAACAAATTTTTATGATGCACTGAAAAATTCCAACAGCAGCCGTATTTGAACAAAGAGGGTTGCAAGCCACCGGGGGGGGGGGAGGTTTAGGGGGCGCGATGTTTGTTTGTTTTAACATTATTGTCCCACAACAGAATTGGAGCGCGGATTTTGGTGTCAGAAGTGGGATAGGTTTGGTGTCCTGCAGACAGGATTGTTGGGGGGGGGGGTCACCTGGAGGGAGACTGGATTTGAAGAGGGCCTTGAGGGGGCACAGAAGAGGGGTCGGGAGGGTGGTTATTGAGGGGAGACTTGTGGCGGGGGAGGAACAAGGGACAGAGGGATGGCTCCAGGGCTTGGGACAAACTGAGAATGGAAAATTTGTTTACCCAAAAGGTCTGCATTTTATTGACAGATCGTTTGTCTGTCTATTGTTGTTCCCTCGTGGGTTCACCTGTCAATGTGTGTGTGTGTCAGAGTAGAATACTCTGAAGTCTGAAGCTATGTGTGTTGATGTCTGTACTCGCTTTGTTTTTGAAAATTGTATTGATTGAACAGTTTTCTGTCTTGAAAAACTGAATACAACGAGTTCGGACACAGAAAGGACAAGATTTTGTTTTGTCTTATAGTTTAGCATAGCACTCTTCCCCTTCCCCTAATTTTATAGAATACTTCAAAGTCTATAGTTGTGTTTGGTGTTTTCAAAACTTGCTATGTTTTTGAAAATTGCATGGATTCAATGCAAAAAAAAAATGATTTGTTGTAGTCACAATAAATAAACGAGTCAATTTCTACAGTTTCGACAATTTCTGTTCCACTTCTCTCACATATTTTCTTTTTTCTCTCCTACTTTCTTCTACTTATTTTCTTCGAAAAAACTTACTCTGTTGTTTCTTATTCTCCTCTCATATTTTTTGGATTCTTTTTATTTTTTATTTCTCTTCTTCTTCGTCTTCTTCTACTCCTCCTCCTCCTGCTCCTTCTTCTCCTTCTTCTTCTTCTTCTTCTTCTTCTTCTTCGCCTCTTCTTCTTCTTCTCCTCCACCCTTCTTCTTTCTTCTTCTTCTTCTTCTTCTTCTCCTTCTTGTTCTTCTTCTCCTCCTCCTGCTCCTTCTTTTTTCTTCTTCTTCTTCTTCTTCTTCTTCTTCTTCTCTAGCCCTTTCTAGTCCTTGTCTACATCCAGCTCCTCCTACCCGTCATCAGACTTTCTCATCTCCTTTACGTAAGACACAAATATAGCAGGATCCTTTTAACTTGTCAGAAAACATATGATCGACGAGCATATGATCACAATACTTAACCTACAAATGCTGAATCTCGCAGATTATTGGAAAGGTCTTTTAAAAAGTTATTCTTTAATAGGTCTTCTTTAAAAAGGTCGTTTAAAGACTTTAGAGGTCTTTAAGACTTTTAAGTCTTTTGATTATTGTGGCACTGCATAATTATTACCAAAACAGCTGATTTCTGACAAGTTGAATGGATCGCGCTATAACAGATGTGCGGAAAATTTTGTAACCAAGCTCGGATTCAACCCCCATTGTCAGTCACCAAACCCCCCTCTTTGCCATTGGTCTACCCTTCACAGCTATCATCTCACTAGGCAAATCTCAACTGACTGACAATCATTTTCACAAGAGTAGCTGTCCAGTGCCTGGTCAACCCTAACGAATAATAATTGTCTGTTCTGTCTGTCTCTTCATTCTCTCCTTCACTTTGTACTCCTCCTCCCCTTCTTCTTCTTCTACTCCTACTTCCTCTTCTCCCTCTTCTTCTTTACTCCTCCTCCTCCCACTCATCCTTCTCCTTCTTCTCCTTCTCCTCCTCACCCTCCTTGTCCTCTTCTTCTTCTTCTTTTTTTTCAGTTCTTCTCCTTCTTCATCTTATTCCTCCTCTTCTTCTTCTTCATCTTATTCCTTCCTCTTCTCTTCTTCTTCTTCTTTTTCTCTTCTTCTCCTTCTTCATCTTATTCCTTCCCCTCTTCTTCTTCTTCTTCTCAACCTCTTCTTTTTCCTCTTCTTTTCCTCAGCTTCTTTCTTTTTCTTCTTCTTCTTCTTCTTCTTCTCACCCTCCTTCTCCTCTTCTTCTTCTTCTCCTTCTTCTTCTTCTTCTCCTCCTCACCCTCCTCTTCATCCTCTTCTTCTTCTTCTTCTTCTTTTTCTTCTTCTTCTTATTTTCCTACTATTCCTCTACGTTCATATTCTCTCTCCAACGTTTCCTCCACAATTCGCTCAATCAAAGTGACAAGCCGTATACAGAATTCATACAATATCATCTGCTGCCCAACAAACCCTTGTCGCTGTCACATGTCCGATTTTGATTGGTCAATATCATAAGAATGGGGTCCATCCAATTTTTTGTTTGCTCCAAGCTATTCATTCGAGCTACACTTGAAAAAACCCGCAGTAATTGTTTAGTACAATATTATTAAAAGCTTGAATCATGAATGTGACGAGATGAGGACAACAAATAAAGATCTTGTAGAATTGGACGATGTACAATAATTATTGTACGATGTATAGCAGGATCCTTTTAAATTGTCAGAAAACACCTGATTGATGTACGCTCGTTTACTAACGTTAAATCAGCTGTTTTCTGACAAGTTAAAAGACTCCTGCTATATAATTGCTACGTACAATACTTTTTAATGAAACACAAATAATGATGAGTGTGATCTGTTCAGGACAATATTGAGCCTGTACGATGTACTAACAATAGAAACATTATTCTTTCTAAATAATTTATATTAACTTCCCATTTATAAATAACCCTGTTTATCACTATGATGATGTAATAATTATATTTTTTTCAAAATAAGTTTTATAATTCACTCTTAAATAATGTGAAAGTACGGGCTGGTTCATGAGCTGGATTTAGCCAAGTCCTAGACTAGAATGGGTGGCCACCGTAGTATCTACAAGCGTTAGCGTCGACACTATGTACTAATGGCTCTCTATGCTGCTAACCTACTAACCTGTCGAGACAAACGTTTTAGACTAGGACTTGGCTAAATCCCGAGCTTATGAACCTGCCCTAAAGCTTCAGATAAAAAATCTAACTTGTACTATCAATAATACAGTACGATAAATAAGTACAGTATTTCAATTTTTTAAATTGAACATAGAATTGTATTCTGTGTCTGTAATATAATCATTATTGTATTATTTTTGGAAGAGTAAAATTATATTTGGTTCGAAGGCCAAGCCAACATTTTCTTGAAGCAATCTGCCACCTACAAGATCTATTGGTCAGCTGTTCAACACCCCCCCTCCCCAACACCCCGAATGATGGATGAGAAACAAGGCAGTCGATTCGTCCCCTGAGACCTCTGCTTAGGGGGGGAGGGGGTAAGGGCTCAAGAAAACCAAGACACCCCCTACAAGGCATCTATCTATCAATCTGGACTTGGAATCCCCCTCGAACTCCTTCCTTGACTTGACCAGATTTGGACTGTTGCTTCCCCCCCCCCAGCTTCTTAGCTTCTTAGCTCCTAACATTTTGAGCCTGTACGATGTACTAACAATAGAAACATTATTCTTTCTAGATAATTTATATTAACTTCCCATTTATAAATAACCCTGTTTATCACTATGATGATGTAATAATTATATTTTTTTCAAAATAAGTTTTATAATTCACTCTTAAATAATGTGAAAGTACGGGCCGGTTCATGAACTCGGGATTTAGCCAAGTCCTAGACTAGAATGGGTGGCCACCGTAGTATCTACAAGCGTTAGCGTCGACACTATGTACTAATGGCTCTCTATGCTGCTAACCTACTAACCTGTCGAGACAAACGTTTTAGACTAGGAATTGGCTAAATCCCGAGCTCATGAACTTGCCCTAAATCTTCAGATAAAAAATCTAACTTGTACTATCAATAATACAGTACGATAAATAAGTACAGTATTTCAATTTTTTAAATTGAACATAGAATTGTATTCTGTGTCTGTAATATAATCATTATTGTATTATTTTTGGAAGAGTAAAATTATTTTTGGTTGGAAGTTCAAGCCAACATTTTCTTGAAGCAATCTGCCACCTACAAGATCTATTGGTCAGCTGTTCAATACCCCTCCCACCAACACCCCTGAATGATGGATGAGAAACAAGGCAGTCGATTCGTCCCCTGAGACCTCTGCTTGGGGAGAAGGGCTCAAGAAACCAAGACACAGGCATCTATCTATCAATCTGGACTTTCCCCTCGAACTCCTTCCTTGACTTGACCAGATTTGGACTGTTGCTTCCCCACTAGCTTCTAGCTCCTAACATTGGTCTGTCCGTCTTCAACTGGGAATCTTGGCGAGAAATTGTAGGTTGGCTCATAGTGACGTGATTAACAGCTTCCTAAATGATGCACTAGTGAGTGAGTAATACACTAATCATGATTAGTGAAGATGCACTAAGTTACTAGACGTGAAAGAAAGGTTATTTCCTTCGTGTATTACAGTTTCCTCTTTTCCAAATCTTCTTCTTTCTTCTTATCACGACAGTCTTCTTATTCTAAAAATTTGTGAATGATTAGGGCTAAGAACATTGATAGGCCATTCTCCGACCTTTGAAATTTGACTATTCTGTATAAGCACACTATACTGCAGAGCGTTCATTAAATCACGCATATCAACTGTTTTGAATCAATGTATTTTATTGGATATCATTTATTTGTCATTGTTACAATTTTTATTAACATATAAATTTATATACTGATGTATGTACTTACTTCCAACATCTCATTTCTTATAACATCTGTTAAAAATGGCTTCCCTGTTCATTAATACAAGCGCGTATTCATTTTACCATGCTTGTCGACAGTTTGTCAATCACGCCTACATTAATATTGGTAATCTCTTCATTTATGCCCGGCTTTTCAGTCGTTCAGTAAACTTATTGAATCAATAACATTTTTTCTGTCATTTGAAAACACATGGTTATTGATTCAATAGTGCTATTGGATTCATAAACTGTCTATTGAGCGACTGAGAAACCGGGCATTAGTGTATGAGGACTACTTTTCTGATCACTTTCTCCAAAATAGCCTTATTGGAAAAATCTGGAGGCTTGAATCAGGAGGCCGTCATGGCCATAACCTTCTCTTGGGAAAACTTACAATCTTATTTAAATCTTAACAATAATGCAGACCTTATGTAACCTGTACACACAATAATGTATTGGGGTTCAAATCTATTGTCCACATTACAGTGATGCTATCTTTCAGTAGTCACGAGAATCAATATGAAAATCATCCTATTTACAGGCTTTTCAATTTGTATGTGTGCGACGTAATGAACGCACTGTATAAGCATCTTGTCTTGACTGATCTATGAGGTTTTTTATTATGTCACACCTGAATAATTAATAATATCAAACTGGAATAATCAAATGACAGGTTAAGAATCTGCTACGCCCTTTACCGGCAAAACTGAAGCTACGCTCAAGCTCTCAAGCTTGAAATATCTATGCTCAAGCTATACCTCATGATTCTTCGACAGTCACATCAATCTCAAACCCCAAATAATATCACAACAATGCTTTCTTGTTACAGGAAATATTCTAGTCATGCTCGCGGCAAAATAAAAATTATATGTTTTCATACAGTTTTTCTCCAGTTCAACCCATGTTTGAGTGACAAAATACATCATCTGGACAACAAAAACCCGCACAAAAGACAAAGAAACTCTTCCTCGAGGGTAGCTATATTAATAGCGGTCTTCAAGAACAAAAGCAGACATTCTGCACGGTCAGCAAAATGATAAGAAATGAGCGCCCCACCCCCCACCACACTCCAGCATCTGATATATTATAAGGAAAGGACCCTCACATACTTAGGTCTGTCGTCATTTGTCACGAGTGAAATGTGCCTCTTGGGACAGTAAACCAATGTCCGGCAGCTATATCACATGAGTTAGAAGTCTGTTTATTATTGCAAATCGACAGTCTTTGGGTTTGATCTGCTTACGAGGCTTCTTCAAGACCCATCTTTGAAAAACAAGACCGTTTTATTTCGTAGAATGTTATCGAGAGTTAATATACGTACAATATTAAAAGAACGATTATTTTCGTGATAATTATATAATTTTTCAGTTCCAGTTCAATTACTGTGAAAAAAGCACGACTTATTAACTTTTTTACATACTTATCACTTATACTCTCATAAATAATAGACTACTCATTATATATATATGATAATATTTTTCATTATTATTATATAATTATACTTACAGTATTATAGACTATAATACTTATATATTAATAAATGCAGTTATTTGTGCTTAGATATTTTCTGCGGATGCCGTTCTACCAAATTGAAAGTGTATTGCTGAATACGAATGGAATGAATTTGATTTGATAATAAATAGGCACTAAATTGTATTTGAAGCATACTGTATAAAGAGGGTTGAATCCCGAACAATTTCTTTAATTTTGTGCTCTTCACTTTGTATGCTGAAGGATGGCGAATTCATGATTGTGTAAAGTATTCATTTTTTCTTCTCCTTATATTGCAGCCTAGTCTTGGAAATCACGAACAATCACTTTCTTCTCTGATATCCGTCAAATTGATAACTATATTAAAGTTCTCACTAGAACTATTGCTTCTGATTACTAAAAAATTCAATATTATTACAAGCATATAATTCAAAACAAATTGATTTCATTTGAATATGTAGATGCATTCAATTCACTTTTCCACTCAAATCTTACAGAACAAACATTATTTCATCATGGAGTCACAATAATATTTTCAAGGACAACCTCGAATACATTCGTTTTCGCTATAGTGGTACTCACATCAGTCTAAGGTCTTGAGCCTGCGTGATGTCAATGAGAAATTAATAGGCAGTGGCTACGCGTCCGTCAACCGTACGCCGCTTAGACGTACGTCAAGAGAGTCATGTGACCAATGACGTCATGGGCACAAGCACAATGACGGGTTGACGGACGCCGAGATTTAGTATTTGTAGGTTAAGTTAGGTATTGTGTCAAAACTGAGTAGGCTAACACAAGACCCTCTACAACATTCCTCTACATTTTAGAGTGTCTTGGCTAACATGATCGCATATTCGGTTTACCAGGTTTTGTCAATACTTTGACAATTAGGCTACGCTTACACTAAAATTGGTAATCTCTTAATTTCCAGTTTATTAAGTGTATGAGACCTATTTTGTAAATCCTTTCTTCAAGATAGCCCCCTAGGAAAAAATCTGGAAGCTTAAATCGGGAGACCATAACCTGCCCTTGGGAAAATGACATAGTAAAGAATTCAACTATTCCAAGATTACTAGACAACTAGTTGTCTACTAGTCTTGTCTACTAGATTACTAGTTGTCTAGTAATCTTGCAACTATTCAGCTGAATAGTTGAATGAATTCATTCTCTTCTTTTCTTCTAATGAATGCTAATAAACTGTTGTAACTATCAAATTTCAGCCCTTCCGCATCCATAGCTAATTAACAACTGAGTTCGATTTGACGTGTGCCAACTGCCAATACCTTATTCGTCCGTCAACCTACAGTAACCGTGACGTCATACCTTATTCGTCCGTCAATCCACAGTAACAGTGACGTCATACATCACGTGACACTCTTGACGGACGTCTAAGCGGCGTACGGTTGACGGACGCGTAGCCAATACGAAATTAATAAGCCTACAGCTTTGGGTGCGTTCCTAACCACCGAGGAGCGATTCTTGGTTTTCATAGATGATATTCAGCGGGGAAGGCCTCAAGCGCTTGTTTTTTCACAGCAAACACAACACGAATACGATTGTTTGCCCCTGTTGACAGGGTGCGTATTTTTTTGGTCAATTTTACTATTGATGGATGATGAATTTCAGGCTAGGGGGAGTCACTCGTTTGCTCCTCTAACAATCAATTCTGTGGGTCATATTTTGAGGGGGAAGCGAGGGATAATATTCAGTGCTGGTGACAACAGGGAAAGGGGTGCAATTCAGTGGTGGACCATGGATTGGGGAGGGAGGGAGAGGGGTAAGTCCATTGTTAGGTGTGGATATGTGAGAATTTGTGTTTCCAGAGGGAGTGATGGGGTTGTAGAAGGCGGTGGACGAGGAGAAGGAGGAGGAAGATGAGGAGGGGGATGAGGAGGAGGAGGAGGAGGAGGAGGAGGAGGAGAAGGATGAGGAGGAGGAGGAATAGAGCTAGAAAAGTAGGAGAAAAAGAAAGAATAGGAGAAGAAGGAAAAGGATAATAAGGAAGACGAGAAGGAGAAAGGGAAGAAGGAAGAAGATTAAAAGAGGAAAAAGAGAAAAAGGAAGAGTGAAAGAAGGAAGAGAAGATGATGAAGAATTAGAATGAAGGTTGAAAGGACTGGAATAGTAGAAGAACAAGGAACACAGAGACAAAGGTGAAGAAGGAGGAATGGGAGGAGGAGGAGGATATAGAGGAAGAGGAAAAGTATGAGAAAGAGAATGAGGTGGAAGAAAAAGAGGTGAGAGAGTAAAAGAGAATGGGGGATGAAGAGGTTCAGAAGGAGAACTAATGAAGAATGACAGGCGGAAAAAAAAGATAGGAGTGCTATGAATGTAGAAAGAGAGAGCAGAAGAGTAGAATAGGGAAGAAGAAGATGAGAGTATGAAAGAGGAGAAGGAGAAGGGAAAGAAAGGACAGTTAGAAGAGCAAGAAAGAAAAGTGTAGGAGTGAGGATGAATAAACTCTGGTGGAAGAAGGGAGATAGGAACCGGTGGAGAAAAAAGGAACAGGTCAAGGAGGAGAATGGAAGGGGAGAAGTAGGAAGATGTGATAGGGAAGAGGTAGAGGAGGACAAAGAGGTGAAGGATAAAGGAATTGACAGGAGGAGGAGGAGAGAGAGGAAGATTGGGATAGAGAGAAAGGAGAAGGACGAAAGTAAGAAGAAGGAGAAGAAGGAGAAGTATAAGAAAGAGAAAAGACGGTGAACGAGGAAAAAGGAGTGGAGGCGGAGGTGGAAAAGGGTATAAAAAGAGAAGAGCGGAGAAGAAGGAATAGGAGTAGACGGGGGTGAATAAGAAGGATGTGATGGAGAAGTTAGAGAAGGAGCAGGGGAAGGAGAGAAAAGAGAGAGGGAATGTGTGATGAGAGGAAAGATGAGAAGGATGAGGAAGATGAGCCAAATGAAAGACAAAGACAAAGATGAAAGAGGAAATAGGTAAGGTAGATGGATGAGGAGGAGGAGGAGGATTGAAAGAAAATAGTGGTGAAACCAGAGAAACAGAGAAAATGCGTAAAAGGAAAAAGGAGAAACGGGTGGGGGGGGGGGAATCGTGGGGGAGAGTTGTGGAATGCAGTGGCGGTGTTAACCTATTAATTTTGGTCTCGAAAGGCTTTTGGTGAGCGATATTTGTAGCGGACAGCGGCAATCATACTGGGATGATGGCATTGCCGTTTTAGTAATCGCACTCTCTTTCTCTTTCTCTCTCGCTCTCTTACTGTGTTTGGATGATTTTATTGGACAAACTCATACAAATTTGCACGGTGTTTGTTACATTGACGCTCCTAATCGTGCGAGTGGGACAAATTCGGGTCGGTTCTAGGTTGCTATTGTCGAAGGTAGAATTCGATTGAAAGCTTTTTTATTTTTGAAGGACAGGATCAATATTATTGATATCAATACTATCTAGCTTGCCAGAGATATTTTTAATTCGTCTCCTCCATAGTTGAATATATTTGAATTATTTTCGAATTTTTCAACTAGAAGCTCTATTAATATTCTTTGAATTTGAAATTTCTCAAAAATAAGCTTCAACTTTTTTTGTTTAATTTCAATCTCTTACTAAAAACGTTTATACACGATAAATTTACAATCGAATACCATCCAGTATAATAAACAGAACAAGAAACAGTGAAAATTTCAAAACTATTTTTCATAGATAGTCGGAGTTCCATGAAAGTCATGAAAATCATGCTATAGACTTCAAACTTTTCCTCATCTTCCATTCAAAATTATAGAAATTCAAATTTCAATGGAATTACCTCAAATTAAAGAGCTCTGATTATCATTTGAAAGTCGCCAGTAATTTATTTATCCATTCACACTGATGGAATGAATTACTTTCGGAGTAATAGAACTAATCAGTCATAGAATAGGAGTAATAGAATTATTTTAATTAAAATAAATTATATAATTAAACAATCAGCCAAGATACAAAAGTTACAATCGCTACTATTGCAGATATTTATAAATTCCAATCGAGCAGGCCCAACCTCTACTAGCAGGCAACACTCATGAAACAATGCTCTTGTTAATCAGAAAGGAGTTAATTTGCTTTAAAATTTATCAAGTATTCAATGATTTCAAAGAATAGATTTTAGGTTTGAATTTATCAAAATTCACAAAAGTACTCTTTTTGATTCCTTAAGACTCCAATCTAGATATCAAATCAGATCTCACAACACCACCCCAAATCCTTCATATTCCTTCCAATACTGTCTACAAAAACAGACAGCACAGTGAAAGAGGTACTGTAGATGTATCACCTGCTTCAGTGAATTTCACTCGTCTAACATGCATTTGGCTTGATTTATGCACTGTATTCAGGTTTCCATTTGCGCTGTATTAATGGTACACTACTCCTCAGCTACCGCTGTCTTATAGGGGTCTCAGGGACCGAGGTGGGGGTCTGGGTCTCAAAGACCGGGGGAAGGGAGAAGGGGGTCTCACAGACGTTGAATAATGCCTCCTGGATTCACTCTACTCTCTTGTTATGCGAATTTCGTCTCGCATTCACACTCTCCACTCTCTTAGATCTTGTTTCTTCCCTTAGATCTGTCTTGGATCTCTCTGTAACAATTGTGTGTAAAGCATCGCGTACCAAGGTTGAGTAACGCCACCCCGGAACTCTACTTGGAAAGGTGATCGCATCTATCAGTGTCAGTTTGTGCTGTGTTTGTTTGAGTGAATATTTGTTGTCATCAATTCAAGTCACTCCAGAAATATGATTGTGAGTATAGTCATTCTTGATGTATTGAACCATATTCCATCGCAATCTATCATTGCATATGAAAAACAATAGATTATTATAAATTCAAATAAAACTCAAGTAATGAAGGATATCTTGGGTGGTTTACATAGACATGAACGAAATAGGATGAAAATTCTTTTAAAATATGAATACTCTCAAGGAAGTTGCTTTTGAGAATATTTAATACGACAAAAAAAAATCCCCCACAATTGAAATAATTATTCATTACGCATTAATCTTCAAAATAATTATAAGTTGAAAAAATCTCTGATTGTACAAATTACATGAAACAAGTTGAAAATGAGTTTCAAAACCATTGTAGTTTATGTGAATTCGTGGAAGAAGATGCTACAATTCCTTTTCAATAAATATGTCATGTCGCTTTTCATGGATGATGGATAAATGGTTCCATCAAAATAACAAGCATGAAATGTCAGTTACTTGACTTGGCAAATCATTTGTCATTTTCCCTATGACAGTTGACATTTTGACTCCTCTTTATTTTTGGAATCATCCTGACACTCTCTAGAGTCATCATCTACAGCCCTCTATTAGAAGAATCTAGGGTTTTAATTCTTGTAGGCAGTTGTCGATCATCTTAATTATTCTCATTTTTTTTTGTCTTCTTTCTCTACCTAGACATCGACCATTTTTTGTCTCCATCTCAACATCATAGTCTCTTGAATAATTTCATGGTTAGCCTACTTTGTAGTTTTTTGCCAAAGACTCATTTAAAAGTCATGTTATAAATATTCTATTAGATGAACTCTCTATTTATTCCAATTCTAATTCTTCGTTTTTTTTCATTGATTTTGATTCTCTGTTTTAGTTAATTGAAATATATTTCTCTTGTTTTTCATTTTGCTTTCTAGTGAAATTGTATTCCTCACATTGCACTCTGTGTCTGTGAGCGTATCAATGAATTGAATGAATGAATAAATAAATAATATTATTTATTATCCAAACTTTAGCTTAGAAACTTACAAGAGTATAATATATCATTCAAAAAAAGATATCAATAGAATTTATCACAAAACTTGTATAAATGAAAGGATGAAACAGAAGGGTAGTCAGGATTTTGAGCCCGATAGTACAATTCTCGGTAGAATCTGTAATCAATAATTTCATAGATTCAATATGGAAGAATGAAACAACTAACATTGCAGCAAAGAAATGAAACTTTCGAGTCAACCTTGTTTAAACAACCACTTCTGCAAAAACAAAATTTTCCAACATTTCAAAAGACAGTGAGTGAGGGGGAAGAGAGTTTGAAGAAACTCTTGGAAACATCTGCTCGCAAGTAAAGAGCAACAAAGAACACATGTTGAGTGTATAAATTACTGAATTAAAAGCGGACAAGCTACTGGCTGAGCGGCGAAAAATGTTCTGAAGTGAAATAGGCCTACTCTGTTACGAACTTGGACTGTATTTGGAAGGGTGGAGAAGAGGAGGCATAGGTGGTGAAGGGTGAAGAGATGGAGGAGGAGAAGAAGGAAAAGGAATTGATGAGAAAATATAGAGGGGTACGGTGGAAATGATGAGAGAGGGAATAAAGAAGGTGGAGAGAGCTTTTCAAAAAGCGGGGACAAAACTGAGGCTAGAAGTCATGAGTTTGAGATGGTAGGTTGTTTTTAACAGATATGAAAACCGAGGAGAAGCAGAAAGATGAAATGGGAAACGATGGAAGGAGAAAGAGTAAGTGGGAGAGAAACAAGAGAGGTATTTGGGAAAGAAGAATAAGAACAAGAATTACAGAGAAAAAACTAAAAGTAGTATTGGAAGAAAGAAGAAGAAGATGAGTAAGAAGAAGAAGAGTGAGAGAGGGTGATTGAGAAGGTGGAGTAAAAGGAGAGAGGAAAAATTTATATAGACAATAAAATTGAGAACAAACAAGTAAGATAAATTTAAGAAGCAGGCTGAAAATTTCGAGAAGAATGGGAAACCATGAGAAGAAGGTGAAACGAAATAAAAAACGTAGAAGTATTATAGTGAGACGTAAGAATCTGAAGAACAATGTTCAAAGAAGAGAATCAGATAGACAAAGAATAGGTGGGGAAAACGACCAAATGAAAAACGAAAAAAAAAGATAAAGACCAAAAAAGCAGGGGATATAAGAGCGAATGGATTATTTGAATGGGAAAAGCATGAGGAGTTTCAAAATTTCTGAGTAATATCAAGGAAAAGGAGAAGAGGAGTGATGAAGTGAGAATGAAGAAGAAAGAGTACACAGAACAACAGAGATAAATAGAATGGGCAGAACTTGAAAAAGAAAGAGGTTGAAAATTTCTGGAGAATTTTCTTTTTCAAAGTAGACGTGGAATACTTTCAGCATTCTTCCCACTATTCTCCAACTGCAAAGCAGACCATAATATGGATCGAACCCCCTCCCTAAGACTTTCTTGACTTTATTGTCTTTAAAGTTTTGAGGCATTATGAAGTGGGTTTTCCAAAGTTCAAAACGTCTGCGATTTATTTTGAGCTTCAAACGGTATTAAGATAGAAAGGTAGTAAGATAGATATTAAGAAATCCATAGGTTTTACGGTGTCTATGGTATTAAGAGAGATCGATTTTCATAAGATTTTATTGATCCCCTTCAATTACCATGATCATTCTTTCATGATTGTGATACAATAATAGTAATGGATCCTAGGATTATTTTGATTTTTCTTTCAATTATTTTGACAATTCTAGTGGAATAATTGACAGGCTTGATTTTAGAGCAATAATACCAAGGCTTGATTCTCATTGTCACATTAGTTTTCTTATTATAGTGCTTTTTGTCTTGAAGACATCTGAGTACAGAAACAGTACCTCACAACTTTCTGATCTAGCCAATCACAACGATCTAACCTGCAACCTTACCAATACGCAAACGTTTATAAGAGTGATGAACAGATGCTGATGTTTCTGATCAACTGCTCTATAGCAGGATTATTTTAAATTGTCGGAAAACAGGTGATTGATGTACGCTCGTTTACTGACGTTAAATCATCTGTTTTCTGACAAGTTAATATAATCCAGCTATACTTGTAAATCGTCCAAGTTAACACATCGAGTCGTGATATCGAACTGAAATTTCGGTTTAATACGCATGCGTGCACAGATGATTGAACGGCAGACAATATGACAACATTGGCGGGCATTCCAATTGCACCAAGCTGGCCAGTTGTCTTTGAGGATGAAAAGCACTATAGTAAAGAATCATGGATTCCTGGATCCACTTATATTTCATGTTTTTTTACTTATATTTCTACTTTTGGATTGCTTTACACTCTCAGATACCTTGTAACTTTTATATCCTTTTCACATTATTTTACTGCTTGACTTTTAAATCCTTTTTACATTTTTAATTCCTTTCAACTTTTAGATCATTTTTACATTCTAGATACCTTTTAACTTTTAGATCCTTTCCACCTTTTATACTTTTCAACTTTTAGATCCTTTTTAAATTTAGCTACGTTTTAATTTTTATATTCTTTTTACATTCAGATACCTTTTATCTTTCAAGTATAACAGATTCCCCTGAAACAATGCACTCCCAAGCTCCAATCCAATCATTTTCTTATTTCTTCTTGTAGACCATAATTGATCTGGCCAAGAATAAGAAACTGAATTGTTCAAGTGAGAAGCCCAACTCTTTAAAGTAGAAATATCCATCTATCTGCACCCTGGCGTAATCATATTGCAAACGATATCGTTAGCATATTCATGGAGATGCTTTTAGGGGAAGACGTTTTGAATAAACCCTGACAGTTCAACTCCTTCACCACCAGCAAACTTCATAAGAGGATGAATTCTGCCTAAATTGGAAACCAGCCCGAGATTCTACCGCTTCTCTTGCTATTTTGTACTCTATCTTCCTCTCTAGACTCCAATATCAGTCATGAATTAATTTAGAGCAATCACAGTTAAAAAAAATCATAAATTGCACCAGAAACTTTATAATGCATTGATCTTCTCCCAAACAAAATCGATTTATTATTTTATTGTATGAAATAATATTTTATACAATATTTTTTCTTATATACTATAAACTAGAGGAATGAGCCTACATGGGCAACTGTGACCTGTGCGTAGACTCGAGTAGAGTATTATATCAGCCAGTATTGTTGGTGATAATCGTATTGAGGAAAATAATAATTGAATAATATCAGAGGTTCAATAACAATTCTGACGAAAATTGAATCTTCAATGAAATTTCCAACTTGTCGGTGAAACATCATAATTATGACTATCTATGATTCCATCATTCCAAGAACCCTATCAATCCCGATAACACGACGTAATCTTTTTCAGAAAATTACTCAGATCGAAAATCTTCAAACTAGGACTTCTCTAAACAGATACTTGTCAAATATAACGAAAAAATACCTGAAAATATAAGGAAATAATATAATAATTAAAAATATAACACAAAATAAGAAAAGCACGTTCGTTACTGAAATCCACTATTTTTCGTTGAAAATCCAATGGAAAAAATGAGCACAGAATCATCCCGAAAATGACAATTCTTAATAGCAGAGATGGAATCTTAATAACAGGTACCTTCTTCGTATCTGTAATTCACTACCTCTCGTCATTAATATTCAATAAAAATAACAATGAACATAAAATCCTTCCAAATAGCCTAAGGCTAGGCGTACACCTGTTAGTCAAGACAAGACAAGATGAGATTAGTCACGTTTAATCACAGTTATTCACATAGTTACTCATGAAGCAACACACACCGATTAGTCATTGCATCGATGTGTGCTGCTTCATAAGCAGCTATGTGAATTACTGTGACTAAACGCGACTAATTTTGTCTTGTCTTGTCTTTACTAACCGGTGTACGCCTAGCTTAACTGATAATAACATGGATAAATCTGAAGAGGACACCTCGTTCACTGGATTACTATCTCTTATCAAATAATTAAAGTTCTCGCAAAATTATCGAACTAATTAATATTCAATGGAAGAGAAAAAAAACATGAAATTATTTCACAAATAATATGAAACTCAATAACAGAGCTTAAATCTGTTGAAGACACGTTCATTACTGGATTCCATGTTTTCTCAAGACACCCTAATCACAACTCAAGCTCCTCCTAATGGAGGTCTTTAAAGACAGCAGACAACCAACATAAAACATATCCAATGAGATGTTCAAGAAAATGGGATAGTAAGAAAATGTTATAGAGGAGAAAATGTAGACAAAGATAGCAAATCATGGTTAATTATCAAGTGAAGAGAGAATAAGAAAGATAAAATGAGTCGGCAGAAGAAGGTAGGGGAAAGAGAGAGAGAGGAAGAGGGGGTGAGGGAGAAAAAGAGGAAAAGAGAGAAAGAGAGAGAAAGGAAAAGGAGGATAAGAGAGGAGAAAAGCTGAGAAAGAAAATGGTGAGGGATGTTGTTGAAAATTAACACACTTTGCAATAGCTAAGCAGGGATTTGGAAAGATCTGGAGAAAGGTGGAGAAGATGATTAAGAAAAAGAAGAATAAGAGGAGGAGGAGGAAGAGGAGAGAGAGAATCCAAGCAACGGATACAACCTGTGAGGAGAAGGAAATTAGAAGGCATTAAGGCGGCAGCACCACACCATCACTTCATCCACAACTCAAATCTAGTCATTCCTTCCACCCACCTCTTTCTCCCTCACCCCTTCTCCTCCTCATTCTCTTCTCGTCCATATTCCTTCTCACTCCTCCATTGCACACATCTGACAGTCGCCAGTTACCTTCATTATTCGTAATGACTTTGTTCTTTCATCCTCCTTCTCCTCATTTCTTTCCCTTCTTCTCATTTCCTTCTTCTTCTCTCTTCCTCTTCTTCTTCTTTTTTCTCTTCTTCCTCCTATCCTTCTCCTTTTTCCTCTTCCTCTCTTCTTTCATCCTTCTCCTTCCTCCTCTTCTTCCTTTCTTCCCTTCTTCTCTCCTCTTCTTCTTCTTCTTCTGCTCCTTCTTCTGATCGTTTCATTCTTTCATCCATCCATATATAACTTTTCTTCATTTCTTCCCTCTTGTTTCCTTGATTCCACTTTAATCCATCTTTCTTCTCCTTCAATTTCCTTCCATCACTTGTAAGTAGCGATATTCAGAAAATTTTGAATTACCAATTTCATGAACCAATACTTTTCATCAAGATCACAGTCTCATGCCAGTTTTATAATATTATGTGCTTGCAGAGGATTTGATATTGTTGTATGATTTCAATTCTTGTAATGTGTTATCATGGAAAATAAAAACCAATTTGATTTGATTTGATCTCTGGTATAACGTCCCAACTGATAAACCCGAGTATAGACAGAATTGACCATCTCTGCAGGTGCAAACTGAAAAGCAATGTGAGAACGTAAACAGACAACATGGGTAGTGCTCAATACAGTATGAATGAAGGGGGGAAAAACAATGCAGTCATTTTACGAGCTGCAAAATCCCCCAAGATTCCACCTTGCTGTTATTTCCTCTCTTTCCTTGCTGCCATTCTCTTGATTTCTCTCTCTTTTTACCCTTGTCTCTTTCTCTTAATTCCCTCTCTTCTCTTCCAACGTCTTACACATACCGTTTTTTTCAGTCTTTGTTTATCTCTTTCAATCTCTCTCTCTCTTCTCACCTCTCATGTTTCAGATAATATTACGTTTCTCTCTCTCACTTTCACTTTCTTTCAAATTCTCACAAGACTTTCATCGATCTTTTACAACTCCCTTGTTTACTCTCAGATTCTATCTATTTTTGTACGTTCAAACTATCGAGAATCAGAACGTACTTCGAATAACTCCAATGTTCCATGATTTGCTTTAAAAAGCAAAAGTCTGTGTATAATCAGATCTGTTTGATTTGACGCTTGGAATTAGATAGATAGATATTATTTCTTGACGTCACTGATGACCGTAGAGTACGATGACAAAGAAATAACATCTCTCTATCTATCTATCCAATGTCAAGCGTCAAATTAAATGAATCTAATTATAATCTATAAATTTTTCAGCAAATTCTATCGAATTGCGAGACCATGGATTGGACACATGTCTTATATGATATACATACACTGAACATACACTGTAACGACGAAGGAAAAAATGAAAATATACCTGTCAAATGTATGCTATGACTAGTATAGGAATGATGCATTCTGCTGTAAAATGATAGCAAACAATTTTATTCTGTCAACTTCAGGGATTATTCTAATGAGATTGAATTCTATTGCAATTTTGGTTGTCTACAAACGCCTTCAGATTTTCCCAAAAAGATCACTAAAAGAGTAATATTGTTGTCATTCATAGACATCACACTATAGATAAGGAATTGATTATTTATCTGTGATGTCTGATAGCAATACGTACTATACGATAAAAACCAATTTTTAAATATATATTTTCTCGACAATAAATTATAGCAGGATTCTTTTAAATTGTCAGAAAACAGCTGATTGACGTACACTCATTTACTGACGTTAAATGATCTGTTTTCTGACAATTTAAAAGAATCCTGCTACCAGATACAACAGTGGAAAGCAAATTTCTTCTATGGCATTCTAGATCCGCGGCAAGAAGTACTGAGCTCCCGGTAATAGATCCCCAGGAAACACAGCCACCCAACCGCGGCTAAAGACGCATTCTTTCTTATATCATAATTTGGAAAATTTGAACGTTCAAAATAGTCTCGAGACAACAAGAAAGTGTGCTAAAGTGACAATAGCAGTCTGATATAGTTATTTATGTACCTAGTGCGTAAAGTAGCACTTTGCTGCACCGAAAGAAACGGAATAGTTTCTTGAGTGCAGCAAAGATACTTTGAGCACGTGTAACATATTAAATTTTTCCTACAGTTACCTTTAAATGTGATCGAACTTCAAAATCCTAACCTAGCAAGAAGAGTCTAGCAACGAGATAACAAAAATTCTGATAAAAGTACTTTAATCCAATTGATACATTCATTAAAACACATTGAAACCACTAAATAATAGATAGCAATAAATTATTGATGATACCTTAATGATTTAATTAAAATCTCAAAATCGTGTTTTGTTCCTATCTCGCAATGGTTGAAATCCCCCAGGTTTTTCACTCTCTCTCACCTAGAGCGCGCTGATCAGGTCTATTAGCTACTCCAATAGGTTATGTTAGGTTATGATAGGAAACAATTAGAACATCAGCAAAACGGAAGAAAAACAAACATGAATAATTGAAAACAAAGATGGGAAGAAACAGAGAATAATTCAGAGAATATCCAAATAATAAGAAGAGATAATACATCACAAAAATAATTGAAATAACAATACTGAAAATTGAAAGTGCAACTGAAATGCAGCGACGAAACTCACAGAGGCAGTGGCTACACAGAACACATCCGCAGCCGTGTTCGGCGTTGCCAACATGATTTCAAGAGCTTGATAACCTTATCAGCAGCAAACATTTTAAGAAATTGAGATATTAGGTTGCAAATCTGGAGTGCGATAATTTTCTTTACGCACTAGAGCGTTAAGAAAGCACTTTAGGTACTGAAATCAGTGCAGGAACAGCCACATTATGAGGTAACTGTAGGAAATAGTTATTTATGTACCTAGTGCGTAAAGTAGCACTTTGCTGCACCGAAAGAAACGATTACGCACGAGCCGCAGGCGAGTGCGGAATAGTTTCTTGAGTGCAGCAAAGATACTTTGTGCACGTGTAACATATTAAATTTTTCCTACAGTTACCTTTAAATGTGATCAAACTTCAAAATCCTAACCTAGCAAGAAGAGTCTAGCAACAAGATAACGAAAATTCTGATAAAAGTACTTCAATCCAATCAATACATTC
The DNA here is from genome assembly GCA_017141395.1 of Laodelphax striatellus. Lineage (NCBI taxonomy): Eukaryota > Metazoa > Arthropoda > Insecta > Hemiptera > Delphacidae > Laodelphax > Laodelphax striatellus. The sequence continues at coordinate 10,752,731 of CM029541.1, read as the reverse complement.
ATTAAAACACATTGAAACCACTAAATAATAGATAGCAATAAAGTATTGATGATACCTTAATGATTTAATTGAATTCTATCTCAAAATCCTGTTTTGTTCCTATCTCGCAATGGTTAAAATGCCCCAGGCTGTTCACTCTCTCTCACCTAGAGCGTGCTGATCAGGTCTATTAGCTACTCCTCAATAGGTTATGTTAGGTTATGCTAGCGGAAACAATTAGAACATCAGAAAAAACGAAAGAAAAACAAAATGAATAATTGAAAATCAAGATGGGAAAAAACAGAGAATAATTCAGAGGATATCCAAAAAATAAGAAAAGATAATACATCACAAAAATAATTGAAATAACAATACTGAAAATTGAAAGTGCAACCGAAATGCAGCGACGAAACTCACAGAGGCAGTGGCTAGGCAGAACACATCCTCAGCCGTGTTCATCGTTGCCAACATGATTTCAAGAGCTTGATAACCTTATCAGCAGCAAACATTTTGAGAAATTGAGATATTAGGTTGCAAATCTGGAGTGCGATAATTTTCTTTACGCACTAGAGCGTTAAGAAAGCACTTTTGGTACTGAAATCAGTGCAGAAACAGCCACATTATGAGGTAACTGTAGGAAAAAATAATAATATTACAGCTTTCTCAGCTGACATTCCAACATAACCTTACAATTTAACAAGACCCTTTCGCTTCCTGAAACTAAACGATTTCCTAAAATATTCCCAAGATTTATTTCTCGAAAATGTCTCTTATATTGTATGGTGGATATCTAAGTGAGCCAGTTCCTCACACTGACTTCACCTGTGCATATCCAGCCGCTACTCCACTGCGAAGTGGAGAGGCCCCGGATAAAGAGTATACTACAGGATAAAGGATCCAAATGAACCAATTCAATTTCACGCTGTCGGTCCTCTAGCTACGCTGGCGGCGGTCGGAATTTGAACCTCCCCCCCCCCACTTCTAAAGGCTTAGGGGTATCGTGGTTCCCCCCCACTATCACCTCCCCACCCCTGAATTCCACCGATTTTCGGAAGCGTCGTTTTCAGAGGAGATCCCCTTTTTTCCAACCTACCAAGTTAAGTGAGGTAGATAGGTGGGTCACCCCGTAACAATCCCTAAATCTGCAAACCTCTACCTCCCAAATTCCCCCCCCCCCTTCCCAGCAACAACCATCGATCGGAAAAGATCGGGGGCACCCAGACCACAAATACCCTTTCCTCTTCTTGTGCTACCTCTATTCCGCTCTTTCTCTCGGTCTCTCTACCTTGTTCTCTCTCTTTCTCTCTTTCTCCAAGAATGGACATTTATATGTCTAAACTTCGTCATTTCATGTAGATACAAAATCAATTACTTTTATTTTCAATGACGTTCATTTAATAAAATATATCATACTAGTATTAGTTGTATTCAAAAATCTTGAATTAAAATTTATACTCATATATTTTCATTTAAAATCTTTCGTACTTTACGTTTTGTTCAGTTAATCTTATGCTGTAATTACTATTTTTGAATGACGTTCATTGTAATGACTTTTATGACCTAGAATGACTTTCATGACATTTTTTGTAATCTGCGTGAATGAAGTGATTATTCTATTCTATTCTCTCTCTTTCTCTCTCTTATCTTTTGTCTCTCTCACACGTTATAGTAGTGTAGACTTATTTTGAAGTTTCATACATTTTTTTTTTGTTTTATTCACTTCATATCATCGTTTCAATATTAATTCAACATAATATAATGCTGCATCACTTAGGGTTTCATCTTAAGATATTGAAAGATCAATTTTGATCACGGCCAAGTGTTAAAGGGAAGGATATTCTTGAATGTCCTTTTCAAAGAATGAAAATTCTTACTTTCTAACTTATGTAGCTATCACAACTATATCATTATTTTCACATTGCAACAAATCTTCTTATTTTTGAATAATTAGGATATCTGGAATATCCATTTCCAAGAATGAAGATTCTTACTTTCTAACTTTGACATTCCATGTAGCTATCACAACCATATCATTATTTTCACATTGCAACAAATCTTCATATCTCTGAATAATTCCTCGTCAATTCTTTGTCCAATTCATTGTTCCAATAATATTAAGCTACAAATAAGTTCAATAGTAATCACAAATAATTATAATAAAGTTCAATTATTATTTTCATTTACAACTTTGATAATCTCGAATTCGATTTATTATTACATTGTTTTAATGATTTTTCATTTGAGTTCAAATGTACCATGACTATCGATTTCATTTTCAGCAATTAAAGAAATCAATTCTGGTCATGGCCGAGTGTTAATTAAAGGGAGGGATATCTTTGAACATCCTTTTCTAATACACGAATATTTCCCCTGGTAGTCTACAACTACATGAAAAACTTTCAAGCTGAAAATTCAATACTATCACGTGCAGAACTCGACAAAAGCATACACTAATAGAGCCGATCGCATTAAATGCATCAAAGAACTTCGATTCTTCAGCGTACAAAGTTGCACCTTTCCATCAGATTCGATGCTTTCAACTGACAAAGCACACATCGAATTCAAGATGAAAGCCGACTTCGTGTCTCTTGAACATATTATCCGACTGTTCATTGTTCTCACGAAAAAAGCATGTTGTCTTAGTTGAGAGACACTCCTGGGAAGCTGCACAAGACAATGCAATTGTCGAGACACTTTCTTAGGAAAAGTGTACAAAGGTGAAACAGAAGAACAAAGGAGGGAAGAAGTAGAAGAAGAAAATGATTAGGTTGAGGAGGAGGATGAGAAGAATAAGAAGAAGGAGGAAAAGAACAAGAAGATCAATGAGGAAAGGTAGGAAGAGGAGAAGATGATAATGAAGAAGAAGAAGAAAATCAAGAGGTTGAGGAAAAGAAGAAGAAGGAGAAGAAGGAGGAGAAGAAGAAGAAGAAGAAGAAGAAGAAAGAGAAGAAGAAGAACAAGAAGATGAAGAGGTTGAAGAGAAGAAAGAAGAAGAAGAAGAAGAAGAAAAGAAGAAAGAGAAGAACAATAAGAAGAAGAAGATGTTGAGAAGAAGAAAAAGAAGAAGAAGGAGAAGAAGAAGAAGAGGGGAAGGAATAGGATGAAGAAGGAGAAGAAGAAGAATAAGAGGAGGAAGAAGGGGAAAAAGAAGAAGAAGAAGAAGAAGAATAAGAAGAAAAGGAAAGCAATAGGATGGAGAAGGAGAAGAAGAAAAAAAAGAAGAAGAAGAAGAAGAAGGAGAAGAAGGATATAAAAAGGCAAAAATAAGAAGGAAAGAAGAAGATGATGATGAAGGAGAAGAAGATGATGCTGATGAAGAAGAAGCAGAAGAAGAAGGAGAAAGGAAAAGGGAGAAGAAGGAAGGGCAAAAGGATAAGAAGAAGAAGATTATGATGATGAAGAAGAAGCAGAAGAAGAGGAAAAAGGGAAAGAGGATATGAGGATATGAGGAAAAGAAAGAGGTGACAAGTTCTAATGGAAAATCGAATGTGAATAAGTAAGTCTGCAAGAACACTCGGCAAGAAGTTTCTTTTTTCCAAAAAGACAAATCTCGGATCAAAGCTAGCAGAGAGAATTCTCACGCGAGTAGAATCACGAAACATCTCAACAACTACTGTAAGTTGATCAAGCTTCATGTAATTCAACTTCTTAGAAAATTAGGAAGGTATTGAAGGCTGGTAGAGGGGATAATGACATTACAGACGAATTCTCATGATGGTGTCATCTTCATTTCAAATTCTCAAGTTGGCATCTGTGCGCAACAGTTTTGCAAACAAGTGTTCAGTTTTGGTGTAGCAGGTACCTAAAACATACACAAACGCGTTGCAAACCTGACCGAAAGTCAGGTTTTCTTATTATAATAATTTCATAATTTTCATAGCAGCTCTTCCCCTATTCAGGCTACTTGAGGAAGCTGAATCCGAATCTATCATTTCTAGTCATCGCAAGAAGAGAACAGCCTTGGTTGGTCAGTGGATAAAGGGAAAAATGTTACTACACGTGCGCACACTCGTTATTACACTCTGGTAAATCTAGTGTAATAGCAGAGCTGTCAACTTTGCGTAGCTCGCATATACAGGGTGTTTGAAAAAGAACTCCCTAGTTTTAGGTATAAATTTAATATGTGAATTAATTAAAAACTATATCAACAAGTACATACAGTGAAAGAGAGAATCTTCGAGTTTTGTTTAACATTGGTACACTTCAACATGGGATCCATTTGTTGCCCTGCACAAGTCGAGACGATATTCAAATTCTCGCCATGTATTGACCAACATATCAGGTGTAATCTGTCCCAACCGTGACGATTCTTTCCGTAAATGGCTATGTCTCGGATTTTTTCACTGTACAAAAACATTTTTTATGTGTCCCCAAAAGAAAGTCCAGAGGTGTTAAGTCCGGGCGTGGTAGCTACCCTGCTAAACACATTCCTGGAAAGCGAGACAGAGTCGTGCACATGGTTACTGTAATGTGAGGGCGCCATCTTGTTGGAAAACAACTGCAGGGGCAAAACTTAGACAGTTGCTGAATCAAACACCACAAACTAGAATAGTGTATATCACTTTACAGATTCCCAAGACACATTAAACTAGGGAGTTTCTTTCAAACACCCGGTATTTATAATACTGGGCGAACACTGGAAGAGGTCATTAGTCAAGATAAGACAAGACTTCATTTCACAGCAATAGCAGCTGGCGAAGCAGCACACCTTAGCACTCTATCTCGGCTTCATAAGCAACCATTACCGTGACTAACAACTGATTAATCCAGTCTTGTCCTCGACTTGACTAACCGGTGTACGCTCATCTCAGTCAAGACAAGATTAGTCATAGTCACGTTTAGTCACAGTACTTCACATAGTTGCTTATGAAGCAACACACACCGATTAGTCATTGCATCGGTGTGTGCTGCTTCATAAGCAACTATGTGAATTACTGTGACTAAACGTGACTAATCTTGTCTTGTCTTGTCTTGACTAACCGGTGTACGCCTAGCCTAATTATTATAATACTTTCTTCTCTAGGGAGCCTCCTATATCTAGGGAGTAGGCCTCTTCGTGCAACTGTTAGCAGCGTTGTAGCAGCCGCCATCTCAGCTTTCTGACCCATCTCGGCAAAAGCTGTACATTTCTATAATTGCTTCTAAAGCTGTTCGCAAAAACTATAATTACATTAAATTTGATGTTTGAAATATAAAGGGAAGAAGATCCTTATTAGCAATTGGATATCATCTGTTTATGGAGTAATGTGACAAAACCGCACATGTAAGCCAGGTGACAGAATGGGTGATTCGACTGTAACGGTAACATTATTATTCCGAATACCAAGCAGCCTGGGGTCTGATGGATGCTCACTGCATTTATCCCGGAGATTTTGGGGAAGCAGAAAAAGGGTTTCGGTTTCCAGAAAGAAAAAGTGGAAAGAACCCATTGAGGTGTGAAAATAGCTGCCCTTGAGTGGTGGGTACAAGTCCATATCCCAGATCCCACAGGTCAACGAAGGTGCTGCTGCTCTCAACTTCTTCTTCTTCTTCTCCGCCTCCTCCTTCTCCTCCTATTTCCTTCTTCTTCTGCTTCTCCTTCTTCTTCTTCTTCTTTTCTTCTTCTTCTTTTTCTTCATCTTCTTCTTCTCTTCCTTCTTCTTCTTCTTCTTCCTTCTTCTTCTTCTTCTTCTTCTATTACTTTTTCTACTTCTATGTCCTTTTGCTGTTTTCTCCTCAATCGTCTTCTCCTTCACCTATTTCTTTTTCTTCTTCTCCTTCGACGTCGTCTTTTCTCCCTCCTTTTCTCCCTCCTTTACTCATCCTTTCTCTCTATCTCTCTTCTCTACCTCCTTTCCTTCTCCTATTCAAATATTTCCTCCCTCTTTATTCTTCTCTTGTTATCTTCTTCTTTCCTTCTCTTTTTCTCTCCTTCTCTTCTACTCTCTCTTCTTCTTTATCATATTCTTCTTCCTGTCCTCCTCTCATTCATCCCCTCCTTCTTACTTAAAATCAGTTTTCTTCTCATTATCATCTTGTTTTTTCTCTTGTACTCTTCTCTTCTCATTTTCTCCTTTTCTTCCTTTCTTCTCATTTTCTCCTCTTCTTCTTCTCTTTGTTATTCTTCTCCTCTCTTCTTCTCTCTTTTCTCCCTTCTTCTCTTTGTTATTCTTCCTGCTTTCTCCTTATATTTTTCTCACTTCTTCTCTTCCTGCTTTATTCTCTCTTCTTACTTCATTCTTCCTTCTTTTTCATACCTTCCTACTCCTTCTTATTCATTTTCTTATTTCTTTTCTTCTCCCAAATCTCCACTTTTCGGTGAGTGAGGTTCGTCCATCAGAGATGCTGAGCTTCTTCTTTTGCCGGTCAAGCACACATTACGAAGTCAGATCAGATCCACACGGAACAGATCAGCGAGACGTAAAAGGGGAAATATAGAAAGAGAGAGAGAGAAAGAGGGAATGAATGTGTGTAGAAAAGGGAGAGAAAATAGGAGTCAATTCAGGAGTAAGAAAGAATGTGGACGGTCTTCAGTCTTCGAAAAAGGCTGATTGGCAATGTTAGAGTTGGCGAGAGACGCACAGTAGGAAAAGAAACGAGGAATCAAGAATTTCATGTTTAAGAAAAAGAAGATAACAAGAAGAAGCCAGAAAAAGAGACAGAAGAGTACAAAGTTGAATATGAAAGATACCGTAAAAGAAAGACAGAAGATTGAGGAGTGAATAATTCGCGAGGAGGAAAGTGAGTGATTGGAAACTTCGCCTGATTCTTGAAAATTCAAGTTTTCTCCTAATAATGTGTTAAAGAAGATAATTACATGTATGCGAATCAAGGAAGTGAAGAGGAAAATTTCTATTCCCAATTATCAACATAACATACAAAGGTGCTTGATAGAAGTACATTGAACAATACAAAGAATCTTTAAAAAAATACAAGATGAGCACATATTTACTACAAAAAAACTCATATTTCACTTTTCATACTGAATTGCTATTGAATTAACTCATCATGAGTTATCATAATCTACGTCACTCTGATATTTAACCTAAAGAATTGAAACGAAATATATGAGCCCCATAACAAACGTATTCCGCTAAAATTACGTGGACTTAAATCAGATAACGTCCTCCATAACAGTAAAGAACTGAAAATTATATATAATGGTAGAGATAATTAGCCAAAGAAACCGCATCTGATGCATCCAAGCATCAAAATGTGTACATTATACGGCGTTGATCGACGAATAATAACTCCGGTTATTCATAACGGCCAATCAAATCAATCAACGTCAAATTTAATGATGGCCTGCCAATCAGGGCGCGCGTTAAATCGGCTGGAAGGTATCTGTGGGGTGGAGAGGGGGCAAGAACCCCTTTCCAGTGGGAAACCCCCCCTTATGCGGGGTGTTCATTCATCCCTTATTCTATGAATAAAGACAGCCTATCTTACGCCACCAGTCTTTGTTGCAAATTCTCGGCTTACTTCCAATATTAATCCTCATGCTAAACTGATTTCTTTAAAGAAAAATTAATCAAGCTTGCTGTGGGTTGATTAATTTTATATGGACATGATTGTTCTAATCATCCCGTAACTAAAATAATTTTACACTTACACTGTTGTTTTCTACCTAAAGGTTTTAAAGTCAGTTTGATTTTATCAGTAGAAAAAATAAAGAGAGAAAGAGAGAGAGGGAACGAATGTGTGTAGAAGAGGAACAGGAAAGAGAAAAATGAAAGAAGAAGGAGGAGGAGGAGGAGGAGGAGGAGGAGGAGGAGGAGGAGGAGGAGGAGGCGGGGGAGGATAAGACGAAGAAGAAGGAGAAGAAGAAGAAGAAGAAGAAGAAGAAGAAGAAGAAGAAGAAGAAAAAGAAATGAGAAAAGAGCAAGACAGTGAAATGTTGTAATAACAAACGAATTGGAGTGAGAGTGTAGGAGACAAGTTTACCAAAGTAATGGAATTGCTGCTGTGATGGTATGTTATGAGTGGATGACGTCATGCTATAAGATTATCAGGCAGAACAGACATGGCAACATATCGATTGGAAATGGATTTGTGCTCAGGAAATGGACTGAGTTGGTGCACAAGAGAGTGAATGTAAGACAGAGAGAGAGTGAGAGAGAGGAGAAAAACACGGATTCTGAAGATGAAATGAAGACTTGCATGTGGGAGAAAGAAAGAGATTATAAAAAGAATTCAGTTTATGCTCAGAAAATTAAGACAGAAGAAATTAGGGAAGAAAACGAAGTTAGGAAGAGGCAATGTGTCAGTGGGATTGATAAACAATAAATAAGATAATTAGAAAAGAGAGGAATTGTTTAATGCTAAAGAAACTAAGAAAGTGAGAAATAAAGAATAAAGATAGACTGAGAAAAAATATAAAAACGGGGAATTGAGGTAGAGAAACAATGAAAGCAAGAATAAAAAATTTTTAAACAATCCAATACACTTTTTTATCATTCCACTGTGTTTTCATCTTCACTTAACTTTCTTTTTTTTTCTCGAAATAACATAGATTTTATTGTCTTCCATGATTTTCTTAATCCCTTATCTCTCACATTTCCTCTTGTTTACTTTCTATTACTTGCATCTCTCCTCTTCATTAGTTTATTCTTCTTAGTTTAATCTCTATCTTCTCTATTTTCTAGAGAGCCTTCTTCTCCTCCCCCTCCTCCTCCTCCTCCTCCTTCTCCTCCTCCCTTCCTCCTCCTCCTCCTCCTCCTCCTCCTCCTCCTCCTCCTCCGCTTCCTCCTCCCCCCCCTCTTCCCCCTCCTCCGCCTCCGCCCTCTCCTTCTTCTCCTCCACCTCTGCTCGATTTCATAAGTGTTTTCTTCCTCTCATCCTCCCTCTTTAAATCACACCACATTCTCATTTTCTCTCCCAGCCACAATCCTCTCATCCAAGAAAAAACTCTCCAAGAGAGAAATCGCTTCCTATATCTCGTAATCTAGGCCTACTCGTTCGCTCTTATCTTAAGAAATCTGCTTCTTAAGAAAACTAGGCTGAAAAACAATTCTCAGCGTGTCGGCTCTCAGAATCTTACTTTTATTGGGAGAAGAAAAAGGGTAATAGGAAGAAAAAGAAGAAGAAGAAAAAGACGATGAAGGATAAGAAGAAGAAGGAAAATAGAACAGTAGCTTTGATCACCAATATTTCCCTCTTTGTTTGTCCTACTAACCTCTACTTTATAAGCTTATGGTTCCTGAATTGCGAAAGAGCAAAATAGATTCCAGAATTCACTGGCAATTATCAGAACTAAATTGAATTTCTAACGTGATGATTCGGAGTGAGATCTCAGTGCATTGAATCATGTTACAGTTCCTGGGCTTCCAGGAGAATAGTGGTCACCTAGAATAACATCCGTGAAATGAGGTAATTAATTGTTGGAGTTGAGGCAATTTAGTTTTGCTGATATAGTGGTTGAGAACTCGATCACTGTAGCCATCAAGATTTCAGACTTACGAATTCAATTTGTAAGAATTTTCCAATATAATGTGTGAGAAGAGAGATTAGAGAAGAAAAGTGAGAAGATTGGAAGAGGAAGATTGGAAAGGTATAATAAGGAAAGAAGTATGGAGAAGAGTAAGAGGAGCAGAGGAGGAATCAAAGAGAAAATTTGTATGAAGATCACCAATATTCATAGTGAAGAAGACAAGGAAGGCTGAGAAGAGAAAGATTGAAAAAAAGGAAAGAAGAAGGAGCAAGAGGAGAGAGTGCAGAAAGAGGATGAAAGAGGGAGAGGTGAGGAAGAGTAAGCCGGGATGGAGAGCAAGAGGAAGAAAAAGAAGAAGATGAAGATAAGAGAGGGGAGAAAAGGTTGAAGAAAAGGAAACAGAAGAAAAAGAGAAAGATAGAGGGGAGAGATTAGGAGATATAGGTAGAGGAGAGAGCAGATGAGATGTGGATGGAGGAGAGAAAGGGGACAAAGAAGATGGAGGAGAACAAAAATAAAATCAGAACAACAAAAGGATGAAGTAAACAGGAAGAAGAAGGAGAAGAAGGAGAGAAGAGAAGAAGAAAAAGAAGAAGAGGAAGAAGAAGGAGAAGACGAAGAAGAAAAGGAGAGAGGAGGAAGGAAGAGGAAGAGGTGTAGGAGAAGGAAGAGAAGGATAAGGAGAACGAGTGGAGGAGAAGGATGACAAAAATGGAAGAGGAGGAGGAGAAGGAGCATGAGAGGAAGAAGGTTAAGGGGAGAACGGGAAGAAAATAAGGGAAAGTACAAGAAGAAAATTAAATATGAGAAGCAGTAGAAGCAGAAGGAGAAGGATAAGCGAGAAGAGGAAGAGAGCACAAAGACGAACGAGGAGAAAGAAGAAGGAGAAGAGGAAGAAGGCAAAAATAACGGATGAGAAGGAGATAGTGAGAAGCGAAGGGGAAAAAATAATGAGAAAATGAGAGGGATAAGAAGAAGAGAATGGAGAACAGGAAGTAAAAGGGGAAGAAGAAGAAGAAGTAGAAGAAGAAGAGGTAGATGGCAAAAGTGAGGGAAGAGAAGGAGATAGTGAAGAGGTGAGAAGAGGAAAAAACCAAACAAGCACATCTTCTGCCTTCAATTACCGAGGATTTATATCAGGGCTAGATTAGTGATCCGTAGGCCATGGAAGGTCTAACGGCATTAGATTAAGGAGTTGATTAAAATTGGTGAGGTCCGCTAGAGACTAACGTCTGAGAGAGAAAGAGAGATAGACTGTGAAAGTGAAAGTGTGAAAGGGAAAGTGTGTATAAGAGAGAATAAGGATGAGGCAAAGCAGAGAGAAAGGGAATTCTCTCACTCTATCTCTCTACTTTTGCCTCTCCCTTATTCTCTCTCTCTTCATCGCAACGTCCTAACCCCTCCATTACAACTGCCCTCTACAAATATAACCTCCTATTAACATCCAATGGACCCCTGGCTGACAAACCATGAAATAATTCCGTAAACTGTAAAACAGAAGTCTCTGAATAAACTCCATATTGCTCTACTCAGAGTATTTCGTAACTTGAAACAACTTGCCATGTACAAAATTAGTTGATGAATTCAGAGATGAAATAAATATGGAGCACAAATTATTCCAAGTACTTTGTACTGGAATATACTGTTTAATATGAAAGCGTTATGATGCAACTTCAAACAGTTCAGGTTTCAAACAGGTCGAGTTCATATTAACTGCGTGAAATGCTAATTTTTTAATTTATTCAAATCAGTTTTCCTGATGATGTTAGACTTATTTTGAAAAATAATCGAATAATAAAAATTCAAATAATCAATCTTCAAAAAAATTGAATTGAAATTGAATTGTCTGATTGATCTATCACATTCGTTATCCATCCTCTCTTAGCTCCACCCATTTTGAGTAGGCGTGGCTTTCTACCAATCACAAGCCAGCTCAGCTCCACCTATCAGACGCTGTCTTCTTGTCAGCCTATGGCAGAGCTCCGTGTTTAATGTTCAGTATAAACAATGTCTTTAGTTCACTAATAACCGAGTTCACTGTTTTTAGTTCACCGATTTAACTATAATAACATTACATTCGATGTAGTTAACTTATTTCTGAAATTTGAAATGCAAGAGCAAGCAGAAACATAGATTAGACTCTTACATAATTCCTCAGTACTCAGCACAACTCTTTAATAGTTTGAAAGTTTAAAAAGAAATATGTTGGTGTACTGAACAGTGAGATAACTGAGGCTAGGCGTACACCGGTTAGTCAAGACAAGACAAGACGAGATTAGTCACGTTTAGTTACAGTAATTCACATAGTTGCTTATGAAGCAACACACACCGATTAGTCATTGCTTCAGTGTGTGCTGCTTCATAAGCAACTATCTAAATTACTGTGACTAAACGTGACTAATCTCGTCTTGTCTTGTCTTGACTAATACAGTGTAAAATATCACTAGAAAGTACGACATTTCAGAAAGGCTTGAAAGTTCAAATCCTTAGAAAGAAAGACTGAATCCTTATTATTTCATCCGTAAAAAAGTGACTTGTGGTAAGTCCAGGGGTTAAGAGCTTGGAAAACTTTGAATATAATTCGATCACCAAAGCATTAACTTGAGAATATTCCACATGAATTTATTGCTATTCTTAAACTTAACAATCCTGGTTGATTATGGCAGTTCAGTTGAAGTAATATTAGAATTTTGAGTATGACTTCTTTTCAATGTAAAAACTGAGAATATAACTCTGATACGGTTATTGTAACCTGAATAGATTATAAATAGCCTGAGGGTTACTTTTACTTTAATTAGGTTACTTTTAAAAATATATTATTTCCTTAATACAGTTCTAGATATGTTTATATCACAGAGTTCCGATCAACTTTATTTCTAAAATCTACAATGATAATTTGAAATGAAGAATTACCTGATATTCCATCATAGGTCCACCACTCCTCCCAGCTAGCTCGGATTTCTGAAAGAGAAAAACAATAATATTGATAAAGAACAAACAATTCTATCACTAAAAAATTTGAAAGCTCGAAGTTCAAAAGAGGGGGAACCCTCTTCGACTATAATTCAAATTTCAGTTACTGCTATAATGATGATCGAAACCACAACGCTACGAGTCAGTTATCATTATTAAAGCAGGATCAATCAAGAATCTTTATTCACAAATAATGCAAAATACATTTTCAGAATTCAATAAATTTATCAATGAAGAATTTGTATTAATGTTTTTCATTATCATTGAGTTGGTGAATAATTCATTATAATTTCAATCACTACTATCAAGAATATCATGTTCAGCCTTTATTTTTCGCCTTTGATTATTTCATAAAGAGCCTCCTCCAACTCCAATATTTTCCACAAACCTTAGCAAAAACGCCTTCAATAGACAGCATCTGTTCAGAATACAACTTGGTTGCTTCTTCCATGTTAAGCCAAAACATTTTTACTTCAACCTCACATTATAAAATGAGTGAAAAGAAACCCATCTGATGAGTCTCAATAATCTTTGTTTTGAATCAATCAAGACGAAATAGAAGCTTGTTAGTGGCGAAGCGTGGTATACTTATTTCCTATAGGAAATATACCCGGCGATGACCAAATAAGTATACCACGCTTCGCCACGGAAGCTTGTCCCTCAAATACGTAATCATCTGAGAACAATTGACGTAATTGAAGTCGAAGTTCATCAAAGACAGCTATTTTCTCTTCACAAATCTCGATTTTCCTGGATCATTTCATAACTATACCTTCCCTTCCCTATAATATTCAATAATTACCTTCATTAACTACCTTGATTAACAGACTTCCAATCTTGTTTTCAAACTACATAATGCTTTCATACTTTTATAAAAAACATGCATAATTGCCCAATCTTCTTAGAGATCTTGATATTTTCTGGAAATTTTACAAGTACACCATCTCTTGGTTTTACCCTTTAATTTCCAAGTTCCACCCCCTGATTAAAAAACTCCTAATCATATTTTTCCCAACTCTTTCATCAAGCAACAACCTCTCATGTTTACAGCATCCCTTAGATCCTAACCCATAAAACACTTACAAAAACTACATGAAAATAAGAAGACCATGCTGGAAACATAGGGGATGAGGGAAAGGATGGATAAACCATCGTAGGTATTGATCAGAGAGGGGCAGACACCCCTGTTTTAGGGTTTTTCGGGGCGAAGGGTAGAGCTAAGGGCAGAATAGAAATTGCGAAGTGACGGCGCCTGTATTCCGGGATTCGAAAACTGTAACCCTCGTTTTGGGGATGGTGGGGGGGGGGAAGCAAACTACAGACGCCAAGTTGTCCAGACGTCATGACGCCTTCAAACCCCCCACCAACACCACCCCCACCCCCCAACAGAACTCCTTTTCTTGTTTTGCTCTGGCCAGCAGAAGAGATTCGCCGACTGGTGGGTTGTCAGAGGACCCTCAAAAAACATTTGTCATCATAACCAGGACGTGGACCTCTTTCAATGTTGTTCCTTAACCCCCCACCACTTGGCCACTATTTAAGGGGGATATCCTACCCCCCCCCCCCCCCCCCAAGCAAGATAAAAATAATAGACACTAGGGTCTGGATCTACCCTCCTACCTCCCCCCCCCTCACCCACCAAGATAAAATAGACACTAGGGTCTGGATATACTCTTCCCCCCTCACAATAAAATAGACACTGGGGTCTTGCCATCAATGTGTTACCCCCTTAAGATTTGCATCACCCTCCCCAATAATCCAATCTCGCCCTTGGAAGGAAGCGAATTGTTGTAGATATGTAGAAGACATTTGCAGGCAGTTGTCACTGGAATGTGAGTAGAGATTTCTGTTGGGGGATATTGTTGGGATTGGATTTGTGCGGCTATAAAAGACAATGTTATTCTCAATGGCTTGTTTACAAGTTAACTAGTTTACTAAGTTAACTATATAACCTAACAAGTTAATTTAGTTAACTAGTTTTAAGTTATCAGTTGACTAGAGGCAGTCAACTTACTTCCAATAATAGATGTCAGTCGATTGCCGTTTAAATAAATGTTATTTGTAATAACATAATACTCTAAAAATTCCACAAATATCATTTATAAGAATAAATAAGCGTTTCCATACTTCAGATAATAACCCAAATAAAAACTATTCGATTGGCAACATGACTGTAAACAAGACACGATTCAATGCCTGCTCAAATGATGGGCTTACACTGTTTGATAAAATTTCAATTATGAGTATTGAATTCGCTTCCCACTGGTTAGGAACCCACCTAATTGTACGTCCATTCTTCACTCATCATCAACCGTTAAAATCAGTGACAACTCATAATCGATAACTTAATCAACAAGTTGACGTTCTGAACTATCAGAATATCATTGGTATATTACCAGCAGTTAACCTTTCACAAAATTCAATATAATTCACAAGCTAGCAAAACACAACAAATTATCGAAATTTACTAATAATCTTGGCTATTTCCTAATAACAAGTCCACACATGTAACAATTATCTATTCAACAAACATCATTGTAATTTTAATGTTCAAAGAACACAGACCAGCACATTATTACCTCAAAATATAATAAAAATATAATAGTAGAAACCTTACATCCAGTGGCATCATGGTATACTATATTTTCTATAGAAATTTACCCGGCGATGACCAAATCATATATATCACACCTTACAACACATCAACACTTGCACAAATCAACACTTAACATAGAATAATATTTTCGTAATGTCAATCATCGATGTTAGAATTATCAATTTCAAAAATAAGATTGATTTATATTAACCAGTGATTGAAAACCTTACTTCAATTCCCTGAAATTCATTACATCACCAAGAGTTGATTCATCATGATATAACCCCTCATGAAACTTATCATCATAATGATAATATCATGACATTATAAATCAAAACATGATATCATCATCATCGATTAGAACAACAACCAAACATCGGACTATGAAATTAGAGACCAAACTTTATTATAAGGTCAAGGAAAACAACCCAACAAAAATGTTGATTCCCTGGAATTCCATAAGAGGGTGATCCGCTGTTCAATCTTTGTTATCATATCATATTGTAACGATAACTCAACCTCAACAACCGTAGGCTGTCTGTGATTAAATCCATTCATACCATTGATTTTGAACCTGGAATGTTGTAGCTGATAGTTGAAAATTAATTGAACTCGAGTAGGCAGTAATTGAAGTAATTGACGTACGTGATAGTTGAAGGTATGTGATAACTCATATCGTGGCTTACGCTAATATTTGTGGAACCATCGGTATAATTATTATTACATTTACGTGAATGGAATATTACACTATGCGTTACAGTGATTTCAAGTTATTTCAGAGACTATTATTATAAGCATACTAAAAAAATGGATTGATGATGATGATGAAGATGAAGCTGACGATGATCAGGATGATGGTGATGATGATGATGTTAATACTGTGATAAATATTGATAATTTAATCTATTATTTGAAAAATGAAATAGGCCTAAAACATGCTCATGCATAAAACTGTTCCTCTTTGTATCTTCCTCTTCGTATCAAAATATGTCGTATCATCTTACTAAGTCACCAATTTCCTCTACGCAAACAAAAGCAGAACGATGATGATGATAATATGACTCACCTTTATCAACATTTACTCATTATTACCAATTAAATGGATTATAATCAATAAATTTCACTACTACTTGTCAATAATCGATAAATTATTGTGTTGTGATGGCTTTTTTCCTGTATCAAAAAACTTATAAGTTTTGAACCCTCTGTTATCAACATTTTCTCAATAATTACCAATTAACTAAATTAAAATCAATAAATTTCACTACTACTTGTGAATAATCAATAAATTATTGCGATGGCTTTTTCCTGAAACTTCTAATTTTTTGAACCCTGTTGAAATATCACCTCCTATTCTGAAGCATGTAGAAATCCATTGAAAAAGACTAGCAAATTTCGGTAAGATTTCCCTGCGCCCACTAGCAGTAACTGCTATCTGATTTCAGTCAGCAACCCAGCGTTGCCAGATGACTTTGGCATTGATAGGTTAAATTACCCGGATCACCCGAAAACAGCGAAATGTCATCTGGCAACGGGTGTTGAATGAAATCGAATAGCAGTTATGAAATGGGCGCAGGGGCTGAATAAGAAAGTATGAGAGACACCTGAGATAGTGAGAAATGCATGCTAAGTTGTAAATGAGCTAGAGCAGTGCAAAGCAGTGGTGAGAACGGCACGAAGTAGAAAGGTATATTCATCAACAGAATGACTAATTCTATTTCATATTTAGCAGGCCGCTTTTTGGAAAGGTGTGCTTTACTGCCTATTCCATAATTCTCATTCGTATCTTCTTGCTCCTCCCTTATTTCTCCCTTCTCTAACTATTCATTCTCTTTCTCCTATTCATCTTCTTTCTCATCCTCATCCAACTCTTCATCTTCTTCCTACCCATAATTATTCTAATTCACAGTATTATTGCTCCTGCTCCTCTCTTTCTTCTTCCTTCTTTTTCTACTCATTCTCTTATTCCTATTCATCCTCTTTCTCATCCTCATCCAATTAATCTTCTCTTTTTTACTCATTGACCGTCTCTTATTCATTCCTCTCCTCCTTCTTCTCTAACACTTTATCATTTTTCTCCTCCTCCTCCTTTTCAAACTCTTACTCTTCTTCTTCTTCTTCTTCTAGAAACCTTCTCTTCCATCTCATCATCCTGTGGCTTCTGCTTCTCTTACTACTCATTCACAAACAATCATTTACTCATTCTTCTCCTCCTCCTCCTCCCTCCTCCTCCTTCCTCTTCCTCCTTTATCTTCTCCTCCTCCCTCTTCTTCTTCTTCTTCTCCTCCTCATTCTTCTTCTCCTCTCCTTCTTTTTCTTCTTCTATCCTCCTCCTTCTCCTCATCCCTCCTTCTACTCCTCCTCCTTCTTCCACTTCCCCTCCTTCTACTCCTCCTCCTTCTACTCCACCTTCTTCTTTTTGTTCTACTTCTGCTTCTTTCTCTTCTTCTTCTCAGTTT
This sequence comes from Laodelphax striatellus, assembly GCA_017141395.1. Taxonomy (NCBI): domain Eukaryota; kingdom Metazoa; phylum Arthropoda; class Insecta; order Hemiptera; family Delphacidae; genus Laodelphax; species Laodelphax striatellus. The sequence continues at coordinate 10,735,315 of CM029541.1, read as the reverse complement.
TCTTCCTCCTTCTCTCCCCTACGCCTCTTCTTCTACTCAAACACACCTTTGCCCTCTCTTGCTGTGACCTCCAACACTGACAATGTTATTGTTGACAATATTCTTGAATAGGCACTCCGTGTCTTCAAAGCCTACATAGAATGCACGTCTTTTATAATATGTGACTACTAAGTTTTATGAAACTGGTTTACATTGTTGACTCTAATTACAATTTTCTGGTTGTAGTGATAATTATGATAATAATAGTACCTTATTATGTGAATGGAAAGAACTCACATAAAATCGAGAGGAAACGGTTTAACATCTTTTGAAATTGAATTGAAGTTATATGATAAAAACAGTCAAATTGTTCAAACCTTCTCCATATCCCAGTTTGAAAATGAATAAATAATAGAAATTATTGTTTGAAAAAAAAGACAAGAAATATTATAAGCAGATGAAATGATGTAGAAAGTGGATGAAGAAGTGAAAGTGGAGACAAATACAGAAATAGTGTGAATATTATGATAGAAGGAAGAGGAAACGTAGAAAAAGCTACACCAGAATAGGAATAAGGTGGGGAGGAGAGTGGAGAGGCGCTCGATAACATTCACTTTGACCTTGACGCCGGATGCATTAACTTTTCAAAAGGCGCGCGCTTATGATTGCGTGTGCAAGAAATGTCACGTGACTCTTCGAATAGGCCTCGTAACTGCTGTCGCCTTTGAGCTGCGAATGTAAAAGATGAAAGGGAATTTATGATCATCATCATCATCACACCCCGAGATACGCCGGCAAAGGAAACTACGCAACGGTGGATGTACCGGATCTCTAATCAACTTTCAATTTTGTATGCTTTTGACAGCGTACATAGTAGCAATTGAATCCGTTATGGTCTAGTATTGATAAGAATTGATAAATTTTTTAATTGAGAGATATTTTTAAGAATTGAGAACCACACTATTTGTAAAAGTGGTCATTTCATTTCCAAGAAGTTGAAATCATTTGTAATGATATTTATGAATGGAAATAAAATTATTATTTATTTATTTATCTACTTATTCATTTATTTAAATGCTAAAAATGAGCCATAAGTTTGATCTACAGTCTACACTGTAAAATGTATATTTTTTATTATAACAAAATGAAATCTCTGTACGGCACAACTCACACATGGAAACTTCAAATCGCAAAGCAACTCATCGCTCGGCAACTCAGCGATGAAGCGGGTGACTTCAGTTGCTTGTCATGCTCACAGCCGCTACTCCTAGTTGCCAGTTGCCAATCGACTACTATCACATTATTCTCAAAAAGTAAATATTTTGAGAGTTTTATAACTTATCTTCGATATTTTATAAGTTGAGGTAACCAAAATTGATGAAATACTACTTTTTAAAGCGAATAATCCTTCTTTTCCCGTTTGTTTTGTTTAGAATATCAACATAACTTACGATTGCTTGGCAATTACGTAAATCGATCACTCGGCAACCAGCATGTCGGATCGCAGAGCAACTCAGTTGCTGCGGTCGAGTTTCCCATTCTGGAATCGCCTAGTCTGAGCGTCATTGTGATTGTGATTCCTACTGTTTGTTGCAATTCTGAGCAGAAGCTTGATACATCCTGCTCAATGCTTGTGATTCCTCCAACTTTATAAGAGTTTGTACTCATTGATCAATCACAAGAATCGTAAATGATTACATCTATTCTAAGACAACCGACCTACTAAAAAGATTATGAAACATAATTATGAACATTTCAAAAATAATATCATTATATCGAATTAAGTAGTACATAATTAAGGGCCCGTACTCGTATCTATCTGTCCGTCTCTATGCAAGATTTCTAAATAAATTAACATTGTACACTTTTGAAATTTGGAGTATATCGTACATCAAGTAAGAAACGTATTAATTTTGAACATTATTCAAGGTGGAATTTGAAAAAGTTACAAAAACAAGAATGGGTATTCCAACCTCAAAATCTCTTTTTTACATTACAAGTTGGGCCCTTGATACCTGTTTATTTCATCAATTATTGTAGTCACGATTACTTTAAGAACAATAATTATTAGCTCTACAATTGAAGCTTGGATTCCTACAATCTTTTGAAATTTGGGTATATCGTAGATCAAGTGAGAAACGATCGATTAATTTTGATCATTATTTGAGAAACGAATTACAGAACAAGTTACAAGTTGAGCTCAAAAATATGTGATTCATTCTCAAAATCTATGTTTTTTACAATATACAAGGTTAGTTGGGCCCTTGGATACTCCGTTTTATTTCGGATCAATATTGTTGTCGATTCTTTAGAAACGAATTTACTTGGAACAATTGAAGCTCTTTAAAGCGTAGATTTCACAATTTTACAATCAGCTACAAGTTTTTAGATATTGAAAACGAAGTTTCACATCGACTACAACACAGTACCTGCTAGGCGCAATCCAAACTCCTGTTCCTTATAATATTGCACCCTGCCTCGTTTGTACCAGCTGGTCCAAAGACGTGGCTGGATAAGACTCTGTTAAGAATGGAGCAACTTGCTCTCAATGAGTAGCTCAGACCCTCATTTCGAATCTCCAATTCAAAACAGCATCGGCTACGTTTTACTACTTAAGCCATCGTTTGGCCAACGAGACACACTCACTATCTTTATCTACTCTACTCTTTACTCTATCTGTCCTTCTCTTTACGTACTTTTCTTCCCTCTATTCCTTCTTCCCCTCCCCCCACTCACCTACCCTTTTCCTCCTCATCCTCCACCTCTCACAACAAGACATTAACATTTCCATCTTTATTCTAACTTATCGCTATCTCCAATTTTCTCTCTATATCTGTCTGGCCATCCTTCTTCTCCACCATCCTTTTTGTCCTGAACAATTCCATCTTTATTCTAACTACTACTCTATTCGTTTCCACTTCCTCCTTATAAGGCATGCTAAGAATGCTAAGAAGAATAGTTCTTCCCTTATTCTTTCTTTTCTTCCAGTCCCCCATTTCCCAATTTTCAATCTCTTCTCCATTTCCTTGACTCTCCTTCCGTATTCTTTCACCTTTTCTATGAATTACCTTCCTTTCTCATTTATCCCCCTCCTCTTGTTTTCTCTACTTTCTCCCAATTTTTCCTTTTCCCTCTCCTCCACCCCTCCCTTTCTGCTTTTCCGCCTCTTCCTCCTTCTCCTCCTTCTCTTAGTTCTTCTGCTCCTTCTTCTCTCTCCTCCTTGTACTGCTCATCCTCCTCATCCTCCTACTCCTCCTATTTCTCCACCTGCTTTGTCTTCTCCTCTTTCTCCACCTCTACCTCCTTCTCATCTTATCCTCCACCTACCCTATCTTCCACCTACCTCTTTCTCCTCCTCCACCTCCTTCTCCTCCTTTCCCTTCCCCTTCTTCTCCTCTCATATATTTTCTCCCCCTCCTCCTGCTCCTCCTCCTCCTATTCATCGATCTTTCTCTCCAACTTCTTCTCCTTCTCCGCCTTCTCCTACTCCTCCTCTTCCACCAGTTCTTCTCATTCTCACTTTCTCTTTTACTTTATTCCTCTTTAGTGCTCTATTTTGTACTGCCTCCACACTCTCTAGAATTTCTCCATCTTTTTTCCTACCTTCTTTCACCAAGAGGGTTAAGAGGGGGGCCTCGGGCTAATAAGTGAGCGCTTAGTGATTTGGATTCAAGACGTCGCATCTACCTACATCTTTTCCTTCTACTTTTCTGTTCTGGCTTCTTCGAATCTTAATCCCCTTTCGAAGGTCACCAACTGCAAACTTCTCTTCTGCTTCGTGTTTTCTTTTTATTTTTCTTCTTTTCCTCCCCCACCTCCTTATCCTCCACCTCCTTCTCCCTACACCTACTCCTCCTCCTCCACCATCTCTTTCTCCTGCTTTTCCTTCTTCTTCATCTATTCTAATTATATTTTCTCTCCCTCTTCCTCCTCCTTATCGTCCGTTCTCTCTAATTCCATCTTCTTCGTCTTCTCCTCCTCCTCTTATTCTTCTTCTTCTTCTTCTTCTACTCCTTCTTCCTTTTCTCCTGCTTCTTCTTCATCTTCTTCTTCTTTCTCTTCTTCTCCGCTTTCCGTTTCCTTCTCTCGACCGTTCTCTCCAACTCCATCTTCTTCTTCTTCTCTCTTCTTCTTCTTCTTCTTCTTTTTCTCCTTCTTCTCCTTCTTCTTCTTCTTCTTCTTCTTCTTCTTCTTCTTCTTCTTCTTCTTCTTCTTCTTCTTCTTCTTTTCCGTCTTCTTCTCATTTTCTCCTTCTTCTCGCTTTCGCTCTCCCATCTTCTTTTTTTCCTCGCAACATTCACTACCCACTTTGCTGATTGTTTTTTTGTGTTTATTTCTTTCTTTTCTATTCCTTGACCTCTCACACTTCATCTCCTTCATCTCTACTCTTTTTTCTTCTTCCTCTTCCTCTTCTCAATCTTTCCTGGTAGCTCAGTTGAAGATAGCTGATCGACTCGGATGGTAGCCGGCACCAGTTGTCTGTCTGTAGGATCAGACGTGGGACTAAAAAGACGTTTATAAGTTTTAGTCACGTGTGTAAAACAGACTTTTCCGTGTCGTCGGCTTTCAGTTTCCCCGACGAAAGAAAACGCGGAGAAGGAGGAGGGGGGAAAACAGTTGGTAATCGCGTTGAAAAGTCTCTCTGCCTGTCGTCCTTGGAAAAGCGAATTGGAATCGCATTTTGTTCAAACAACGTGAAGTTTTCCGTGCAACATCATGTACTGGGATTTCCAATAGATTCAAGAATTTTTACTCATCCATCAAAAAGAGATGTATTTTTTTGAAATGTTCAGCATTGAGGTTGAAAAATTACGTACAAGCTCTTCATAAACAACTAAGAAGATGAAAGACTTCATATAGAACTGACAGACTTCGAAGCCATGAAAATTAAAGACTCATGAAAGATTGTTATCAATGACTAGAATGTAGAAAAGTATTATAATATTGCAATACGCTAGTCTTAGCACCGCTATTGCAATATTATAATACTTTTCCAGATTGCACATTATAAAATTGCAATTATAACCATTGAACGGTGGCCACCGTTTTTGAACTTAGCTAAATCCTGAGCTCATGAACTGCCCTTACACCGCTAATCTTTGTTCTGTCGCAAACATCAATTAAATTGGTCCAATATAACGATCACAGTGGCTGTTATCAGATTTTTGTAAATTCTTCAAATACATAGGAGGAGAATGAGGCTGATATGATACTAAATTATTATCATGCTTATGATATCAAATCATATCCGTACACTGTCAATAGCTTTTTCAAACTTCATCTTTAATCCATTCATTTTCACTGTATAGAAATTCAATTTTGATCTCAATTTCTTTCCCCTGTAAAATAATAACCCGAACCATCCTTTCTCTCTTTTCATTCTCATTTATCATCCTATCTATTTCACCCTTCCACACACACCCTCTCTGTCTCGTTCTATATCATTCTATTATATTCTCAAATCGTACCCTGAACTGATCACCGAATTCAATTTCCTGAACATAAGAGTAGTGTGCTTGGACTCGCGTCTTTCTTCCAACAACGAGTAAGACCATGGAAGAGTAGAAGAAGGTGAAGAGAAGAAAGAAGGAGAAGAGAAGAAAGTAAAAGAAGAACAAGAAGAAGAAGAATAAATAAAAAAGGAAAAGAAGAAGCAAAAAATGATAAGGAAAAAGAAAGGATGCAAGAAAAAGGAGATTACGAACAAAAAAAAGGAGATGATGATGATGAAGAAGGACAACTTTTCTTTTTTCGAGGAGGAAGAAAAGGCGAGAAAATAATCGGAAAAAGAAGACAGAGAAGAATGGAGAGAAAGCAGCTCAAGAATAGGATGAAGCAGCAGATACAAACAGTAAAGGAAGATGAATTAGAAAAAAATGAGAGTAGAGCAAAGAATAAAAAACGGATAAGACGGAAATGAAGAATAAGCAAAAACAAGAGAAAACGCAAAAATGAAAAAGGAACAAAAAGAGGAGGGGAGAAGGATAAAGACAATTTGTTCTTATTCATACAAAACGAAGTGATGAGAGAAGTGGGAAGTAGATGTGGCAAAGAAATGTAAAAAAGGAGTAAGAAGAAAGTAGAAGGAGAAGATGAAGAAGAATGAGAAGAAGTAGAAGAAAAGAAGAAAAATGGAGAAGAAGATGAAGAAGAAGAAGAGAAGAAAGGAGAAGAAGAAGAGAAGAAGAAGAAGAAGAAGAAGAAGAAGAAGAAGAAGGAGAAGGAGAAGAAGAAGAAGAAGAAGAAGAAGAAGAAGAGAAGAAAGAAGAAGAAGAATAAGAGCAGAGAAGAAAATGAGAAGAAGAAGAAAAGAAGAAGAAGAAGAAAATAGGAGAAGATGATGAAGAAGAAGAGAAAGAAGAAGATGAAAAAGAGGAAGATGAAAAAGAAATCTGATAGAAGGTAACAACAGTAGGAGACAAATGGAGCCTATCCAGTTCAGGATTATTGAGAGTGTGGTCTTCCAAGCGTGAAGTGCTACGCTTTGATATTATTGCCTTTCCTGCTGTGTAGAATAGAATAGAAGACGGCCTACCATTCTTATAAGACATCCATATTCATACATTCATCATATTGGCTGACTAGGGATGGATGATGACGACTTATTTCCACCTCATAAGATCAATCTCTCCTTCTACACATTGAAATTGGAATGTAGGAAATTTTATTGGATGACATTGCAAATAGTTTCATGTTCCGATCTTAGAGTGCTTCGACTGATCCCAAAGAATTAATTCCTAAATTGTCAGAAACTGAAGCTGTCATTGGCAATATGTATCACAGTGATTTTGAGTATAGTTATGGACTTCGAATATTGATACAATCCAAAGGCTTAAAAGTCTTAAGAAGTGCTACCCTTTAGTGTCTTAAGACCTTCAAAATATACCTTCATGCAACATAATAAATCTATTTTCCTCCACCTACTATCTAAAGGACCATTACTCACTGGAATCGAATATGCGAGTATCTTTTCTTCAGTGACAACTTATTCTAGGGACTCAAGTAACTCCATTTGAATGATATTGAAGTTTCCGAAACAGCTGTTTTCTGACAAGTTAAATTGATCCTGCTATACATAGCAAGCTTTGTTGCAGGTAGTTTTGATAGGTTTTGATTTTATATAAGGTCAGCAGATCCGCTGTATTTGAGCAGATCAATCGCAATCAACTGAATAACCCATCTTGTTGAAGCACGAAGATGAGTCACGTTTAGTCACATTGAATTATATATTAGCATTACATAGTTGCTTGGGTTATGGAGGAAAATGCTGTTAACACACCACGCAATGACCATGGGTGTGTGTTGCCGTCAGGGAGCAACTATGGAAGTACTGCTAGATGACCAAACGTGACCAATTTCGAATGAATCTTGTCCGTCTTAGACTCAATCCAGCAGCTCAGCTTGTTGATTGGTCCAGACAATAATTATGAAACGCTTGAACACAGTATTGACAGTTGCTCATAATAGCGCCAACACACACACCGAATTAGTCACGAAACTTCGTAATGGTGTGCGCTGTTTCATACAGCCAGGAATTCACCGTGACCAAACGTGACCAATCTTATGTCTGTCTCATGCACACAATTATCAGAATATATTAGGCTGAGGCATCCACCAAGCCAGGTCAGAATGCAAAAATTGTAACACAAATCAACAGCACTCTTTACAAAAACACATGGAAAAATATAAAGAAAGGAAATATACATTAATATTTTCAGAAGGTTACCGTATTTCACGACATCCTGCATCCTTGGTACTGAGGTAAACTGCAACCTTTGAAAAATCATCTTCGTTACTCAGCCTGTGTTATTGAAAGACGGAGATCTTCTCTAATAGGAACGTTTTAAACTCTCTTCCACCCTTTATTTCTCCCTCTGATACTATTTTCCACAAACTTCTCTTTCTCTTATTCAACCTACGCCCATTTACTCTCAACCACCACCATTTACTCTCGGAACAACTCTATTTTTTCCCACATGGTCACTGTCACCAAGGTCTTGTAATTTTTCTCTTTGGAAGCTTGTGTATTTCTCGTTCGCACTGATACCTTTGCTTTCCCAGTCCATTCATTGCTATATAACTTTTTTCATATTCAATTCATTTATTCCTCCTTTCTATCTTGATTCCTTGTTTTCACGTCCTACTTCTATTTCTTATCATTATCATTCTCCCACATTTTCCTCCCCCTTCTTCTCTACTTTCCTTTACTGTCAATTCTATGAACATGAATAACAGAGCTTCGCTCATAGCTTGAAAGGGACGAACGATCTGACATCATTCAGCGAAAAGATCGTCGAACTTTCTTTTCTTATCATCCTTCCTTTTCCTCCTACTATTCCTCTCTCTTTTTCTTTCTTCTTCTCCTTCCACTTCTTCATCTCCTCCTTCCTCCTTCCTCCTTCTCCTTCTACTTCTTATTGTCTAGGCTTTTCTTCTTCTTCTTCTTCTTCTTCTTCTTCTTCTCTTCTTCATTTTCTCCCTTATTTTATTCATCTTCTTCTTTTCTTCTTCTCTTCTCCCTTCTTCTTCTTCCTCTCCTCCTCCCTCGTCTTCCTTCTTCTTCTCCCTCGCTTTCTCTTCGTTACTTTTATTTCTTTATTCCTCTATTTTGCTTCCTTGCCTCTAGTCTACTGCCCACTTTTCCATAATTTTTTTTCGTTTTGTCTTTATTTTATTCTTCATCCTTTTCCTCTCCTATTTATTGTCCCAATTTCACCATTGTCCTGTCACCTTAATATTGTCTCACTCATTCTTGTAGGTCTTCTACTCTGTTTTTGCTCATTCTTCTTATTCTATTCTTCCTTCCTCCTCCTTATCCTCCTCTTTTTCCTCCTTCTTCTCCATGTATACTCTCAAGTCGTCGAATTCCATGTCAGCCTTCTCCACCTCTTCCTCTCTCACCCTCATCCTAACTCTACTTCACATCTCTCTCTCTCCTTTTCTTCTCCTCCAAACCTCCTTATTTTCGTCCTTAATCCTATCTCCTATCTGGCCTACTCCCTTTCTTTGCTCTTCTCCTATTTTTCTTCATACTCAATCATCTCCTCCTCTTACTCCTCATCTTTATCTTCCTCATTCCTCCTTCTTCATACTCTCCTCCCCATCTCCTCCTTCACCTTTCCTTTTCTCTTCTCCTATTCCTCTACATACTCCATCATCCACCCTCGTCTCCTCTCCCTCTTCTTCCCTCTCCTTCTCCTCTCTTCCTCCCCTTCCTCCTCTCTTCCTCCCTCTTTATTTCTTCTTCCTCTCTTACTCCTCTCCTCCTCTTCCTCCTCCTCTCCTTACTTCTTCCTCCTTTTCCTCTACCTCTTCTTCCTCCCTCTCCCTCTTCCTCCTCCTTCTTCCTCTCTTCCTCCCTCTTTCTCCTTCTTCAATCTTCCTTGTATTTCTCCTCCACCATCTTCACCTCCCCACTCCCTTTCCTATCCTTTTCCCTTTCTTTCTCAACCCAGTCTCTCCCCTCTCCTCAGAGAATCTATTGAGACAGATGATACGCCTTCAAGAACCCGCTATTCTCCATACAGCCAGCACGACGATTCAAATGATGCAGCCTCAAAGAAGAAGTCTTACAAGTAATCTGCAATAAACGAAATATTCCGCGCTCTGCTCTTCAGCTTTAGAAGCTGGCTATTCATCTGCCAGCGTGGCAGAATCTCGAGAATTCACTTCTGAATAGAATCACTCAATATTCTTCATCGATGTTCAGGGGTGACATCTTCCAAGGAGAATACCATTATTTCTTATATTTTGGATTATTCTATTCTGTACAAAAAAATGCACGTATTTATGAGTTTTTTACATTCTGGATTATTTTATTCTGTACAAGAAAATGTGAATGTGACATTGTTAATAAAACGTATGGCAATGCTTTGTGTTGTGTATATTGCCATGAGACGACTCAATAGTATCTGAGATTTGGCTGATTGAATATTGTGTTTCGTAAAAATTTTTATTTGGCTTTCGATTTAAATCAATGAAGATACATCAATGGAATTAGAAGGGAATTCAACTGATATCATCTCTCGAAATATCAACAATCTAATTGAAAATTGAGTTATTTTTTTAAAGAATATATTTTTTTCCAAATTGGTTATTTTGAGAAACTAATCATGATCAACAAGTGATAGACAACACCTGCTACGAAGGCTAAAATTTCATGATTGTATTTGCAACCAATTTTGAGATGACATTCTTCAAAATTTCTTCTTTAGACGCCCATATCTCAAAAACTAATGAAAAAATACCGTTTTTTTCCTTTAAAAAGTATTCCATTTTGATAGCTTGATAGTATCCAAATAGTAAAACTTTAAAAAATATCACCATAAAAAAGTTTTTTTTAAGCTGACGCTCAGCCTTAAAGGCGAAGACTTTTATTATTTGGAACAAATTAATATCTAGGTAGGATAAGTCAGGAATGAAAAGAGTTAGAAGGGAATCCCATTTTCAGCACAAAAAAGGAACACTAATGTGGCATTCTCCTTGTCTTTGCTTGTTGTGTAATGGAAAATTGATTAATAAATAATAAACTGAAATTAATTTAATTCAATTTTGTTACAGTGGGTTGAGAATGTGGAACACAATAGTTAAAAGACAGCAGTTTAGCAGAAAATAAGTAGTTTCAAACAAATGAAGAAAAACGCAACGAAGAAAAAGTTCGCATCCAAGACAGGAAATGAGGAAGAATCGAAGAGATAAAAGATGAAGAAGACATGATGGAGGACTTCCGAAAGAAGTGGAAAGGAAATAAAGAGATGATAATACACCAGAAGAAACATTTGATATTTGGATGAGCTCTGGATGAAGGGGGGATGAAAATAAATAGAAGAAGAAGAAGAAGAAAGAGAAGAAGAAGAAGAAGAAAGAGAAGAAGAAGAAGAAGAAGAAGAAGAAGAAGAAGAAGAAGAAGAAGAGGGCAAGGAAAAAGAAGAAGAATAAGAAACAGGAGAAGATGGATAGAAGGTTTCTGCTTGGATATTAAATTCGAGATTTTGCAATCTTCTATAGCAGCATGGCCTTTTCTTGGTAGTGACAGCTTTGCAGCGTAGTGACCATTGAAGTCATGTTAACACCTCTACAAATATAATATCCTTGCATTGAACCAGTAGTCATTATTATATTGGCCTGATGTATGCGCTACATTCAATCCTACGAGCTTCCAATATTCGATAACGGCACATTTCAGTTTGAAGTTTGCCTAAGTTTATGAACTTCAAGAAACTGGTGTAGGTTATGGATAAGATTTTACTCATCAATACAAATAAGTTTCTCAAATGAGTTCTCATGAAACTAATTTCATTCTCAACTGAGGTGCCTTCGACAAAATGAGCCAGCTAATCGGCAAAAAAGTCCTTCTCGTAAGTGAAAAGTTTGAAGGTTAGGTTCGGTTGCCTTCCAACCGTGAGTTGTGCAAGTTTGTATGTGAATTCGCTTGCCTAGGTGTGGAGTGAAGGAGAAAGAGATAAGATTGGAGAAGCTGAATTAAGAGAGATGGAGTGAGTGGGACAGAGAGCGAGAAAGAGAGCTGGAAGGAAGAGGTCGTCTACCCGGGAAATGGAGTGGGAAATTGGAATGAGCATATAATGTAGAAAGTGGTAAGGGGTTGTTGCTAGCTACATGCATAGTAGTGTAAATATGTCACTTCTGTCACCAACTCTGTCACCAAGATTGTGCTGCTGTCACCAGATGGCCGTCACCAAGATGGCCGCTGTCACCAAGATGCCGCTGTCACCAAGATGGTTGCTGTAACTAACATGGACGCTGTAACCAGAGCGTTCTCTGTAACCAACCTATTCACTGTAACCAAATCTGATTATGTCTCCAAATGGCCGCTGTAACCAATTGGAATTCTGTAACCAAAATTGACGCACCACAATGGCCGCTATCACCACAATGCGCGCCGGCACCATATGTGACTTTGTCAATACATTAGTGCTGTAACCAACATGGCTGCAGCATCTTGTGAGATAGCCGGATCGCGAAGACAAGATAGAACCTCACCCAGCTCTACCGCCTTTTTCAAAAAATATTTTCCCACAAATCGGCTGATTAGCAGACTAGCTGACTATCTCACACCTAATTAGAACCCAATTACGTGTGAACATTATTCTATTATTCCTGCTTCAAAAGTTGGCTTATTATAGATGAAATCTCAGCTGAATGGTTATCATGACCAGCTGACTTTGAGCCTATCAATAAAACTAATCTTTCGACAAGTTCATCTGCATTGTCAAAATATACGTAATTTCTACAGTTGGTTTTCTGTTTGCCCTAACCATATTTAGTTTCGATCTAATTTTTCCTATTCTTTTCCGCATACTTCAGCATCATCATAATCATCATTATCCTCATCATCATCATCATCACCGCTACTTTCATTATTACGTGATAATCTCACATCTCCAGGAAGATTACGATAAAATGATGTATTCATAGTGTTAGGCGAAGGCGATAGGATTTGTACATTCACTTCGTCCTCCACCTCCTCCTCCTCCTCCTCCTCCACCTAAACCAGTCTCATTCAATCGTCTGTGCAGATCCCCAATTGATGATAAGTTTGCTAAACTTGTTTGATCATGAGATTCTTGGTCTTTCTTTTTTCGAGCAAGCAGCGGGGTGGATGAAGAGAGCTGTTGCATGCCATCATGTTCTTGATCTTCATCACCCTACTTGCCTCTCCGTCTACTAAGCTGAAAAGATCGCACATTTTCGTCTAGGTGATCTGTTCTGCCTACCAACACTGACGGTTAACGCTATAGATGGAAATATTTTTTGATAACATGTTTATATTTAAATCCTGCTCCGGTTTTCAAATTATTACGTTTATTCAAATGAATACGTGTCTGCGTTAGTATTCGTTTATATTGTCTTATCGAGCTTACACCATATAAATCTGCATCTGGTTTATTTGATAAATGAGTTCTAGCAAGCCGTGTGACAATGGATATCTAATTGCATCTACATATAAATGCTTATTGTCGAATCTTACAACTGAATTAGGTCCGAATTTAAACTGATTGCTTTTCTTATCATAACTTAATCCAAAAGAAACGTTTTCTTTTTACAAGAAATTCTTGTATATATTTTTGCGTTAATTTCTGTAAATTACTCTGTGGGTATGAATTATCATCATCAACTATATATCATCATCATTATCATCTGAACTTATCACCACCTCATTTCTTCTTCTTCTTCTTCTTCATACTTCTTGTTCAGCATTTTTCTAACATGTTTCCTATTATTATTATTATTATTACGATTATCAAAGAAGATTTCAATTCTACAAGTGGTTTTATTATTGGGCTAAATGTATCTTGTAAATCTGGTTCATTAGCTCTTCTGCTGCTAATCAACTTTTTATGTTTTATTAACAATTGAATTTCTTAACTTGCTAATAGTATTCTGTAACAATTTTGATTTCGTCTTTAATTGATTACGAACATGATGATTACGAACATGATGGCTATCTAAATTACCATCAGCAACAGTGTTACTACTACTACTACTACTCAACCCGTTAGCGACTTGTTTTCATCCTGGCGCTGTTCACCACATCTAACGCATCTTAATACTAATAAATTTCTTTAGCGCACACGCGCACCTGTGTTTTAGCTAATAATAATTTCACGTTCAAAACCATTCTTATATTTACCGCTTTGTGGTGTTAATTCAAGATTGATTGTAATGAATGCCTCTTATTAGATCTCCATACACTATCACACATTTTATGAAATGCTGAAAAACTCATGTCTGATGCAACATAATCTCTAAATATTAACTTTAAATTTTGTAAATCAGTTCGAAATAAAATAATATAATTAACATTGTCGCGTAGATTATGTTTACCTGCAGCGACAAAGATTGAACCAAATAAACATGATCAAGATTATAATGACGTCCTATGCAGAAATAAGATGTAATTTTCGATCGACCTTCAAAGATAATGTCATCGAAAATAACCAATAATTCTTCTCAACTTTTCTGGCGGAGGGATATTGTCAATATCGCTCATGAATAAACCAATATTTTTCAACCCATTAAAAATCATTTCAAGCAGTCTATATTTTGGCTGATGCAATGATCTACTAAACACATAGACATTTTCAAATGTTAATGCATTTTCATTAACAATCAATGATAATAAGAGATGTTTTCCACAAGCTGATGGCCGATAATTAAACAACGTAATTGAGCAGGAAAATATCTACCGTTTTTCTATTCTTCTCACAATTTGATTGTGAACTAGAGTTTAACAATAATCCATCAAAATCTAGTAGACTAATTTCTTGCTTTGATGATGATGAATTTTGTTTTTACATAATGTTTTAGAAACTTTTGAATTAACCGACATATTGAAAGTAAATAAACTAATATCGCTCTCTCACATGATATGCGCACGCACAGTCTGACATCTGCTCATCAACTAACTGAAATATGTTAATATCTAATAACTATATGGATGAGGGTATGCACACATAATAATAAACAAAGGTATATTTATATGTGCAATTTATTTTTTTTTTACAAATCCATATCGTCTATAGTGATGGTTAAAGTTATACATTGTTTATAGAAATATCTTAAATTAATTACTACTACTAATTACAACGAATAAAACTTACATACAACTAACACAATTCCAAAATGATTATTATACGTTTTACAATTAGCAACATATTACAGTAGGTTGTTTTGATTAACACAATAATTTAGCCTTGACAGCGCAAAGTTTTAAAATGTCTGTAAAATTCAACAAATTAACCAACATTTGTTTTCTTCTTGGTTTTCTCACCAATCTTTTTGGGGGAAGATATCATTGTTACAGGTATGTGAATTCACAATTCTTCAGCTTTTCGAAAATCATTAATTTTCCTAGCGTAATTAGATGACAAACACAAACATTCTTGTTCAGATTACAATTCAAAAATTTACATGAATTTGCATGTGCTGCAATTTCTTTTACAAGCCTGCGTTTATTTTTATTCTTAGCATCAAAAATACAATGTGAAAAATGATCAATTTTATGAATATCGCTGTAGAGATATTCTTCTGCATAATGCATTATTGACAGACGACAACACAGCCACATGAGAGTTTACTAACACATCTAAGTCACATTTTCTACGTTTTTGTTTTGTCTCTACTGAATTAACTGAGTCTACTATGGTTTTTGAAATTTGCTGTGTAACATCATTTGATATATCATTAAGCTGTGACAAATCATCACAGCGTACATCATTATCAAAATCAGCAGATGATGATGATGATGATGATGATGATGATGATGATGATGTTATTTCATCTGTCTCATTTATATTTTGCATATTTTCTTCATCTGTATGCTGTAAAAATACACATATATAATTTAGCTATATTTTTATACGGTCTCTATCTCTTTCTGTTTCAAACATTTGCAGTCTAGAACGAAAAAATCAGTTTAACAAAGTATTCTTTATGTTACTAAATTTTCCAATGGAACCCAAGAATTAAATTTATCTGAAAATCCTAACCATCAATTAACGCATGATTATTTTTCTTTCGAATAATTTTTTCAACAAGATATACTTTTTGTTCTGCTGGTAATAAGAGAGTTTTTAATAATCCATCTGCATAAAATGGTCCACTAATATCATAACTTTCCAAATCGACTATTTATAAACAATCGGTTTAGATGTTTTTATAATCTGTGTTACGAAAAAGCTCGGGTGTATAATTCATTGTATAACCCTTTTGAAAATATGTTTATGTTTGCTAATACGGACAATATCATTAACTTGAAATTTGGGTCTATTAGAATTTTTTGGTAGTTTATCTAAACGTTTCTTATGAAAACTATTGATTCTTGACAACACAATATCACTATTATTTTTATTCACCTGTGAAGGTGCCATACCAATTACTCTGTGTTTTCGATTGTTATATTCAGAAATTAATTTATCAATATAATCAATCAATTATATGTCCCATTTGCTGTAAAATATTTAAATAAACGAGTTTTCACGCTGCGTATAAATCTCTCGGCCATGGCAGCTTTTGAATGCTGTAAGTGCTATATTGATTAATTTTAAATTTATCAACTAAAGCTTTAACGTGTGGATTATAGAATTCAGACCCGCGGTCGCATTGTAAATTGCGACATTTTTCTGCACGTAAAATGCCTTCAAGCGCTCGTGCAACTTCCTTGCCACCTTTCGTTTTCAAACCAATTGCATAACCTTTCTTTGAAAAACAATTAACTGCAGCTAGAAAATATTTAAAGTTTCTATTATGCTTTGATAACGATGATAAGTCTCCTAAATCAATTTGAATCAGGTCATGTTGATTCTTAACAATCGTTGGTCTAGTTATAAAATTTTTTCTAACTTGCTTATGTAATTCAATGGCGATTTTATTTCGAACTTGATTCGATGCAGGTGTAGCTAATACAATCTTATTCGCTCGCGGCATAATCAACTGCTTCTCCTTCTTTTTCTTCTCTTCTGCTCAATACGACCGTTTCCGGACAACTGTGCATTTCAAGGATAACCAGTCACTGAGCTGTCACAATGCAACACAACTTGTCCAATAAATGAAAATCAACTTCCCGCTTTCGCTCTCTCTGAATGCAACAATATTTGCAGACAGACAGACAGACAGACAGGCAGGTGTTGTTTGCCAAAAAATAATTTCAGTTCAGACAGTGTGAAAATTTCTTTCACACTATGCATTAAACATTTAAACTCAAATTTTTATATTACAATAACACCAATGTACCATTTCTTGCATCTTATATCTGAAAAAATATCACAATTGTTATTATGAGTTGTTTACGTTGGTTTTGTAATATGTTTGATCTATCATTATCATTATTATCTTCGTCATCATCATCATCATCATCATCATCATCATCATCATCAACACCAACAGAATCAGTTGTCTTTATGACTATCTCTATGCAGTAATTGATTTTAAATAAGAGAAAATCTTGCATTTCATCTACATCTGATCATAGTTTCTTTTCTCTGCGTTTACGTTTAATTTCTGTCCAAATTAGTTCATATGAATCATCCAGTTCATAGCAAAAGCATGTATAAATTCCACAAACGTCCCAAGATTCACCGCGTGCTTTAGCTTGCTCTTGTGCTCGTTTAATTAATTTACATCTTTCCATATGTTCCAATTCATTTTCATCAAAAATTACGAACTAATAAATCTCGTACTCTGTAATGCAATCAAATAGGATAATTAAACGTTGCAATAATTCTATGTCTTCTGTAGCGTGCATAGACACCGTTGATCCGGATCTGGGAAAGCAAGTCTCTCTACAATCTCGTTCTGTTTCATCTCCTCCATTAAATGCATGATGATGATGATGATGATGATGATGATGATGAAGAAGTTTGTATTATCTGAAATTAATTTAAAATTATTAGATAATGTTGAATAAACTATCGAATACATCAATCATCTGCAAATTCTCCAGATTATAGCGAGTAAGCATGATCTGTCAGTACAGAAAGACGTTTTTCGTTTGATTGTGAGAGCTTCTTCGTCTTTGTCCTCTTCGTCTCCTTCTCCTACTTCTGCATTTCTTTTTTAGCTCTCTGCAGTTGAGCCTGAAATCTGAATTCAATCTCTCAATATCACAGTGCCCCCATGCTTTCGTGGATTCGGAAATAAGGTTGATCCAGCGTTTTGCTATCAAAGCGGTGACAGCTAACTTCTTTTGATTTATAGTAAACAATTCATGCACCTTACTTTTTATTTGATTAAAACTTACATAGTGCAAAGTTTTGTTGAATAAACAATTTTGTAATGCTCGAACGTCAATCTATGCTTAACTGTGTTTGTACACCTTTTGCTAGTTTCTTGGCATCAAGATTAGCTACAGTTTGCGATGATAATGATGATGATGATGATGATTGATCGTATGCATATGTATGCATACATTTTTAGCGTAAACCGCAGAAAGAGTATATTGGACGCGATCCAAGTTCATCCTTCCAAAATCCCGGAATTTTTGCAAAAGCGGGTGAATAGCACTTATGATTTTTTGGATAGTTGGAAAAATCGAATCTTTGTGGATTTAATTTCAGTATTTCATACACATCGTCACAATGTGTTATGGAATAAAGCAGACTATCCGTATCTGTCATACATAATTTCACTTCAGAATTTTCAAAGATTTTCAATATATAATTATAGTGAAAATCATAAATTTCATGTTTTGCGTGAGTCAAGTATCAGTAGCACCCAAATATAGGGGCTTGTTAAGGTAGCATTCTGTTTTTGCAAGACTTACACCGACTACATCATTTCCAAATTGATACCAGTTTTTACTGTTGGTTTTGCTTATAACTTTATCGAGTTTAGTTGGGTTTGTAATTAGCTTAAATTCACGATGTTTGCGTGTATTTTCACGATTTTCGAATATCGAGTTCACGTTCAATTTCCAGAGATCTCTCTCAAATTCATTGGTAGCCTGACGCCTTAATGATGTGTTCATCTGAATAAAATCTACGCAACCAAAGGTGATTGCTTATAACGCATAACCACGCGATGAATTTTTGTCAACTTTAGACCGAGCTTTGTGTATAGCTGTAGGTTCACAAGATTTAAAATGTAATTTTTCTTATCATAAAGTGTTGTCAAAAGTTTTTGTTAGCTGCATTACCACAATCTACATTTACACGTGCTCTTCGTTGTCGAACTCACCACCGCCGCCGCTGCTGCTGCTGCTGTGTGCCGCCGCATGCAACACTGTCTGTCTCACTACTTGTGTGTTCTTCTTCAATCTCTATATTTTTGATAGTGTGAAAATAATTCTTTTGGCGGATAACCGTGATGAGGTGCAGCGGTAGATCGCTGTGAAGTGGTTGAAGATGTAGCGGGTAAGTTAAATCACATTCAAGTGTAAAGCCATATGGTGAAGCGTAAACATCTATAACTTGCCACTTGTAATTAGATATTTCTTCATCGATTAACCACCAGAATTCACCTTCTAGAATCGCTTCTCCTAAACCAAAACCATAAAGGTTATTTGCATCAAGGTAAAGGAGAGAAGTGGATGGTTTTTTCTGATCAAAACATGACATAAATTTATTATTAGCATGACAAAATCTCAAGCTAATTCCCGAAAATCCACCTCTTAATCCCCGTTCATAAAACAAATGTTTTTCAGGGGATGTCAATAGTTGAAGTTGAATATTTGTTTGTTTTAACATTGCACACCATGCTAGAGTGAGGAGGCTTAGAAATTGAGCACAATCAAGTTCGTAAATATTGTAATATTTGTCGCGAAAATGTTCAAACACTGTACAAAGAAGCAAAACATCTGTTTTCAAATAAAGATCATGGTATTCTGCAAAAGTTCTCATTTCAAATGCTTCCCACTTTTTCGCGTGCTGGTAATCTTCTTCTATATTCTCATCAGTTAATGAGTTGAAAAACTTATCATGAGCAGGAAGTTGTGTTTCATTGAATTTCGTCTCATCACACAAATATTGGTACATGGAATGAATCTCTTCTGTAAAAGAAGGCTAATTCTCTCTCTTCATTTACGTCTAAAGAACGAGGAATAAACTTTCCTAAATACATGTCTATTATGCTCAATGTCTGTATCACTATGCAAATTGTTACTAATGTTGCTAGTGATGTATTCAGAAATTACAAACTATCAATGAATTTGAGAATATATTGACATTGTTGGATCTTCTCAGATGATTGAGTATGCAGTTTATTTTGTACTTTTCATCATCCATATTTACCCCAATGCTCTTATCAAAAAGAGTTGTCATAAGATTTAAAATTGTGAAATATTATAGGAATAACAGCTTTCTGCTTAGCATTGACATTACAAACGTTGTGTGCGGGTCCGATGTAGCGCCGGTTTTGTGACAGTGGTGGTGCACCTTTTTGTTATTTTATTTCTATCAGATAATGAGGTATGACATAGACAACACACTGTCGCAGTTGTGAATGCAAATTTCTGTTCATTCGTCAGCTGTTCCATTGGGGTTTCATATCTCAGTTCTTGGTTCCAAATGGGAAA